>SCDZ01000338.1:0-326390 GCA_004143845.1 Drosophila lacertosa
TATATATATATATATATATATATATATATATATATATACAACTATAAATGTGTGTGTAAAAAAAAAAGAAAACCGTTTATGCATTCAAAATTGTAAGTATAAACAGCTGTGAACACCAAAAAGTGGCCTAAACATTAACTGATAGCGATCATCAAGTGCTTTTCTAACTGTTTATTTCTAATTGTATACATATAAATTTTTTTTGTTGATTTACTTGAAAACAGAAACTAAAAAAAAACAGAAAACTAAAAATTGCCTCGATTTGTACTAAAGATTTAATATGCATATATATATATATATATACCACTATTTATGTATAAAATAAATATAATATATGAATAGCATTTAAAAGTAGTTGTACGATGTCTACCATTTAAACCATAGCATACCCTAAATATAGCTTACCCCATATACCCTATAAAGCCCAGCAGTTGGACCTTTTTATTGGCTCTCTAAACCTTGTAAAAATCGATGGTTAATTGTTTGTGAAAACCTTGCGAAAGAAAACAAGTAACTTTAAAATTTGCAACTATCCCGGGGCTGAAATGCATAAAACCAGGGCTACCCAAAAAAAAATCTTGTAAATAGCACGAGTCAAAAAACTAATCAAAGGCAGCCTCACGCCCCCTGCCCAAAAGATATATATACATATATATATATATATATATATATTCATGATATTATTCAGCTTTCGTAAAATACAAAATATAAGAAAGAGTAAAGAAATATGTAAGCTCAGGTCAAGATCGTGTCGTAATTGGTTTATAACTATGATTCGGGGCGTTTGATGTGTTTTTTTTTTATCACATATTGTAAAGGTTTTCAAGAAGAAGAAAAGAATGCAATCCTCTAAAAACTAAAACTTATAAGTGTTATATCTATAAATGCAATCAATGTTAATCCAAGAGTTCTAGTGCAAAAACCAATTTGGCATAAAACACACATATTTATTATACAAAAAGGAAAACAAAACAAAAATAAAGAACACCTCTCACACATACATAGATATAGATAAATATATATGTGTATGGGGATATTTGGGTGCCTGCAGCTGAAGATTTGTGTCCAATTGGAATTTAAATGAGTGTGCGTTAAATTCTAACGATTATATAAGCATAGATCATAAAGAGCAACGAAACCTTCAGAGAAACATCATCAAAAACAAAAATTGAAAAAAAAAACAACAGAAACAACATACAACATCTCCATAACTAATCTTAACTATCCTTAACTAATTATTTGAATACTCTCTCTTTCACTCTCTCTCTCTCTCTCTGTCTATTTTCCTGTCTCGGTCATTCTGTTTAAAAGTAGTGGCGCATACTTTCATCTTCTTTTTTAATCATTGATTCTCTCATTCAACTTTAGCTTTTAGTTTTAGATTTACATTTTTTTTTAAAGCAACAACAACAAGAGCAACAATCGACAAATCGTTGATAAGCAAAGCAAACAAAATGCGCTACGAAGTACCTGTAAAATGTTATATACTACACACACATATATATGTATGTATATCTATATATATGCGTAAATGTTGTTAAATGTTACAAACAAAAACAAAAAACTTAAGAAAATAAATAAAATGCGAGCACACTTCAAGTCCAGACACAAAACTTCAGCCGCAGGCACGTAAAACCCATTAAATTCAAAGCTATATCTAAAAAACAAAAAGAAAAGCAAAACAAAAAAGTGAGTAAAAAATAAAGTACATACAGATAGAGGTACAGATACAGATACTATATGGTATGTGCATGTATTTGGATTGTTTTTCATTTGAACCACGATAGCTGCTAATAACGATATCTACATATGTGTTATAATTATACTAAAATATACTAAAATTTCCAAAAGAAAAACATCTTAAATATATATAATAAATAAACCTCCCGTAAACTGTGCTAAAAACAACACTAAACATCAAACACAACAACAAATAAGAGAGAAAGAAAAAAAAAGTATTATTTATATATTTTTGACTAGTGCAAAAATATATGCAAATTAATATTTGCGTTTTCATTTTTGCGCCCTAAAAACAATATCGAAAACTATATGTATATATATATGTATATGTACATAAAGTGTGCACACAGCAATTAAATTATATGTTTAACACCTTAATTAAGTTGACAACAAGCAATTTGTAATTTCGTTTTAATTAATTTAATTTTTTTGTAATATTTTTCTATTTTTCTATACTTGTTTTTGTTTAACTTGTTATAAAAAAAAAATGAAATGCAACTGTTAAAACGAATTATATTATAAATATATAAAAGTTTTTGTTTTATTATTTTTATTTTATTTTATTTTTGTTTTGTATAATAAAAGCACAAAATAGAGGCACACAATGAATCAACTCAAAACCAAACAACGACAGCTACACACACAAACACACACACACACACACACCCACACACAGATACACACTTACACACAGCTAACTGTTTTAATGCTTTATAAGATGAAATTAAGAGAAATGTTTTTAATATTTGTCATATGTAATTTATTATGTTACTTAAGAAAATCAAAATGTAAAAACCCAAAAAAATGAAACGAAGTAAACCCCAACAAAAATGTCCAAAATCGAACGCAAAAAATTTATTTCAAAGCACATTTTATTTAGATAATTTTAAGCAGCTAATACTAAAAATATAATTACAAACTAACTAATAATAATATTTGTTTTTTTTTTATTATTAAACATAAAACGTCTATGAATGGCAAATAATTTCTTTAAAAATACAAAAAATAAAAAAAAATCTAAAAAAAAATTTAAAACAAAAAATCCAACAAAACAAAAGCAAAAATGTAAAAATAAATGTTCTGCTTCAAAATCAAAAACGTACAAAAAATGCGCTTTTAAATCATGGAATTAAGTGGGAACCAGGGGCTTTCAGCTGAGCTGTTGATCAACACTGGTTAAAAGGAAGCCATTAGCAGGCAATGCATCACTTCAGGCAATTTGAACATAGATAAAGGAAATTTAAAGAGCCTTTCAAACAGTTAATTAACACTGATGAAAGTTAAAAATAAACTGTTCAAGCATAATCTGATGAGAATTCAATAGGGAATACCTTACAAGCTGTTAACCAACACTGCTAAAGTAAGTTAATTAGAGTTAACAAACAATGCATGTGGCAAGCGTCTGTGCCACTTGACATTTAAGAGCCTTCCAATCTATACAGGCAATCTGGCTGCCAATCGGCTTCTGTGGCATCAACTTGAGCTGCAGACTCATAAGCTGCTGTCCAACACTGTCCGCGTCTTACTCATAGCAGCGGCGACTGCCTTAATTGTTTAGACTCAATTATTTTCTGTTCTTGGCGCGTGTCTTGACGTGGGCGTGGGACACACTGCCTCCCCGCCCCACCAGCTTCAGCTTGCCAACCACTAACCACTAACCACTAGCCGCTGATTGCCTGCCTCCGCCTGCAGCGCCGAGCTCGACGACATCTGTCCGCTCAATTGGTGCGGCGACGAGGGGCTGTTGAGAATGGGCGGACATATAAAAAGACTATGACATCATGTTATTCTGCAAAAGACGACGGCTCCATTCAGCTTATGGGGCAGCAGCAGCAGCAGTGGGGGCAGCTTTTATGTGTCAGCTTTTAAGCTAAACATGCTCTTCTCGATCTCTCTCAAGTTGTTCACTAGACGATCTCTCGCTCTGTCTCTCTCTCTGTGTCTGTCTCTTTCTTTTGATATGCATAACTTGAAGGCTGGGGCAACGCTTGCGGCGCTTGGGTGATTAATACGCCGGCTCACCGCGCTGTCTGTTGCCCCACACCGCTGCACCACAGCACCACAGCACCACCCACTCCCTTTAGCCGTGATTAATGCCTAATTGCCGGTTGAATGTCATAACAGTAATAGAAACATGTTAAATCCTTCTATATGCAAATCTCGCGAATGCAGCTTGCTGAATGTGTCATTCATTTGATTATTCGTTCATTTATTCACTTGTTCGCTCATCGCTTAACTAATAATCAAATTTAGCAACACGTGACCCTGATAGGATCACCCATAATTGACATATATATATATATATATATATATGTATATATGTATATATGTGACGAATGCTCTCAAAATCTTAACTGAAATCTTTAGCTATTATAATGCAGTTTCCAATTCAAATGGAAAAAAAAGACTTAAGTGTAATTAACATTATTTAAATCTTAATTAGATGAATGGAATCTCTTAGATTTCGCAATCAGCAGAGAAATAATAATTAGAATAAGGAATATTTTTTAATTATTTATATTGTTTTTTTGTATAGCACTGGCAGAGATGATCTTTTAATCCAGATCCTCTTCTCTTTTAAAATGATTTAACTAATTGTTCTACATATATTTAAATTAAATAAAAAACGATAGCCGCAATGTGAAGTGTGCGAAAATCAGGAACTTAGGGGTCTGCTGCAGGTGTCCAGCGGTCAGGGGCTATCGTTTGTTTGGCTCTTGGCCAGCTCTTGCCAGGTAACGCCGACGCAGCGCATCTGACTGATAAGCGGGCTCGATTGTTGGCTTTGGCTTTGGTTTTGATTTTGATTTGGCAAATCTCTGTCAACGTCATTTGGTGGGGCAAAGAACGGCTACACTGGCCAACATGGCAGGCGAACGCGTCGATTTGAAAGCAATTCGAGCGCTGTGATAAATTATAGTATTTAATCGTATAAAATCCCGCCCATAAATAACAAAACGCATTATCATTGAACGTAGTATTAGCAATCACAGTGACAAGCTAGACACACACACACACACACACACACACACAACTACACACACTTACAAGTGCCTGATGTGTGGTGTATTTTTAGCTGTGCGTTAAGTGAACAATTATGCCACCCAAGCAACAACAACAACAACAACAGTCTTTGAATGGCAACTAACACAAATGCAGCCCCAACAGGCGGTTGATAAATGGGCTTGTCTTGCGGCCAAAAGGCTCGAGATTATTATTGGCCCGAACCCAGCGGCGGTAGCGGTGGCGACCGCACCACTGAACCACTGATCGCCAAACTGCCGACCTGCTGTCTGCTGTCTGCTCGGCATGCTCATGACTCAGTCGAAGGTCAGGCGAAGAGGGCGTGGCACGCCCACCAAGAATCGCCCATTCCCATTCCAATTGAGTGCAAATGTTATTTTTAGACCCGATTTCCATTTAGGCTAACAGTAACAGTTAAAAAACCATTTATAACAATTTTACAAGTTCCAATTATATCACAAAGCTATCCACAATTGAACATTTTGCATTCCAAGCGATTTAGTTTTAATAAACTACAAGAAAAAAAACACAAATTAAAACTTTTCTATAAATTGCCTATTTAGCAATATAAATAAATACTAGTAAATAAATAAATATAAGTAAGCAGTCACTTTTTAGTGATAGAAACAAAACAATTAAGTATTGTTTCCTAAATGATAAAAAATTGTTTAGTATACCAAATGGTATTTCCTAGCATGAATCAAACAAGCGAACAGTCAAAGGCATACAAAAAACGAGGGGATTTTTAATCAAATATTTTGACACATTAAATCAAGTATTTCTGTTATAACTTAATTACATTTCAAGTATTTGTAAAGTTTAAAGGTACTTTTTTAATTTTAATAAATTGTTTAGGCAAATTTTAAAATTTTTCAGTAATTGTTTTAAGCTTTAAACTTTCTAAAGGGGTAAGCTTAGAAATTTACTTTAAATCTAGATATTACATTTATTTATATCCATTTAATTAATAGTAAAAGTGCAAACAAATTTATTGTTGATTTAAAATCTTTGTCACATATTCAAACTTTGGTTGTTATTATGCAAGAAATTTTGAATAGAAATAATAACATTATTATAAAATTATTATTATTATTATTCAACATACCTATTGGACTTTGTTTACATTATAGTATATAATTTATATTTATATTTATGCAATGTTTCAGAAGTGTGGAAAACTGAACTCATCTATTTGCAGCCCTGCTACGCACTTTGCGCTAGACGCTGATTATTATGCGAATATTTTAAATATATACGCAAGCTGCAATAATATGCAACAGGCGTACACACACACAGGCACACACACGCTCGTATTGGGCATGTTATGGCAACAAGTTCAGGTGCATGACGCGACATTAGCTGAGGCATTGCAACATTTGGCGCAGCAAATGGGATGTGACGGCCAAGATGACGGTTAAACATGAAGACGGGGAGGGAATGAGGGGGCGGGGGGAGGTGGGGGGCGGCTGTATTGAAGTGCCACTGGGCTGGTTGCAAGCTAGCGCTGTGACAAAAACGAATGCGCATAATAGCCGTCAATCAGTGGCAATATTATTGCATTCTATCAGTCAGTCAATCGAGGTGCAGCCACTGCGCATTATGGCCGTTGGCTAAGGTCAGCATTGGCCAGCACTGCGTATGAGTAATGTCGGCGAATCTCATGATCTTGCGCCACTGTGCGCAACGCCCACAACAAATAGCTGCAGCATTAAAGCGTGCACTGGCGAGTGGCAAACAGCTATTAGCGAAATACAAATCGAATTCAAATTCATATTCAAATCGATATGGCCGCGGGTCGTTCAACAGCAATAACAGCAATAACACAGCATACAATAACAACAATAGCAACAATAACAACATCAAAGCGGACGCCATTTTGTCGTGCGGCGCGTCCCCAGCTCAGCGGGAGTCTGTGCTGACGCATTAAACACGCGCGGCTTAAAAAAGATTTAGTATCTAGAAACGATTTAATACTGCACATGACTAATTGGCAATCAATCAAGTTTCGCTGCTCTTTCGGGCATTACTAAGCAGTGCAACCAAAGCTAAGAACAGTGCAAAACACAGCAACACAAAACAATGCGAAAAGAACATAAAAATTAAATATTTACATAACGGAGCATTGTTGATTAGTCATGTTTTGCGGCTGATGTTTGTGCTTATGATTGATTTCACCTCAGCATTTCTATTTTTGCTTTATTCACAATCTATTTTGAGTGATTTACGCAATATGTAATTTTAATTTCAAATAACTGCGCAAAATGGTGCTACCAGACTGTGTTATACAAAACCGCCTGCCACGCGGCCAACTTCAAGTGAGCACAAAACTGCGTGCAGCCAACTTAACGCGAGCGCAAAACTGCGCGATTTTGCGACCACTTTTGGCGCATCGCTAGGCGACGCCTTAGAAAACTTGGCGCGATTTTTTAGATGTAAGCAATTAAATTAACATTTAGTTAGAGCAGCCATTGGTCATGTATTCGCCGCGCAAGGTGCTCTCGACGCCCGCCGCGCAGGACTTTGGCTTTCCCTACACGCCCTACGACATACAGGAGCAACTGATGCAGGAGCTCTTCCTGGTGCTGGAACGCAAGCAAATCGGCATCTTCGAGAGTCCCACGGGCACCGGAAAATCGCTGACGCTCACCTGCGGCGCGCTCACCTGGCTGCACCAGCACGAGCAGCTGGTGCGCGTCGAGCTGCTGCAGCGCATCGACCAAGTGGAGGCGGAGCTGCGCAACCTGCAGGCGGCCGGCGCTCAGGCGGAGGACTGGATAACGGCACAAAGCAAAGCACGGACGCAGCGCGAGGAGCTGCAGCAGCTGCACAGGCTGCGCGACCTGCTGCAGCAGAGGCAGCACGAGCTGGAGCAGATCAAACAGCGCACAAAACAGCAACCACGAACGGCACGACGGGCAGGCGATCCTGTGCCGTTACTGCAGACGGCGGCCGCTGTGGAGCCAGCAGATGCAGAGCCGGAACTCAGCTCGGACGAAGAGGCCGACACAGAGGAGCAGCCAGCACAGCCGCTCGAAGAGCGCTATCGTGACGTGCAAATCTTCTACTGCAGCCGCACGCACTCGCAGCTGGCGCAGATTGTGGCCGAGCTGCGCAAGACGCCGCACGGCCGCAAAGTGCGCTGCATCGCGCTGGGCTCACGTCAACAGCTGTGCATCAATGCCCAGGTGCGTCGCCTGCCCAGCGTGGCGCTGATCAACGAACGCTGCCTGGACATGGCGCGCGCCAAGTCCAGCGCACCTGCAAATCCCAGCAAGAAGGCGCGCCTCGGGCCGCCCGCGCTGAGCCGTTGCGCCCACAAGGCGCCCGCACAGCTGCAAAAGCTCAGCGACGTGGCGCTCTGTGAGCCGCTGGACATTGAGGAGCTGGCGGCGGAGGGCAGCGCCTGTGGCGCCTGTCCCTACTACGCCACGCGCGCCGCCCAGGCCCAGGCGCAGCTGGTGCTGCTGCCGTATCAGCTGCTGCTGCAGCGCAGCGCCCGCCAGCAGCTGGGCCTCGATCTGCGCGGCGCCGTCATCATCGTGGACGAGGCGCACAATCTGCTGGACACCATCGCCCAGCTGCACAGCAGCGAACTGAGCCAGGCCCATCTGCAGCTGGCGCGCCAGCAGATCAGCGCTTACAAGGAGCGCTACGCGCGTCGCCTGAGCAGCGCCAATCTGCTGCGCATCAACCAGCTGCTGTTCGTGGTGCGCCGGCTGCTGCAGCTGGTCGCGTTGCCCGGCGAGCCGCGCATGCTGCGCACCTACGAGCTGAGCGCCGAGGGCGACTTCTACAACATCGATCTGCACGCCGTGCTGCAGTTTTGCGCGCGCACGCGCTTTGCTCAGAAGCTGCACGGCTTTGGGCTGCAGCTGCAGCGCGAGCCGCGGCCCAGCGAGAATCGTCCGCCGCCCACGCAGCAGCTGCTGCAGCGTCTGGCCACGCAGCACCAGCAGAGTTTGGCGGGCGGCAAGCGCAAGCGGGATAAGCAGTCGGAGGAAGCGCAGGCGCAGGAGCAGCCGCTGCTTAAAAGTCAATCCTTGCCCTCGCCCATACGCCCACTGCTGGCATTTCTGGAAACACTCACCAGCAATGCTGCCGATGGCCGCGTGCTGCTCAATCCCAAGACTGCTACCCTCAAGTATTTGCTGCTCAATCCCGCCGAGCATTTTGCGGACATTGTCGCCGAGGCGCGCGCAGTGAGTAGCTTTCAATAAAGTCCTTCTTCATAGACCCCTCTAAATGTTGTTTTAAACCGACGCAGCTCGTCATAGCCGGCGGCACCATGCAGCCCACGCAGGAGCTGACGGCTCAGCTGTTCGTTCACTGTCCGGAGCGCGTAGTGGAGCGCTTCTACAACCATGTTGTGCCAGCGGATGCGGTGCTGCCATTTGTGCTCTCCACTGGGCCGTCGGGCGCCAAGCTCTGCTTCAACTACGCCCAACGGGCCAGCCCAGCCATGGTGAGTGTAAGAGATGCGTGAGCAGAGCTTTATGATTTTAAGAGCAACTAAAAATGGGGTGTTAAAGAGACTATCAATTGAGGTGAAGGTGAGCTAGATAATCCTATAGTCAACCTTCCTAAAATATTAAAATATTATTGTGTTAATTTTATTCTTGTATAAATTGAACTTTATTTACCAAGTGTAGAATTTAAAGTTTACAAATTTGTTTAGGATTTTTTATTAAATTCGTTACTAAAGCACCACTTAATTAAATACTCTCGCAAATATATTGCCGATTTGTGTTAAATATATTTGCATACTTAAGGAGTCAATTTGTAAGCAATTGGTTTTATAGAAATCTATATTTAATAGAAATTAATTATTACACGTTTACAATTGTCAAGAATAGTACGGATTTCTTTAAAAAGAAAAATGTTTTGTATGCATAATTAATTTTTGATCGATCGTTTCTTATCTCTTTTTATTCTGAACGATTTGATAAGGTCATTCATAAAACTATAAACTATGGAACACTCTATAACTTGATATGGGGCTACTCTCATTCATATTCCCTCTGTCTGACTTTTTCTCTCTCTCCCTCTTATCGACGAAGCTTGGCATGTAACTGCAGAATCTGTGCCAAGTATAATTCATATAACTACAAAGTCTATACCATAACTTGATATAGGTTCTCTTCACTATATATATATATTCTTCCTATTTCTCACCAATCTCTCTGTCCTTCTACCAACAGTTGAAGGAGCTGGGCATGTTGCTGCAGAATCTTTGCGGCGTGCTGCCCGCGGGCGTGGTTTGCTTTCTGCCCTCCTACGATTACTTGGACACGGTCTATGCGCACCTGGAGCAAAGCGGCGTCCTGCAGAGGATTGGCCAGCGCAAGCGCATCTTCCGCGAAACAGCTGGCGGCGGCGGCGTGGAGCAGCTGCTGCAGCAATACGCCGATGCCATTGGGCAGTCGGCAGACGGCGCCCTGCTACTCAGCGTGGTTGGGGGCAAGCTATCCGAGGGCCTCAACTTTGCTGACGATCTGGGCCGCGGCGTCATCGTTGTGGGCCTGCCGTATCCGAACCGAACTTCCCCAGAGCTCAGGGAGCGCATGCGGCACTTGGACGAGACGCTGGGCAACGGCGCCGGCAGCGAGTACTACGAGAATCTGTGCATGAAGGCGGTAAACCAGTGCATCGGGCGCTCAGTGCGGCACATACGCGACTACGCCTGCGTCTATCTGCTCGATGAGCGCTACGCCGGTGCACGCATCCAGCAGAAGCTGCCCGCTTGGATTGCCCGCCACGTACATGTGGCCAGCGAGGGCTTCGGAGCGGTTCAAGCTCGCACGGCGCGTTTCTTCAAGGCCAGGAAGTAGAGAACCTCAATGAAAAGACTGTTTCCGAATCTACTTGATAAGGCAGTGGCCACAATCTGCTGAAGCAAGCGAATCTCAATAGTATTGGGCAATATAAACTCTGAAGTCTGCTGTATTATCAGCAGATCCGAAGCTTAAAGCAATAAATAGTTTGTAACAAAAAAATGTTTATTAACAGTAAATTTTGGAATTGCTTTGGTATTGATTTTCACGTCGGTTTCTCGACAGCGCGGGAATATTGGGCGAACAGCAGATTATAGGATGGGAAATTGCAGCACTGCATGTCGGTGCGCTTCCAGTTGGAGAGTGTCGAGTATTCGATTTCCAACTCCTTCATGGTCTCGTAGGCCAGCGAGGACTTGTTGGCAAAGATGGTGACAATGAACTTGCCCGGCTTAAATGTCTTGATCACCTGATTGATCAGTTTCGTGTAGTTATTCAGCGCCACGTTGCTCTCGAAGCTCACGTAGGAGAACTTTTCCTCGGGCGTAATGTGAATGGTCATGTATTCACCGTGCACGTTGATGCCGTTCATCGAATAGCCGCAGGGATCGAACAGGAAGTCATCGATCAGCATCTCCGGCAGTATTTGATCGATGCCCGAGTCCACTGTGGCCTCGACGCCCGTGGTGAATTTCGTTTTGGTAAAGGACGACATAACGTCTACATCCAGATTCTGCATGAGTATCTCAATGGTTTGATCTGGATCGGCGTCTGTATTGTTCTCCTCGATGACAATATCCGGTAGCGACTTTACTTCTGGTTTGCTGTACGTATACAGATACCAGCACTCCAGGTTGATCGAGCCCAGGCAGTACGATCTGCCCTCGGGAAATATGGAATCCAAATAGGTGACCTCTTCGTAAAATCCCTGGTGCGGGCTGTTCTGGACTTCGGGTCGGGTAAAGTTCTTTCTCGAGTAGAAAATGTCGCTAATCACTCTGAAGCCCTGCACCTGGGCCAGTTGAAGCAGCTGCTCCAGGCATTTAAGCGGCGTTGTTGTGCCACAGGTCTTCAGAATCCACCGGCGCTTTGAGACGAACATGCTGCTCTCGCTTAGGAGGAAGGCATCGATGAGTTCGTTCTTGGTGAAGCTGATTATTTCGCATTTCACGTGGCACAGCAGATTCTCCCACTCGCTGCGAGTTATGTTGCGTAAGTCGCCCGTTGGACTTGAGCTTTCCTCAAACCAAATCTCCAATAGCTTTTCAACGCCTTCGAAAAAGTGTGTAACATCCGGCATGGTTACTGTTTCCGATCCACTGGATAAAAGCGCTTCAAAACAACAAAGCTAGGGATGTACGGCTTACATCGATATTACAATCGATATAACATTTGATTACTTGATAAGAATGTAAACATATCGCACATTTATCAAATGCAGCCAAAACGAAAAAATAAGTTATTAGCAGTAAAGAACATTATAAAAATAGTTATTAATATATATATTCTTAAGACATATATATATAACTTTTAATTTAGCGGGCAGTATCGATACTTTTATATGTACAGCATTGGGGCATCGATGTACACTTAAAGATATGTTAATGTTGATAGCGAAAGTCTCTCAATGCTCAAATTTAGTATTTATGAATTGTAAATAATTCTCGCATAATAATTGCTGAGAACTAAAATGCAACAAATATAGCTAGAATAATATTTTATTCAAAAAAAATGTGACACTTTTCGGTCAAATTTAATTTATATATTTTTACAGTATTTTTATGTACTTAAGGAAAGTATAGCGATTTTTTAATATAATGTGGAAAGCATGTTATATGCAAGTTCATTGACTATATATGAACAATTGGATGCTGCCATGGATTAAGAGTAAAACATTAAAGTTCTTAACAAACTGTTTATGTTATTTCGCAATCCAATCTAAATGATAGATTGCATGGTAAGGGTATTTGACTTTCGTCAAGTTGTGTTTGTTGCTGTTCTGCCCAGCTAACATGCACTTTGCGTATATTTGCTTTAGTCGCGGACGGTCACACTACCGTTGATGTCTGTGTTGTTTGTCGCCGTCTCTGCGTAGCAAAAGATATCAGTGCGTACTTTCAATTGATTTGAACATGTAAAGCCGAACTAAGCAACTGCAATTAATAAACTAAAAAGCGCTGCATGTGCACAAAGTACGTAAATCTACGATAGTTATGTTTCGCATAAAATATGTTTGTTTTCGGGTTGTTCTCCGTGTCGCGCTCAAAGTGTATGTGTGTGTGTGTGTATGCGAGTGCACTTGAGTGTGTGATGGTTTGAAAAGTGCATTTGATCGTTAAAAATAGCCGCAATTGCATGCCATTCTTGAAGCGCAGCCAAGTTCAAGTCCAGTTTTTGGACACAATTGAAACGCGGTTCATGCCGCACTCCCAGTCACACTCCCCAGTCACATTCACATTCAGAATTTCTCTCTATTTACTTTTCACATGCGCTGATAAGATGCTCGGAATTGGTGGCTCCCCTGTTTACTTATTATATCTACAACGTTCGCAGTGCGTGCGCCTTCGTTGCTTTTCTTTTTTTTTTCGGTGCGATTCGATTCATGCACAAGATATGCCGACCGGCCGACACGCTGTACAATAGCAACAACAACGACAACAACTGCAAAGAACACTAGTCGCCGCCATTGAACAAATATTTATTACTAATCATATATATTTTTCCTCAATTTACTTGCCGGCGATAAAACGCTGACGCCAGCTTAAGAATTGGTATATCTCATTTTTGTTCTATGCTTGCGTCGCCAAACGTTGCTCAGATTACATGCATGTGCATATGTGTATGTGTGCGTGTGTGTGTTGTCTGCCTGGCCAGAAACTTGGATATGTTGGCTCATAGTTGTCACCGGAGCCGCAGCTCTGGCTGCAGTCAGCGAAACTAGTAAAGCGCTTAAAGCGGTTATTCTCGTTAGCTGTTACACTCGTTTACACAAGCAAGCGGGCATATTGGGTTCTAGCGTTTTTTACGCCTGCCCGCGATTACAGCTAGTGTCCTGAAATTTCAGCACTTACTGCTCAATGAAAGTGTTGAGTGGCAAATGTACAAAACATCTGTTAAATAGCCACATTCCAAGAGCACGTCTAAAAGATAAAGCCACGCCCAGTGGCGATGCCACAATTTGCAACAAACAATAAATATCCCCACAATTACACTTTAAGGGCAACAGCTAACAATAATAATCAAAGTTCGTTTTGCACTGTTTGTCAACGAGTATTGCGCAGTCGGTTACGCCCGACTGGAATGTTCTTACTAGTTTTTTTATTGTTGTGGAAAACTTGTTTTTATCGCTGACTGGGATAAAAGTGGCACACATATTAAGTTGTAATAAAGAAAAGTCAAAAAAATAATAAGAATGAAAACTCAGCTGAAAAGCGTTTAAAAAAGGTTCAAAAAGTTTTCAATCTTCTGCTTGCAACTGCATTTTCACATATTTTTTTTTTTGTTTTACGGCTAGCTATCGTTATCGATATGAATCATGCGCCGACTTGTTTACGTTCCTGAGCTGTGTGCCACAATTTGAATGCCAGCGGCCTCCCCCCCAAACTGTGCGTCACAAATACCCTGCCTTGCGGCACAGCTTAGAACAGGCTTGCGACAAATTGTCGGCTTGTCGACAACTGCACTGGCTAAGCTGACCTAACTACAAGCTCAAAGGATTCAAGCGCATATGGATATGGTTTTTTTTTTTGCCCCATCGTCTAATAGGAATATTTGTGGGTGTTTAATGGGACGCAAGCCGAAGGCTCTACAGGGCATACGTGTTTCGGTCTCGTTTGTGGCGAGTGCGCTGCGGCGCTTAGTGGTTCAGTTTCTTGTTGCCTTTGGCTTGCCGAAAACGTTGCGCAGGTTTTTCGATTCATTCGCATTTGGACCGCAGTCGCGGCAACAACGCTACTTGCGAAACGGAACGAAACGGTAAATGAAACAACGCCCCGTGGCCGTTAAAACGTGCGTCGCTCAAACTCAACTAAACTCAACAAAAAAAAAAGTACACAAAATTTAATTAATTAACAACGCGCGCTGTGCAACAACAACAAAAACAACAATTAACACAATTGTGCATTTATTTTTTTAGACAACAACAATAGATCGCAATAAATCTCGAGTGATAAGCAACGCTTTATTTTTTTTGCAAGTTTTGCCCTCTTTTTTTTCTTGTAATATCCTGTAAAAATCGCTGAGAGCGAGCGGCAAATCCGGCGCTAGAAATCAAAACAACAATTTGAACGCTTTGCAATTTTGCAAGTTGCCGTTAAGAGTGCTGCATATATGCCGATATTTTACTATATTTATGTGTAGAATATTATTTTTTTTTATAATTAATTTCTTTTTTTTTTTGGGTGTGTGAAAAGTGAAAGTGAAAATTTAGCGCAGGGAACGCGCACACACACACAGCACACAGCACACACACACACACACGAGCGCACACGGCACGCATGCTGCCACAGGACACGGGAAACAAACGAAAAGGAGAACAAAGAGAGCGCCAGCAAACGAGAGAGCGCTTGTGGCTAGCCAGCAATGGCAGCGTTTGGGGTCGGCGCTACACTTTGGAATTTGGCACAGCGTGTGAAGCGCACGCATTAACACCCCCGCAGCAGCCGCGCGCGCTCTCTCGCTTGCTGGCCCGCTCGCTCTGCGCACACTTTTGTTTGTGCGTGCGTGTCTCTGTGTGTGTCTGTGTGTGTGTGTGTGTGTGCGTAAAGCATTCGAATACAAATTCACCCCCCTCTCAACTCCCACCCCTCCCTCTTGCAGCAGTGAGTGTAATGCGCTAAACTCTCAAGTCAATTTTGCGCTGAAACGAGACGCCGTCGTCGTCGACGCAGCAGGAGCGGCGTTGTGACGTCAAAAGCAGCAGCAGCAGCAGCAGTAGCAGCACCGGCAGAGTTGCCACCCTCTCGCGTCTAACGCCCGGCGCCACCCCGCAACACTCACTCACTCACACACACACACACTCACTCACACACACTTTATAACAATAAAAAGGAGCACATACCAAAAAAATAAAAACGAAGCGAACGAAGACGCCGACTAGCCAAAATACGAAAGCGATAGAGTGAGAGAGAGATATAGAAAGAGAGAGAGTTAGCTAGCTAGCCAGCTAGGTTTGTGTGAATCGCAGCAGCAGCAGCAGCAAGAACAAGACGCAGTAGAATCGGCAGCGATAACAGCGACAGAACGTTGCAAAAGGAGCCATAAAAATGGAACAGCCGAGCATACTCGTTAAAATCCTGCATTCAATACCGCACGTTAATTACACATTTCGTCGGGTTAATGACACCTTCAATCCGGACAGCGATGTTTACCTAGAGGTGAGTACACGCCACAAGGATCTGCCCAAAAAAATATCCAGCTCGAGCACTCATATATATTTATATTTATATTTTTATTTATATATATATATATATATATATATATATTTAGAACGAACAGCTTGTCAAAGTAGCGCCATCGTTTTTATTTTATTTTTACTTCTGCGCTCCATTTGAAGTGGTTCCAAGTGGTGCACCAAGTGGTGCTTCGCGTGGCTGCTGCTGCCCCACTTGAGGCCCCAACTATTATGCACTTGAAGTGCGTCCCATTTACATTGATTGCATTTTGATTTGTTTAGTTCTACATATACTCCCAATGCATTCTATTATTTCTAGCGCTCTTTTTGGTATTCCATTTTCTTTTTGTTTTTTTTTTTTGAGTGTGTTTTTGAACCGCTCTCATTTACCTGTATGAAGCGCTCTCCCTCGCTCTTGCTGCATAGGTAAATGTCTCTCGCTTGCACTCGTGCATGCTCTCTCTCTCTCTTTTTCTCTGTAGCCTTCTCACTTTTGTCAAGTGACTCTGCTGCAATTGCACAAAAACTCTCGACAGCAACAGCAACAACAACAACATCGTTTGATAAATTTCGATATTTCCCATTTTGTTTACGCCTTTTGTTGTCTGCGAGCGTCTGTCGAGCCCTTTTTGGTTTCATTCCCACAACGTTCCTGCGGCTGCCTGCCATGTGCGCTGCATGTGCCCGGATTCTTGTCTACCTCCGCCCTCGCTTTGCCACAGGCGGCCATGGAGTGGGGAATCGCGAACGCACAGCCACACACAGCTACACACTCACTTCCGGCTTCCCATCTTGCCCCCGCCTCCGTCCTTGTCTCCGCTCCCGCCTCTGCCACGGTCTGTTATGCTTCATTCTCTTTGTTTGGTTTCTTTTGATTGGCGTTGTCTACGGCGGCCGCTAAGTATCAATGGGCATGGCCGTTGGGCCCAACCCGAACCCTAAAAGCGAACCTCCGCCGCCGCCACCGCCACTCACCTCAATTCGCAGCGGGAAGCGGGAAGCGCATAGCAGCTGCCTTTGTTTGACTGACGGACTGCCTTTGGGTTTAGGCACCGCTTTGAGTCGCGGGTTATCTCACATCATCTTTAACCCGTGGTCTGCATGATAACAGCCCAAAAACAAAACATAGCTTACGAGTGAAAGAAAAGAAACATAAAGAGTCAATGTTGCATATAAGATGGAATACGTTGTTTGAACAGATGGGGGCCAATTAACCTACCTGATTCTGTCGGTTACACAAAATATCTAGTCAAGTTCTTCCGATCTGAAATTGCATTGAAATTGGAAATATAATATAAATATACATATACATATAAATATCTATATGGAAGCAAAAGAAATAACAATATATATCTATATGGGCGTGGCAAAGAAAGAGTAAACAAACAGAGATAACTTTAAAGAACACAGCCCAAAGCCAATATGCCCCCAATTACACTTTGAGAACAGGGTGATTTCAACAAAGAAAAAATAAAAAGATATAAGCAAAACGATGCCCCTGCTGTGCTAAGTGCTGCGCCGACGTCAGCGCCATTACGCGCAAGGCCGAGCCCGGCAAAGACGTCAACATCAATTACCCAGCCAAGAGCCAAGAGCCAGAGCCAAAGCCCAAACCTAAGCCTTAGCCCAGCTGTGCCATTGCCACGTAACCGTGGACGACGCCCGAGGGTGTTGCACGTGCGCTGCGTTGAGTCCGTGAGGATGTGGCATGGCTCATCTGGCGATCTGGTCGCCAGCCTTATGCAAATCACCAAATGCGGTTTGTTAGTTTTTCCAGCTGGTTTTTCCGACATTTGGCCAATGACAAAAGAACCAAAAAACCCAGCTGCGAGATTTGATTGAATTTAGCTGGCCGTTGCAAGAGCTTCTGGAGCAGAAGCAGAAAAAGAACGAGGTGCCAACATAGCTGCTGCTGCCATTGTCAAATTCAGGTCAGCTGAGCGCAGCGCGTTCAACCCACCGTTCAGCCCGCCCGACGCTCGTTTTGGCCTGGCTCGTTGCGATTTAGTTCGGCTTTTATTTCTCGTTCATGGATGCGGATGTAGGTCAGCTGCTGCGCTGGGCGTAGCTTTTTACGCGCGTCAGCAAAAAACCGCCAGAGCTGGCACAACCGAAAGCAGCAGGGGTTGATACTTCCCTACAGTTGGCTCAGTTGGCTCAGTTGGCTCAGTTGGCGGGCAGGTGGATTCCCCACTCCCCGGCTATCGACAGCAGAGTTGGGTGTCTGTCACATGGGATTACCCGTTGCCATAATGGGGCTGACAATGAGCCAGCACTTAAGCCAATTCTGTTTGCGGTTGACTGGCAAATGAGCCCACTAAGCTAATCTGCTTATCGACTAGCTGACTGCCAAACAGCCAAGCAGCCAAACAGCCAGCCAGATAGTCAGACCGCCTGCCTCTGAATGTGGAGCGCGACCAAGTTTTATAGGTGCACAGGCTGGGGGCGACGAGGAGTAACCCCCAATAGACCTACAAAGTTGTTGAAATTGCATAAGGATTTATTACTTTACCAAGGCAGAATAAACAGAGGGAACGAGGAGAGAGAGAGAGAGAGAGAAAGAGAAAAAAAGAGAGAGCGACTGTGAGGTTTTCTGTAGTCCGCCCAATCGTTTAGTTTTGCCACACACTTGTTTCCTTTTCAAAAAAATATACTTTTATTACACTTCAAGTTCAGTTTGACTGGCAAACTTTAGTTTAGAAGTGAACAAAACTAAAGTATTTTCCAAATGATTTTAGTCTCTGTATATTCAATAAGAGTCCTCAGTAACAATCTTTCTTCTGCCACAAAATCATGATGATGATTGCTCTCCAGCAATAGTCCAATTTCAGCTTAGTGTAAATGAAAAGTTGAGTATTTATTGCCCTTTCGTAAGCCTAAAACTATGCCCACATTGCATTGCATTCAACTCTGTGTCGTCGTCTCTTAATTCAAATTGTGTTTAATCAGCTCATGTTGTGTGCCCTTCCTTCCTGTCCTCCATAACTCGTTGCCCCGGCCCTGTTTACGCTTTAGGCTTACACGTTGCAATTCTGCTGGCGTCGCCGTCAACGCCGCAACGACTGCTGATGATGCTGATGCTGCTGTTGTTGTTGATGATGATCAATTTAACCTTCAAATAGCTACACAATTGCTCTTGACAACAATGACAACAACGACGGCAACAACAACGACGGAGCCACCCCACCACCACCACCCACTGGCACATAACCTGTTTCAGACCCCCCGCCCCGGTCCGCCCCTCAGGTCGTCACCTTAATGGATTGTTATGTGCTGCTATGCACTGCTCTCTAGTGTTGATGAAGAGCCCCCCTCTCTCTCTCTTTCTCTCTCTCTCTCTGTTGCACCGCCGTTGTCATCCGCTTGTCTAGTTGTCTGTCCCAAGGTGATGACGCACTGTTGCTGCGCGTGCGGACAGCTTGAAGGAGTGCATATGTAGTTATGTGACAGGAGGAAGGGGGTGGTTACTGTCCCTTTTGGAACCCGCATATCATGTGCATCATATTAAAGATAAAACTATTAATGCTTGTGTTGCCTGGCATTGTCATTGTGCATATACCCTTTACGCAATTCAACCTATTTTAGAAAGCATCGCATATTTGTAATATTATAAAGCATATATATCATATATTTATTTATGCTTAGAGTATGCAATAATTAGAAATTCTTACAAATAAAACTCTACCCAACTAAATGTAGAGTATGCAACTGTTTGTTGCAGCTTTAAAGTTTTTCTTGTTTTTTTCAATTACTCTTAGATCTTGTGGCCTGCCGCAGCTGCCTTCAGTTGAGGCAATGTTGTTGCACTTTTGACAACTGGCTGAAACAACCCTCGCGGCGCTGGCAGCAGCAGGCACACATTGCCACAACAGACGCCAGCTGCTGGCAGCGCTCACTGCTCACTGCTCACAGCTCAGAGCTAACGGTTCACGGCTCAGCCCACAACAAGTCAGAGTTTACGAAGTGGCGGCGCGACTATTTTTAGCCGTCGACTCGACCCCATATAGCAGCAATCTGCAGGCAAATTATCGGGCACTCTAACTAACTGTCTCGAGGCTATCCCGCTCGTCTGCTGTCTGCTGTCTCGCTCGCACTGCCGTTGGCGTTGCTGACTTTCATTTTGGGTTATTGCAATTGAAAATGCAATCCGAAAGATGAGCACAGCTCGCTGTTCTTGTCCCTTTCTCTCGGGCACAGGCATATAGTTTTTCCGGCTGTCTGCCTGTCAAATGCAACCACAACAACAACAACAACAACAACAACGGCAACAACGACAACTGGCATGCAGCTGCCCGCACATTTGCCAGATGCATCTGTAAGATACATGGCATGGCAATGTGCCTACTTACAGATACTTTCGTATCTGCTGTCGCTTTTACGGCTCGTCATAAAACTTCTGCCATTCAATCAGTTTTGTATGTGTCGCAGATACACACACACACAAATACATGTGTATACTTGGCCACTTAGATATACAGAGCCTACACTATCAGCCAGCCCTGTGTGTCTGGCCTGACTTTTTGCCTTGCCTCAGACTCGGAATTCGAACCCGGCCGCTCAGATCGAATGCCTTGCAACTGAGCCGCTGGCTGCTGCCCCCGTTCCTGCTGCTGCCTGTTTATCTCATTTGGCCGGGCTGCTGTTTATTTGTGCAACAAGCGTCGTCGACTTTGGAACTTTGGATTGTTTATTTGCCTCCGCCTTTGCCTTTGCCTTTGCCTTTGCCTGGGCTGCTCTAATTTCGTTTCGACTGCGATACAAAGCTAACAGAATATTTAATACACTTGCTGTGCCAGCTTATAATATATGTATATATATATTTATTGACTGCCAAACTCTAAATAAGAATTTTGTTAAGTGGAGGCCTTCAATATGTTTCTATAGACCAAATGCTTTTTATTATATTTTAAGTAGAAGTCCCTTAAAGAATGGAAGTCTTTTCAAGAATAAAAAGCTAACTCAATCAATAGCAAATCATACATTAGATTATATTTTATGATCTAACCAATTGCGACATTTGTAACAGCAATTCATCAAAGGTGTCTATAAAATGTCAAATCAAGATAGCTTTAAAGATAAGATACACAATTGAGCTCTTTGTGCTGATCAAAAATATATGTATATAAGTAAGTCTCATCGAGGTAATACAAATGTGTATCTACAATAACTCACATATGATATAAGGTTGAGATCAACTGAACTTTGCCAACTTATCGAAGCTGATTACCAATCTCTTTAGGAAACGTTAATGCCCCTGGCAAGTGTATTTGAAAGAAGGGCGCCCCTGAGTGCCGTCGCATTTTCAGTTTACATATTTGAAATTCTCCATAAAGGCCCCTCCTCCCCCCACACCCCCTCTGCTACACCTCTCCCACAAGCTTGCTAACTGGAGCGAGAAGCGACCACACAGGCAGTCAGTACAGAAGAATTCGAGAAACGAGCCGCCGAAAACAGTTTAAATATGTCTTAGCCGTCGATCGTCCGACTAACTGGCTAACTGACTAACTGGACTAGTCAGCAGGTTTTTTAACAGCCCCCTATTCCGACCCCCTTCTCCTCGCCACCAACGAAATAATATGAGACGAGAGAAAAAAAAGTTCAAGTTCAAAAACGTTTCGATTTCATTTTCGGTGTGCGTCCAAATTGGAAGTCTTGTGGGCGTCCCAAGTGGCTCATTTTGGAATCATTTGGCTGCTCCCCGTTCCCCTTCCCTCTACCCCCACCCGCTCCTGCTACTCTCCAGCCCGCAGCCGCTTCCCCCGCCCCCCCTTTTTTTTTTTGTTACTTTTGTGCGTGCTGGCATTTTTATCTTCTTCTCTTTTTCTCTATCATTCCCTCTCGCTCTCTGGTTGGTTTTCTGATTCACACAGAGATTTTTTTTGGTATTTAACCATGTTTTATTTTCTCAAACGCTGGCAGCTTTTTCTGTTGATCTTCCCCAGCTCCTCCTCTTTCATGTTGTGTGAAAGTTTAGCGTAGGCGTCGTTCTCCCTGTGTATATAACATAAATGTATATATATATATATATATATATATATACATATATCTGATTTTCTGTTAATGGCTTAAGAAGAAATCTCACGCCAACACGCTGCCGCTTTGTTTGGACCCGGGTCCTGAGTATTTGTTTATATGCGCATCGATTTTTATGATCCCCAGTCGCAGCCAAATAATTGACTCGACGATAATGATGTTCAAATCGAATCTGTATTGAAACATATGCTCAAAACTATGTCAGTTGGCTAAACGATCTGTTTGATTAGATTAAATAGAGCAGCAACATTGGGAAGCATACTTCATAATAGAATAATTTAATGATTTTTATAATAATTAGGTTGAGAAAAAAAAACGCCCACACTAGCGATGAAATTTAAAGTCTACTTAAGGCTAGTCACATTTGAACACGTACATTTTTTAATGTTTACAATCCACAATTTTTAAGTGAGAATAATTCTTAGGTTCAATTAGGGCAAATTGTAAATTGTCTGATTGTTGCCGTTTAGTCTGTTTTAAACAACTATAATAAAGCAGTTTAGCTTAACTATGTTTACAGAAATTTAAGCTTCTATATAATATGTATTGTTGGAATATGCATATATTTATATGTATATCTATATATCCACAGCTAGAGTCCCTTTGTTTAAGTTGGGCTTGTTTGTTTTTTCCATTCGTGTTTGCATTTGCAATTATTTTCTATATACATAATATATTATGTATGTATGTGTGCTTGTGTCGCATATAATGCGTGATCTTTATTCTCATCTAGAAAATTGCACAATTGTAATTCCGTTGCTGCCCGTTTATATTTCTTTTTGTTTTGTTAGTTCGTCACGTCACGTGATTTGCATATGAAATGTTTTGGCCCCCAGTCAAAGGCCCGACTTCAACTATTTCTACTCCAGTTGCTTTGGCTGCCCAAGCAGGGGGTACCCTGTCTGAATTGTCTGGCCTGTGCGTTTGTCTACATAATTTTACCTGCCATTTGCGGACACTTCCTCGACTTCCTCTGGCGACGCTTTTCAATAATCGGTCTCCGCTCTTTATTTATTCATCGGCACAAGCACAACCAGTCTCTAGCTGCCCATAGAGCTGGCCTCAGTTATGGCCATGGCTATGGCTTGCTATTAGCCGGTTTTCAGTTTTGTTGCTTCAATCTTGTCGGCTTGGCTTCCTGTCCGTTGCGTTAGCCACTCCGCTCGATGACGTTTCCGTTTGGGGAACCAACAGCGCCAGCCATATACATATGTACATACATAGATATCCCTTGAAATCCCCTCTGGTAGCCGTCCGTAGTTATGAGTATGCCAAGGCTGTCCAAATCACAGGCCTGCTGCTTAGTCTTGGCCACTTCTGCTGCAATCTGTTCCCATTCTGTCGTGTAGGCGGACATCTGCCCTATGGCTCTTGTCCCATTCAACCATTCAACCATCCCACAAAGGGTATTTGCATTTATGCAGTTTGTTTGTAACCCATTGTAAAAATTACATTTCTTGGTCCGACTGACTATTTGTGCGAATAGTTGTTCATATTTATTTCAATAAAATGAAACATTTCTTGTTCAGGGTATTTAAAGTTTGGCTTTATTTTTTGTTTCTGCTTTTGCTGTTGTTGGAGCTATCATCGGCTTCAGATTGCGGCATTTGCTTTGTGCATTGTGCAGAGCTGATTGCAATTTTAGTTTAGGTTCCATTTGCCAGTTACTGTTGCACTTCCAATTGCATTTCCATTCGCAGTCACCAGATCCCATCCCGCTCACAGCGTGCCCCCGGAAGCGGCATGTCATGGAGCCGAGGCGTATATATTTTGATATTCTGATATTATGTCGCATTTGTCGCACGACTCTGTCTCTTTGTGCGCATACATTTATGCATAACTGTATAAGTGTATACACACACACACACACTCGCACACCTCTGCTCATAACTGTTGTTTGGCTAAGGGCATTTGGTTTTTGTTTTTGTCTGAGGGAAAAACTGGTTTGTCCATCAGATCGCAGTACTCAACCCGGTCTATGTTGACGTTCTAATTTCGGCGCTACGCTAAGAGTCGAGCCAGGGCTGGGGCCAGGGCCTGGGGCAGGGGCCAGTGGGGCAGTGCCGAAGTTGTCGCAGCTATAAAAAAATATAGTTACGAGACTCACAAGCAACGCCTACGTTTGCCCCACACAACAACTAAAGACACAAGACAGCAACAAAAAAAAATTAACAACAACAACAACAACATCTCGATATGCTGCATTTCAAATATGAAAGTTTTTTTTCGCCTTTCGAAGCTCAGATCGAGAGAGCTTGCTGCCAACTTACTCTTAAGCTGAGATTAAATATTGCAGCTAAAGTTTTTAATATCGTTAAGTCCTCAATATTTAACTTCCTAGTTCTATGCAGTTTTCCTTATTTCATTTGTTTCCTCAGCTTTAAAAGCTTAAACATATTTGATTTGAATGTGATTTCGTTTGAAGAGCAACGGAAATGAGAGGTTCAGTAATAACAATAATCTACATACATATGTACATACTAAAACGGAAGCTATATGGTATATTATATGGTATATATTATATAGAATGCGTTAGATATTATTTCGTTATACTATCCCTTGATATTAGTTAAGTTTCCATTGCTTGCTTATACAAACAACAATCGAATCAGAAAGAAAATGAATAATGTGTAAACAAATAAATATAAATTAATACTTGGCAAATTTATATTATATGCTTAGACAAAATGTCAATATGTCAAACGTGGCATTAAATTTTATAAAAATTATCAGCTCGGAATATATTATATGGGTTGCTTGGAAATAATATAAAAATATATATATGGGTATATATAGTATAAAGAGACTTTCAAGCATTAAGTTAAAAATTAATCTTTTTTAAATATGTGGGTAAACACGAAAAAATTCCTTTTCGTATACTATATTATATAATTTGCTTTTCGATTTACTTATTTTAAGTTCGTAATCTGCAAATGACCCGCATAATTTTTGGGGCGAAATCGCATCAAATGCGACATTTGAATGGGTTTATTGATGCACTTGGGAAATGAAATTGGAATTGGAATTGTGTGGAAATATGTGCACAGTTGATTGAGTTTAATATTCGTTATGCTTGACTCTGAATCTTTGCATTCATCAGTTGATTTACTGATTGGCTGCCAGTTTCTCTCGAAACGTTGGCTTTAAATATTAGCAAAGTTTTAGTGCTGATTTCACACATACCTTTGCTCTACTATAAACACTGAGTGGGTGTGCGTGTGTGTGTGTGCGTGTCTGTGTGTGTGTGTGTTTGCCCAAGTCAAAATTCACACATTTACCATAGAAAGTTCTCAATTGGATGCTAGGCTAAACAAATGCGAGCTTTTGCAGTAGCTCTACGGGGAATACATAAAGGGTAACCAAAAGCTCAGCTCCAAGGTTGTTGTTGTTGTTGTTGTTGTTGTTTGCTGCTGTTGCTGCTGATGTTGATTGCAATTTGCTTTGATTTAATTCAATTTAACGGCGTCGCCCGTTTGCCAGCGCGTAATTTGCCATTTTTAGCGCCGTTCAGCTGGGCTAAAAAGGGTTGCCACCCGCAGCTTAAGGGCTGCTAATTGAAGGGGACTCGGGGCAAAGATTGTGGCCTGTATTATTGTTGACATGCAGCTGGTGTTGCTGCTGTTGCTGATTTGGGCCAAATTTTTCGTTAGCAAAGAATCGAGCGCAACCAGGCTCAAGTGTCATTCAACTGCGAGGACACGCAACAACAACAACAACAACAACAACAACAACAACAACAACTAGCAGTTGCTAGTTTTAATGATTATTTGCATGTTGCACGTACAAAAAGCGACGCTTACATGCATATAAATAATAAATATGTCCCCAACTAAGTCGCTGCCCCAGCCCAGTGCGCAATCGTTGCAACTCGTGTGTCATGCCAATCTCGCAATCTGCCCCAGGACACAGGACCCACACACAGAAGTTGTTCACTTTGATTGAACTTGATTGACAAGTTGGGCTACCTTCTTATGTGTGGCTTTTATTTTGCGTTCTCGTCGGATCGATCGCTGACTCATGGCCAGCAGACGTTTGGCGACCGATTGCGCGTTGGTGTCCAATAACCCGGCCTGGTAATTCGAGCAGAGCTCACTTTTCTCCATACCCAACCCATTTCCCCCCCCCCCCCCCCCCCCCCCCCCCCCCCCCCCTTTCCCCTTTGCCACACCCACGCAGCGCTTACGTAGAATTTATATGCATGTTTATGCACCCTACGGAGTTAGCATTGTATTACACATGACAAATAGAGGAGGAGTTGGAGGATGTGTCTAAAAAATATGAAATGTAAATTGTGGTACGTGTTGGCCACCCAAAACATCCTCTTATGGAAAAGCAGCCATATTACATTTTAATTAAATGTTTTTTACCCCCTCCCCCCTCCTTCTCCTGTGCTGTGCAAACTTTTTAGCTAGTTGGAAGTCCACAGAGAAAACATTTTTGCTTATATGGCAACTATCACCTGTCGATTTAATTAGCAGCTTTGTGTACTGTGAGTACTGGCAGCATTGAGTTCTGATTCCAAGAATTTAGGTTTGTACAGGATATTTGAAGGGTGTATTACTCTGCCCGAAAGGAAATTCAGCAAAAGCAAGCAGAGCAATTAATTTTAGTCGGTAACAAGAAAATCCTTTCATTAAATGAAGCACAACTTGAGTTCAACCAAAAAGGAAAGAAAAACATTTGCAGGGTATGTTGTTAGTCACGCTAGGTTTGAAGTTGGTGGGCTCACTTGGATTTTTAATGAGTGCCAATGAAATTTCCGTTAAGCGAATGGCTTTTTTGTGTCGTTACCTTCCGCAGGACTAGCCTCAAAGTTACCCTGGCAACCCTGGGCCAAAACTTTGCCAGCTCCTTGTTGTTCGCCTGCTTCCGTTATTGCTGCTGTTGTTGTTGTTGTTGTTGTTGTCGTTTCGTGGCGTAGTGTTGCCAATTAAATTAAATTTTGCACCCAAAACGAGCCCCAGCGACAAAAAATTAACTTTCCAGACGTATTTTTACACATTTTCGTTTCATTTTTCGGTTTTGTCCTTCTTCATTTTGTTTTTTTTTATGTGTGCTTTTTTTTGGCAGGGCAGCCAACTAACGGCAACAACAGCAACAAACAACATCAACATCGAGCTCAAACAGCAGAAAACGAGCTGCAAGTTATTCAATTAAAAGTTCACTCAATATCCAGAAACAAATTTGTGTCCCCTTTTAGCCCCGCCCCCAGGCCGTTTATGTGCCCGTCCCTTCATTTGAGCCCGGTCTAATGGACGCTCCACTTAGTCCGGGCCAAGCAGGAGTCAATTCTTTAAAAGAACGTGACTTCGCTCGCCGCTCCGGCAGTCCTTAAAGAAATATGACCAGCATCAAGGCTCAAAGTCTAGCTGATGATTATTAATGGTTTAGCAGTTATCGATTACATTTTGGAGTGGGCTGAAGTCTGTTTTTTTATTTTTATTTTTATTTTTGAAGGAGCGTTACTTATTTAGTCTAACAGCATAGCTTGGGTTCATTTTTCAGTGAGCTGTTAACACATATTTATATTTAGGTGTAATTTGTTTTCGATAACCTTTTCATTTTTTTTTTTTTTTTGTAAATGCTTTGAAGGTGGTGCTTAAAGTTACAAAATATAACAAATAGATGCATGTTTTCACTGAGTAATAGAAACATAATCAGATTAGGGGTTTAGTTTGGTTTTACATAAAGTTTGTTTGTTATCGATAACATTTAAAATGTTTTTTTAAGTATGTTTGCATGGATAAAAAGAGATAAGCCTTAAATAATAATAATTAAGGTTTTTTTTATTAGCAATAACTATTTTCTCTTTTAAGCTTAAACTGGTTTTCTCTTTATCGATTGACACTTATCGATAGCAGTGAAAGCATATTTGTATAGAACTATTTTGTCTTTTAAACAGAATTTTGTTATCGATTGACACTTATCGATAACAATAAAAGTCGCATTTTTGGCCGAATTTTAATCGCATTATTTATCTTTCTCTTTGTCTTTTACAGAGCCTGGGCATTCTCGCCTCCATTCCCGCCGGCCTGCTGATACTCTCGCTGCTGGGCCTACTGCTCTATCTGCTGACGCGCTGCTGCGATCGCAAGCAGCGCAAGCCGAGCGCCCAGCGCTGCCAGAGCTGCTCGCTGGTCATCATCACGCTGATGACCTGTGCGGCCATTGGACTAGGTAAGTGTCGGTGCATTGAACCCAACTGTAAGCCAAGCAAAAATCGCCTGCCGGTTGGCCTCTTGGCCCTTGGCCCTTGGCCCACGGCCCACGGCCACGCCCAAGGGCCGAAAAGCACGTCGGCGTCGCGTGTTTAACTTGGCAATTAGCCAAAATCCGATGCCGACGCCCGTTGCATTTTGCATCGGTCCATTACGTGTGCCGGCTGGGCTTTGGCACGTATCTGGATTTATGGCCGAGCGATCGCCGCCAGAGTCCGAGTCGCGTCAACAGTATGACTAAGGCCGGTCGCACAGAATGAAAGAAACTTAATTTACAAAAAGTAGAACACTTTATTTGAACTCACATATATATACATATGTATATATATATATGTATATATGGTATATATATACCAAATGTTGTACCAAACTATGTCAAAGTGCCAAAGGTAATGCCCCAAGTCAAATTGGGTTGAGCATCGCGCAATGAAGCCAGCAAAAACAGCAACAGCAACATCAACTGCGACTGCGACTGCCACTGTGCGTGGCATCATTATAATCCAACCTTCGCAACAATAAAATAATAACTTAATTAGCGCTCTTAATTGACTCAAAAATGTGTCCACGAGCTTTGTTCGGGCCGCTCAACCAAATGAGCAAAAAGTGAGGGAATCAAAAAGAGATAGAAATATAGACAGAGAGTGAGAGAATAAAGACACTTGACATAGTGAGATTTATAGCGAAAAGAAAGAGACAGAGAGAGAGAGAGAGAGATGGAAAGTGAGGAAAAAGATAGAGAGTAAAAGAAGGGAAGGTAAGAAAGAGACAGAGAAGGGAAAAATTTGCAATATTAAGTTTAAACTCCTTCAGAATTTACCAACACACATCTCTCCTTCTCTCTCGCTCTCTCGCTTTATGGAAATTTTACGCAAATTAGAACTTACCACAAGAATCTTTAGAAATTTAAAAAGAGATATTAATACGGCTTTAGTTCCTTTTCGCGCGGTTGACGTTACCTTTGCCTTGGGTCCTTCCATAAAACTTGCCTTTATGTGGCTTTATGCTGCTACTCTTCGTTGACCACTTACCGCAGCTTTGTGCTCTTATCACTGATAACAAATGTCTTCTGTTCCTTTCAGGTTTATATGGCAACGATGATTTCCACAATGGTCTGCTGCAGGCTTTCAGCTCCGGCAAAAAGGTGGAGAGTCTTGTGCTCAATCTTAAACAAGAGGTAAGTAATGCCTGAAAAGTTGCAATAAGATTTACAATGCTCGACTGAAAGATACCCTACCAAATGCATACAGTTTACAAATATATACAGACAGACAGATGGAGTAAAGTTTACTCTAACTCATTTGGTTATTTCAATTAGGAATATAAATACACTTTTTTGATTGTTACAAACATTTGTTCAAAACCATTATACCCTCGTCTTTGAAGTCACTTTCATTGGGTTGAGTGGAAGTTTTTCCGAGCGAAAGCGAAGGAAAAAAGTGGAAAATAATTTATTTACAGAGCACGCCTAATGACTTTGCAAACAGTCGCAAACTATTTACTTGCCTTGTTGTACATAAACTGAGGCAGGCAGCTGCTCGGCTGAAAGTCCTCAAGTAATAAGATACAAGAATTCCAGTTACAGGTCACAAATTCATTTACAAAGCGACTTTTCATAAATGATTTCTGCATTCTGCACAGAATATGAAATGCGCAACAAAATAATCATTGGCACTTAATAAATAAATGGCCTTTTGGCATTCAGATAAACTCAATTGAAAATTACGAGCACACAACTAGAATTTATATCAGAATGTTTTTTGGGCTGTGTGGAGTGAAACGGTGAAATAACGTCTTCAAATTGAATATCACAAAACACTTTTCTCAAATATCTATATGCAATTTAAGGATCCGCTTGCAAAAGGGTATTCCGAAATTAACAATCTTGAAAGGATAAAATCACGTCTAAAAAAAACCTGTCTAATTGAGATCCCACACAACGCGACCAATTCCCGTGCGAATCTTGAGTAAGTTCTCGTTGGATATTTTCCGCAGGTGCGGCAAAAAGCTGAGCAGAATCTTATAGTCTGCACTGACCACTGGCGACTTGGCGGGCACTTTAACCGCATTCGAGGCGATGGACACGTTGGAGCCAATGCTCTGCATGCCCACGCCCGGCGGATAAGTGTTGTTGTCGATGATCGTATAATCGCTGATATCGAGTCTGCCCGCCACCTTGGGCGCCAACTTCAGTTGCAGCTTGTGCGGATCGGCGGCTTGGTGCAGCGTCTGTAGTGCCTGAAGGCGGCGGTGCCAATTGGATTCGCCGCTGCGATTCTGCGGGCAGCAACAGCTGCGCAACAGACGCAGTCGACGATAGCACTCGGGCACCGCCAAATGTAGTCCGCTGGATGCGAGCTGACCCGGCTGAAGGAGTTCCGGCAGTCCACCTGGCTGACACTGCTTGGCACGCGATGCAAAAAGCTGCTTGGTCTTGGTCCAGAATGCACGACGCTTCTGCTCCTCGAACACCATGCGAATGTATTCAATGTCCATTATCGGGTTGTGGCCAAAATATTGAGTCTGTCTGGGCGTTTTGGAAAAAATAATTCGTGTCTCGTTTACGAACGGAAATCACGCGCTAGCAAAAATCTAAAATTAAAAAAAAGGAAAATCCTATATCTGTAGCTCGATGTTTTGTATTCAAGTGAACTGACGCAGCAACTTAAATAAGGTTGAGCCTCAGACCCGAAATCAATGCCAACTTGGATACAATTCAATTCGGCGACAAACTCATATCAAGTGTTGTATATATGTACATACATATATCTTTTATAATATGAGTTGTGGCATTTAAGCTACTTACCACATTTCAATGAACTGTATAAGATGTATATTTAAAATATATATATTCATATATGTTCGTTCGCAATTCGCATTATAAATATTGTATTAAAGCAGTTTGAATGTCCTCGCCTGATAAAGCAAAAGATGAACTATTTCTGCGTGCCAGGCAAAATAGTTGTCGATAAACACATTTCATTCGATTAATGCATTTCCTAGCGACTTATTTATAGCTTAGATTATCCTGCCTAAGGAGCTGTGCGGGGGTTGGAGAAGGTTGCTCTGAGTATATTCAGTTACATAGCAAATTCTTATTTATACTGATATGCCAACGATTTTGTTTAGCACCCTCTGCCGTAACTGTAACTCCAAACACACGCACACACACACACACGCACACACACACATACACACACATATACATATATCTCGCATCTCTAGTGTAAATTGCTCCTAGGATAAGCGGACTCCAGAGGACATGCTGTGCGCCAAGCCAAAGCTTTAGCTTTAGCTATTCATAAACTTTGTCAGCACACACACACGCACACACACATACGTATATATATGTATATATGTATATATTTACACATATGTGCATATGTTTATATGCGCATAAAGAAAGCCGATAAGGCAAAAGGTTAAGAGAGCGAGTCGAGCTAAGGGACGCGGACAGGACGTGCTCTAGGTGCCGACAAGATGATGCTGTGGCCCAAACAGATGGCTGGCATTGCTTGGCTCTTAAGTAAAACGCTATTAATTATCTAGACACAGGACTAAACACACTCGCACGTGTGCTTGTATATGTGTGTGTGGGTGTGTGTGTGTGTGTGTGTGGCTTTTAGGCAAGTCCTCGACCCCACGCCCTGTCACGCTTTCTCTGTCTGCTGCCTGCCTCGTGCTTTCTTTCGCTTTGGCTGTATACTTAAAGCCCTGCACAAGTGCGGAAGCAAAAGCATTACGCTAAAAAAAAAAAAAAAAAAAAAAAAAAAAAAAAACTACTTTATTTATGTGCAACGTTTTCGTCCTTTGTTCCTGTACGCCAGCTGCATGTCTGCTCGAGCGACCGCTTCGTCTATCTCAGTCTGTCCCTGTCCCTGTGTGAGTTTGTGTGTGTGAATCCTTTGTGGGGGCTTTCCCTTTGCCCATTTTTTGGTCATTAACATTTGAACTGCTTTCACCTGCTGCTGCTCCGAGCCTGAGTCTGAGTCAGCGGCTCGGCTCGGCCCGGCCCGGCCCGGCACACAACTTAAGTAATGGACAACAAACACCGAACCCAACACTGTCAATGGCTTTTCGGGGGTAGTTGTCGCAGGATATCGCTTTTATATACGCAAGCGACAACATCCTGCCAAACGAAAACCAGCTTTAATCTAGCCAAATGACTTCTACTTGTTGAGGGACACAACAGAAAATGACAAGTACTTTCTATGATTATTTAAAGCAAATGTTGATGGTCGAATCCTTTTTAAAAGACTGAACTGACTTAATCTGTACTCAACAGAATAATGTTTACTAATAACTTCTTCCTCTTTAATCCGCAAACAGACTGAAACCATCAAGCGTGATCTCGAAACGAAAATGGCCTCGCACAATGTGGTGCATCAGGTGGAGAAACCGCAGTACAATCAAACCGCGGTCATGCTGCTCATCGAGACGTCGCGTCTGGTGCGGGAGAATACCTCGCGTGCGGTCACCTCGCTGGACAACATGGTGCTCTACTTCATGAAGACCAAGGGCAGCGAGAACGAGACCTCCCTAATGGGCATACTCCACGTGAGTAGAACACATGTCACATGTCAATAAGAAACATTCATATTTATTTTCTACTCTTTTCCCGCTAAATAGCTGGGCGATCTGTATGAGTCCATACGCTGGCCGGCCACGCTGGCCTTCCTGACGCTGCTGCTATTCCTGTGCACGGTGCTGGTCATCGGCGTGGCACGTCGGTCGCGCTGCACGCTGATCTTCTTTAGTGTGTCGGGTCTGTTCTGCATCATCATCTGCTGGCTGCTGGCCGGCATCTATCTGGCCTCCAGCGTGGCCGCCGGCGACTTCTGCATGCGTCCGCACGAGTACATGTGCCGTCAAGTGGGCATGGTAAGTAAACCAATCAATCGCTGCTCAGCTCAATCAGCTCAAGCGATTAATTTGCTATTCCCTCAATTGTTCGATTGCAGCGTAGTCCATATGTCTACTTCCTCAACTGCGGCACGCTGCGGAATCGCTTCATACTGCGCCTCAACGAATCGCGGGATCTGGTGGAGCGAGCTCGCGAGAGCGTTGAAATGATGCAACGGTAAGTTGAAAGTTAAATCAACACATTTCTTATATATTTATACTCATATTCATATTCATAATCATATTCATATTGATTGGCACAGCATGAGCCAGGATACGTATCCACGCATCGACATACAGCGCACGCTGACCGCCATGGACAACGACCTGGAGGAGACGAAACGCAACCTGACCAACCTGTCGGCCACACTGGACAGACGCGCCATTGATCGCCACTATGCGGAGGCACTGCACGGCCTCTGCGGGGGCGGGCTGCTCGGGCTCAGCCTGATGATGGTCGCCGGGCTGCTGACATCGTTTCTGCTCACCATACTCGTCTACGCGGACTCGCACGCCTGGATCTATCTGACCAAGCGGTAAAATCGAGCGCTTAGCTGTGCGATTGAAATCGAAAAATTCTCTGTCTCTCTCTCTCTCTTTCTTGTAGGCCGACGATGGACGGCGACAAGTCGGAGACGGCGCCACTGTTCTCACCGTCGAATGCGCCGAGCGCGAGCATTTCGCCAACGGCGCCGATGAGCACGGGCACCATCAATCGGACGCTGCTGCATCATCAGCAGGCGCATGGCGGACCCGTGGGCGGCAGCGTGGCGGGCGCCGTCGGAGCCGGGCATACGGGCACGCTGCCCAGCGGCGGCAGCTTGGCCGGCGGCGGTGGAGGCGGCGGCAACGGCGCTGGGCCGTATCGGAATGGAACGGCGGGACTGCGACAAGGGTTGGCATCACCATCATCACAATCAAGCAACAATACATCATCTACTACAACTTACCACCACTACAACAACCACCACAACAACAACCACCAATACAACCACAACAACACACAGCATAGAACTAACTCAACGGCAGCGGCTGCGGCGCTGGCGGCGGCCTCAACGCTGGCCAACCGCTCCAATGGCGGCCGCCGCTCGCCGTCGCCGCCGCCCGGCTATGATTTGGTGCATGGCACAAGGCATGAAGTTTAATTTCTTTTATCCCTTTTATCCTTTAGTTTTGGCACCTTAGTTTCGTCTTAGCCTAGTCCTAGTTACCCCAATAGACAGTCGACTGCACAAACTCTTTATTTCTGTATCTTTTAATTTGTCCTGTGTACATTATGTTGTTTCATTTAGTTGTCTTTTTTTTCTTTTTTTGGTTTGGTTTATTTTAAATTTTTCGTTATTCATTATTCGTTGTTGTTGATGTTGTTGTGTGCCCTCTGCCCAGCACTAGGCCACGCCCAACTGCATGACAAACAGTACATACCCAAAAAAAAAAAAAGTAGTATACAAAACTATATAAAAAACAAAAAAAAATTATAAAGTAGCTCGAAACTATATATAGAACTATTTCTATATTTATCTAACGTACAAGGACAACACGCAAACGCATAACGCACACACGACATACATGCACCAAGCATTAGGGGTAGTCATGCAACAGGCGCCGATATATCCCTGCCCTGCCCTGTCCTGCCCTGTACTTAACCTGAGATTTTTACTTACCTGTTTCGTTGACATTCCCAAAGGCACAGTAGAGACTGCCTAAGCCATTTGCATTTAACGTGAGATAAACACACTTAAATAGTTTAAGTTAGTCGGTCTTAGTAGATCCTTGGATATTCGAAATCAACTTCTAACAGCTGCCTTTGAACAAGTAAGACTCTACTATCAATGAGCTTAGCATTATTTTGCAAGCTTACTTTATGTAAAACATAAGCAAACAACTGAGACAATATGTTCTCGAACTAATTCTATAAGTATTAGGCTTTTAAGAAAATAAAAATGCGAAAAATTTGACGTCTTTATATGCTGAAGAAATGTGATCTTAATCAATTGGCGATGAACGAAAAGATGTACAACAGACATACAAAGTATTCGTGCAGGATGTAAAAATTTGAGTAATAAGGATAACAGTAGGATTAGAAGTTCAACAGTTTACAACAGAGAGCAGTAATAATTTTGAAATTACAGGTCGCAATCTAATACAAATAATATTATAAAATAATAATATATATAATAAATATTAATAAATATAATATGACGCTAGCGGAGCTGCTGTTAATCCATATTTGTCATGTGTATAAGTTAAACATAGCTAATCAACACACAAGAATCACTGCCTGACTACCCCTAATGCTGCAGCAACTAGTTAACGTTAACGTCTTGCAACTGTTGCAAGCGTAACCAATTAACGCCGCACTTTGCTCACCCGCACGATGTTTACCGTTTACCGTTGTGTTTCATTGCAGATCCGGCCACCACACGTTGGGACGCCTGCCCTCGCACCACCAGCAGTCGGCGTCGTATCTGCCGGGCCCGAATAACGGTAAATACGCGACGCTCAGCAAGCAGTGTAAGACGCTCGAATCGAACGACTTCTACTGAGATTCGCTTGCCTGCAGCACGTATGCAGGCAATAGCAACAACACGCAGCACAGCAGCAACATCAATCAGCAGCAGCAACAGCAGCTGCAGCAACAGCAGCAGCAGCAACAACAACAGCAGCAGCAGCAGCAGCTACAACAGCAGCAGCTGCTACAACAGCAGCAGCTGCTACAGCAGCAACAGCTACAGCAGCAGCTACAGCAGCAGCATCACCACAGCAGCAGCAACACATTGAAGAACATATTCGCATCGGCAACGCTGCCGCGCTCCACGGGCAGCTCCATACGCTCGGTGCTGTCGGCGCAGACGGCCAACGCCATTTGCAAGTCGACGGGCAATGGGCTGGACGGCGACAGTCTGGGCGACGATCGCGATCCGCGTGACGTCACCAACAACAGCTTCAATCGCTTCGATCCCAAGTACATCAGCATCGGGCCGAAGGCGGTGCGCGGCAACAACAATCTGAATATTGTGGCCGCCGCGACGGCCAACAAGTGCGCCACGCTGCGGCATGTCGGCCGCTATGGCGGCTCCCTCAAGGGCGCCTCGCCGGCGCCCAATTTGCGCAGCGCCAAGACGCCGTCGATTGCCACCGTGTCGAAGGACTATTGCCAGCAGGCTGACTGCATGCCGCAGGTCTACGCTGGCGGCTCCACGGACATGTTGGTGCCGAGCACGACGCCAACGGTTCAGCAGCAGCAGCAGCAGCAACAGCCGCCGCCGCCTCCGTCACAGCAGCAGCAGCTGCAAATGCAAGCGGTGCCACCACCGCCGCCGCCACAGCAGCAGCAACAGTTGCAGCCACAGCCCGCGCCACCGCCTCCACCCAAGCCAAAGATAGTCAATACGTTTACGGAAATACCCGGCACCACGGGCGTGGGCAGCTCCTATGCCAAGGAGCAGCAGCAGTTGCTGGCGCTCCAGCAGCAGCAACAGCAGCAGCTGATCGCACTCCAACAGCTGCAGCAACAGCAACAGCAACAACAACAGCAACAACAGCAGCCGTATCATCCACCGACAACGCATATACTGCCGCCCTCGGCCGTCTACAGCATTGAGAGCAGCAGCGTCTACCCGACAGCAGTGGCACCACCACCAGCAGCAGCAGCAGCAGCAGCTCCAGTCGCTGTCGTAGCAGCGCCAACGGCGGCGCCACGCGTCCAACGCTCCCTCAATCCGGCCTCCATAGTCAATCAGCCGCTGCCGGAGATACCCGTGCAGTCGCCCACCGGCAACAGCGGCGCGCCCGCCGCCCAGTCGAAGATCTCCTCGCAGCCGCTGTGCGCGGCCACGCTGGGCCAGTACCGTTCACTGCAGCGTCCCCAAGCGGCCGCCCAGCAGAAACTGCAGCTGGCCGCACAGCAGCCGCAGCAGCAGCAACAGCCGCCGTCGCTGCCGCCGAAGAATCGTCACAAGAGCTCCCGAGACGCGAGCAATGCGAACCACATGCAAACGCTGCCGCCGAAAACTGTCAGCCTGCGCCAGCAGCAGACCGCCAGCTTTAGCTACGAGCGCGAGCGCGAGCGCGAGCGCGAACGAGACAGAGAACGGGACAGGGAGCGGGACAGGGAGCGGGACAGAGAACGTGACAGGGAGCGGGACAGAGAACGCGAACGGGAGCGTCCACGCCGTGCCGAGACGCTGGACAATGCGCGCAGCTACGCCGAGCAGCAGCTGCAGCAGCAGCAATTTGGGGGCCAGCCCATGCTGAGCAGCATGAAGAAGCAGCACTCCTACGACAGCAGTACCTACCACCACCACCAACACCAGCAGCAGCAGCAACACCAACAGCAGCAGCAGCAGCAGCAGCAACAGGCGGCCTACTACCAGCAGCAGCAGCAGCGGCAGCACAACAACAATTACCATGGCGGCGTCGCGAGCAGCGCCAGCAGCAAACACCATCAGCAACAGCTGCTCGTGGAGCAGCAACAGGCGCTCTTCTACCGCTCGCTAAAACGCGGTGGTGGCGGCGGCGGCGGAGGGGGCGTAGGCGTCACATCGGCCGTCCACGTTAACAGCGATCTGTTCTCGGTGACGGAGTTGTAGGAGTGCGCCTGCTGCGGCGGCGGCGTTGATGTTGTGCGACGTGCCACGACCTGTTCGAGCGGCACGGGCACAGCATCAACGGCGCTGCACGCAGCGACGGCGGCAGCCTCAGCCAGTACACAGACACAGACGCAAACCCAGACGTCGACACAGACGCAGCACAACCAGGCGCCCATACCGTTGCCGCCCAAAAAGCATCGTGCACAACAGCAACAGCTGCAACAGCAGCAGCAGCAACATCAGCAACAGCTGCCCTGCAATGCGAATCTGTGCGATGATCATGACTACGACGAATACTGTCCGCAGCAGCAGCAGCAATCGTCGCGGCACGGCAAACAGCAGCGGGCGGCCACCTTCGACGTGGCGGACGCACGCGACTACGAGCTGAAGCGTTTGGGCAATCGACGGTCGCAGCAGCAGGCGGCCAGCACCAAGCGCAATGGCGCTGCAGCAGCAGCTGCTGCAGCCGCAGCCGCCGCCGCCGCTGCTGCTGCTGCAGCGGCCGCAGCTGCCAGCGAACAACAGCAACAGCAGCAACATCATCATCATCGCACACACGATCGAGAACGTTCGCGCAGCGATCATCGCATTGCCAGCTATGCCTGCGAGGATAACGTGACGACAACGCTTTGCAGCGCTGGCTCCATGAACGTGCTGGTGGCCAACGGCAGCGCACAGCAGCAACAGCAGCAGCAGCAGTCGCATCGCAGCCATCATCATCAGCAGCAGCAGCAGCAGCAACAACAACAACAACAGCAGCAGCAGCGACGGGAGAAAACGTTTAAAGTATGATTTTTAGAGACGTCATAAAAATTGCCCAGCCCGCGACAAGCTGGCTCCAAGGATAACAACGACGACGACGACGACGACGGCGGCTTTGGTGGTGCTGGTGGTGCTGCTGTTGTAGCTACGCGCAGGCGACGCACGCGCTAAGCAGCAGCAGCAACAACGGCCACAACGAAGGCGACGACGACGACGACGACGGCGACGAGAACGAGGATGGAGCCAGCCAGCGTTGCGGATTTTTCTAATAATAAGAAATTTACATACACTCACACACACGTTCACACACATTCACACACAAGTGTGAAGTGGCCCAAATTTGTTGCAATTATACGCCCCGCCCTGCACCCCTCCCAATTGTCGGCCCCCACCCCCCCCCCCGCGCCCCTTAATGTGTAAACGAAAATGTTCCAGCAATTTGTATTGCCAATTGACCAAGTTAAATGGAAATGGAAAACTATGCGAAAATGTGTTCAATTAAGTGAAAAGTGTTGGCGAGTTGCAGCACTTGCAGCTTGCAACTTGACGACAAACCGTGCCTCATGCAAATGCACACACGAAAATACACACAACAAACACACACACACACACACACACTGATACACATACTTGTTCATGCCGCGCTCCTGCCCAATACAATGCGCTGCCCTTGGTTCTCACTTATATATACACATATATATATATAAATATATGTTACAGTTGCCACCTGCCACCTGCCATATGCAGCTGCAGTTGCAGTTACAGCAGCTACAATTTGTTGCAGCTGCTGCCCATTTATCAATTAACAAAACAAACAAAACAAAAAAAACATAAACAAAAAATCTTCTGCTCCGTGTTGTTGCCTATTGTTATATATAATTATTACAAATCTTTTTTTAATCTATATATATATATATATATATACACCCATATATATAGTTAGCCTAACTATAATTAATCATAAATTTGTTTATATTTAAGTTTAATGCAGCCTTCTTAAGTCTATCTAAGCAATTATTATTTATTTATACAACTAAGAAAGCCCCCCTCCCAGCCAAGCCCCTCAATCCACCCTCGTCCTCGACCAGCTATCCAAATAAGTGTATTTTAAATCAATTTTTTTTTAATATTTTCTTTCGGTTGTCTTTATTTGTTTATTATTTAAAAATCCGTTGCGACAGAGCAAATAACAACAGCAAAAAGTTCGCGATTTTTGTGACGTCAGAAATCTAAAGAGAAGTATACAAAAACAAAACAAAAAACAAGCACAAAACAACAACAACAGCAACAACAAAAACAACTGTAATTGTAATTCAATTTAAAATGTTGAACAAGAGAAAAGTTTAAAATGCAGCAAGCAATAAATATTAAAGTTAAACACTGCAAGCCATAAAACAAAAAAAAAACATGCAAAACAAAATTTGTTTAACTATTTTACAATCTAACAAAAACGAAATGAGAAAAGATAAAACAAACAAAAAATATATATATACATATATATATATTTACATACATAAACATAACAAACTACATAAAATACAAATATGCATACATAATGAAATACGTATATTAATAATTATAACTATAATTATAATGCAAATATTATTAACGAATGTTCAGGTCAATAACTGCATTTAAAACAAATTTGTTAGGCGTTAAAGATATGCTCCTTTTTATATACAACAAAAAAAAACAAATATATATATATATACATATATGTATATATATATATATATATATATATATATTAACATTTACAAACATACAAGCATACATACCATACGATACCATTACCACATACCACAAAAGACGTTTGCATGGACAAATGATACCAGAAATTAATGTACATTACATATTATTATTGAGAAAAGCGAAAGTAATAAAAAAAAAAATAAAAGAAAACAAAACAAAATAAAATAAAGAAGAATGGGAGAATTCGTAAGCACAGCCATATAACTCGTATATAGTTTAAAGATATACACGCATATTATTAACACACGTACACATATATAGAGAAAACGAAATACAATACAGCAATGTTAACAAATCGAAATGGAAATACATTAGAAATTGAAACTCTCTGCTGTGCAGATGCAAATAAGCAAAATAAATAAATCGAATTACGAGTAAAACAAACAAAATCAAAACGAATCAAAAGAAAAGTCAAGCTAAACATTTAGTGAAATGTGTTAACAAGGCAAATATTTTGCATAATTCTAAAGCGCATATGTCTCTCATACTTTCCGATCAAACGATATACACACACACACACATACATAAGTACACACACTTTGTATATACTTATAAGCAAGGTTCTATCAACGTTTAAGGTTTTCACTCTCTCTATCACACACTCTGTCTTTCTCTATTTCTGTCTCGCACATACACTTCAAGTTGTAAAGGGAAAATTTAATTGAATTGATATACGTATATTGGAAAACATACAGTAACATTCCATAAGACCCACTTGTATAATCGCCTAATCCTATCCAACCTTATCCTCCTTCTCCTACGTCCAACATCAATTAGTTGGCTGTTCCACTTTCTTTCAGTGTAGTAGTCACAAAGTTGTTGCACACAAAATTTCGCTCAATAATAACGAAAAAACAAAAAAAAAAAAGAAGAAAGAAAATAAAAAGAAAAAGAAAACAAAACAAAAACCAAAACCAAGTTAACAAACACCGAAAATTAGTTCATTCAACAATTGGCAACAATTATGCGTATTCAAGAGCCATTGTTACAGGCTGTTTACCACTTGTATATAAGTACGTTTACCGCAATCTTTATAAGTAGAGAACTGCAACAGCATATATACATATAGATATACATACTATACATATGTGTGTTTTATATACTATAACATGTTTTTTAATTGTTTTTTTTTCGCGTGTGTTTTGTTGCACCCGACGAAATCTCGTTGGGTTGCTGCAAGGGAAAAAAAACTAATAAAAATAAAACCAGAAAAAATGTTTCAAAACGTAGTGTAGTGTAGTGTCATCTACCCTATAAGGCCAAAATAGATTTTAAACATATAAGAAATTCAATATAGAAAATAAAGTAAAAACAAGACAACTTAAATACCAAATAAAAATGAGAAAATGTGCAGTTAGCCAGGTATTTACAATACTTATAGCATTCAATTCGAAAGCAAAACGTAAAGTAAATAATAAGAGATGATTATTATTATAATAATTACTGAATAAATTGCAATTAAACATAATGTAAAACGTATAAAATACAGCAGAACAAAGAGCGAAAAAAAAAACAAATACAATAACTCCAAAAAGTGTTTAGACGTTTTAGCTATTGACAAGAAACTAGCGCACTTTTTCTTACTTAACAGATTTAATCGAGGAAAAAACCATATAAAATTAAAGCGAAACAAAAAAATAAACGGGGCGAAAAACAAAATACGATACAGCCCCAACTTACAGTAAGCGAGAAAGCAAGACGAATTTTAGAGTGCGCTATTTTTAAGTAAAATTAAGATGTATTTTAATCACTTTTTTTTAAGATTTATTTTTTTTATTTGTTGAATACTCTATCAGCCATGGCGTATTCCCGGGAAAAGGATTGTTGGCCATGCGCTGCAGAAGTACGTTTGTTTCTGTCTGCTCCAGTCTCCTGTTACAACAATTCAAATGCGTATTCTATTAATTATCATAATAACAATATAAGTCTGTACATTTGTTAACATTTCTAAGCTCGTAAGGTCTTAGGGGAAAACCCAGCGTACATCTATGTCGTCTATGTGGTAGTTGTAGTTAAACCAAATTACAATTACGATGCGAATCATATAAACAAACCAAAATCATGTGAATTATTCAGTAACGATTGATTGATTAACTGGTTGATTGATAAAGATAAACAATTGTTGAAAGCAACTGCTTTAAAATCAAAAAAAAAAATTAATAAATGATTGACACAAAGCCAGAAATCCAAAAAAACAAAACAAAAAAATTATATAACAGTTGTGAACAAATTATATTTACATAGCGTATAAATAAATTGCATAACAATTGATTTAAAATATACAAAATGAGTTGATTTCTTAACGTACAGCACCAAGTATCGGTATCGATGCCAATCTGCTCTTAGCTAACGTGGAATTCATGTATGTGCACGCAGCCCTCGCATCAGCTGTTTGTGGCGGAGCGTCGATATGTTATCGGCATTCGCTGCTGCGCTAACTCCAGTACACTGAGCACGGGACAATAACAACAACACCACAATTACCAAAGGAAACAATAACAAAAGACAAAAACAATGCATAAGCTACTCCGTGGCGTTGCATGTTGCCAACATGCCGCCAGCAGCGGAGTTAACGTCAACCAGCTGCACATGTCGCGTGCGCAACTAAATCGCCTGCTGAGCACCGCGACGGGCCATGCGGCAGATCCGGCCGACGAGCAGGTGTTGAGTAAGCGCAAATTTCAGCCACACGAAGCCGTCGATCCGAACGAGAATCTGGCCGGCCAGGTGCCGGGCCAGGCGCGCGTGGTCATCTGTGGCGGTGGCATTACTGGCGCCTCAGTTGCCTACCATCTGGGCCTGCAGGGCTGGGGCGCCGAGACGCTTCTAATCGAGCAGGACGGCGTTGGCGGCGAGCTGCCGTGGAGCGCCTGCGGCCTGGCCGGTCGTTTTGAGCCGAGCTACCCGGAACTAAAGCTGGCCGAGTATTCGATTGATCTAATCAAGCAGCTGACGGAGCGGGGACTGCCCACCGGATGGCGGCAGGTAGGCAGCCTAAATCTGGCGCGCAACTTTGACCGGATGACCTCCTTTCATCGCATGAAATCTCTGGCCGTGGCTTGGGGCATGAACTGTGAGATACTCACGCCGGAACAGTGTAAGCAGCATTGTTCGCTGCTCTCGCTGGACGGCATCGAAGGTGGCCTTTGGATACCGGAGGACGGCGTCTGTGATCCGCACCTGGTGTGCCAGGCATTCATTGAGGAGGCACGTCGCTTGGGCGTGCGCATCGTGGAGCACTGTGCAGTTAAGAAGATACATAGCGCCCACGGCAAGGTGGATCGCGTAGAGACCACCGGCGGCGACGTTAACTGTGAGTACTTTGTAAATTGTACAGGCTTCTGGGCGCGCGAAGTGGGCACGCTGTCCAAGCCCGTGGTGAAGGTGCCACTCAAGGCCGTGGAGCACCACTATCTGCACACGAAGCCCATTGATCAGTTGGACCCATATACGCCATTCGTGCGCGACTTTGACGGACGCATCTTCTTTCGCGAGTGCGAGGGCCACATCCTGGCCGGCGGTTACGAGCGCGAGGCAAAGATGGTGTACGAGGACGGCGTCATTCCGCTGTCGCAGAAGGCACGCCAGTATCCGCCCGACTGGGATCACTTCCATGAGCTGCTCGATGCGCTGCTGCAGCGCGTGCCCTCGTTCCGCGAGGCTTCTCTAGACCGGCTAACCAATTCGCTGCAGGTGTTTTCGCCGGACTGCAAGTGGATACTGGGCGAGGCGCCCGAGATACAAAACTATTATGTGGCTGCCGGCAACAAGACCATGGGCGTGTCCGCCTCTGGTGGCATTGGACGCGTGCTGACCGATCTCATAACGAAGGGCTCCACGTACCTGGACCTGCACATCCTCGACATCAGTCGCTTCTTGGGCCTGCACAACAATCGCAAGTTCCTGCGGGATCGGTGTAAGGAGGCGCCCGGCAAACACTTCGAAATCAACTATCCTTTCGAAGAGTTCCAGACCGGACGCAATCTGCGTATGTCGCCCATCTATCCGCAGCTGAAAGAAGCAGGCGCCGTCTTCGGCCAGTCCATGGGCTACGAGCGCCCCAATTACTTCGACTTGAATGACAAACAAGGTGTGTGCTCGAACTTTCCGATTCGCTTTGGCAGTAACCCTTTAAATTCTTGCCCGCAGATGAGTTCGGCCTGCCGCGCTTTCGCATCTCGCAGACGCGGACCTTTGGCAAGCCGCCCTGGTTCGACCATGTGGCCACGGAGTATCGCGCCTGCCGCGAGCGCATTGGCATTGCCGACTACAGCTCCTTCACCAAGTATGATTTCTGGTCCAAGGGCAACGAGGTCGTCGAGCTGCTGCAGTATCTCTGCTCCAACGATGTGGACGTCGCCGTTGGCTCCATCATTCACACGGGCATGCAAAATCACAACGGTGGCTATGAGAACGATTGCTCTTTGGCGCGTCTCTCGGATCGGCAGTAAGTAAAGCAAATTTCTAATTCTCCTGCGGCACTTATTGTAATCCCGTTCGTATTGCAGCTACATGATGATTGCTCCGACCATACAGCAGACGCGCTCCATGAGCTGGATACGCAAGCACATGCCCGATCATCTGCGTGCCAAGGTCAACGTGGCGGACGTGACCTCCATGTACACGGCCATTTGTATACTCGGCCCCTATTCGCGTATTTTGCTCTCCGAGCTCACCGACACAGATCTCACGCCCAAGAGCTTTCCCTTCTTCACCTACAAGGTAAGCGACCTGCGTATTTGGCTGAAAAGCTGCCAGCAAAAAGCTTTTAAAGGTTTTCTAGAAAGTCTTCCTGGGCTTCTCAAATGAAGTTTGAGTCAAGCTGTTTCTATGTATAGACTAGCAGGTATTATCTGGCTTAACTCAGCATATGTGTTTTCTCCTTTATTTTCAACTCAGTTAAAGGCCATATGTACCTTAAATGTACTTTAACCTTTATCGCCTTCTTTCTCCAATTTTATTTGCAAGCTGATGGATTTTTAAAATTCGGTGTAACATATTTTAAGTGAATCTTACATAGATGTTTATATGATTAACCAAAATCCTGAATACCATAGTTATCATTCATTGTTCACAACCATGCCAAAGATATATGATGGAACCTTATCTTTTTCCTTAGTCATAGTCAATCAAATAGTTGAGTCGAAGACTGTCAATCAATTGGCTAATTAGACATTGAATCATACAATTAATTAACCAATTAACCAGTTAGTCAATCAATCGGACATTGTAGTCTGTCTTATCCCTAAATGGACTAAAGGGAATAAATTACTCAGTTAAATAATTTCTAAATTAATCAAATTAAAATGTACCAAAATGTACTTTAATTACAGTTGTCCAGTAGGTCAATTAATCAATCAATTAATAAGTCATTTAATCAATCAATCATTCAAGCAGGCAATCAGACATTCAATCAGTCATTTAATCATTTAGTTATCAGCCATCCTGTTCTATATAAATGCATATAAATGATCGGTTTCAGTTCCCGTGCAAAGTTAACCATTCAAAGTAAAAGTTTCAATCGCTTCCTTTGGCAGGAACTGGACGTTGGCCTGGCTGACGGCATCCGCGTGCTGAACATCACGCACACTGGCGAACTGGGCTATGTGCTGTATATACCCAATGAGTATGCGCTGCACGTTTACTCGCGACTGCATCAGGCAGGTCAAAAGTACCAAATACAGCATGCAGGTGAGTCTCGATCCTGTCCAGCTGGCAAGGATGCACTGCAACTGTTGTTCACACAGGTTACTATGCAACGAGGGCGCTGCGCATCGAGAAGTTCTATGCGTTCTGGGGCCAGGACTTGGACACGTTCACCACGCCGCTGGAGTGCGGACGCAGCTGGCGTGTTAAATTCAATGTAAGTGGCTTTCCAATAACTTGGAATACTAATCCTTACTGTTGTTGTCTCTCCATCGGCAGAAACCCATCGACTTTATTGGACGCAGTGCGCTGCTGAAGCAGCGGGAGGAGGGCGTGAAGCGGATGTATGTGCAGCTGCTGCTGAACGACCATGATCACGAGGTGGATATGTGGTGCTGGGGCGGCGAACCCATTTATCGTGATGGCGTCTATGTGGGCATGACGACAACGACCGGATATGGTTATACGTTCGAGAAGCAGGTCTGCTTGGGCTTTGTGCGCAACATCGATGCCCAGGGCCAGGAGCTGGCCGTGAGCAACGAGTACGTGCTGTCCGGGCACTACGAGGTGGAGGTGGCTGGCGTGCGGTTCGAGGCCAAGGTGAATCTGCACTCGCCCAACCTGCCCACCAAGTTCCCGGATCGCGAACGCGAGGCCTACCATGCGACGCGCGACAAACCTGACCAGGCAGATCTGCTCTCGTTCAGTTCCAATCTGACGATGACGCGCCAATGAGAAATCCACTCAACCGCCTCTCGCCTGCCATCCCTCGTCCAACGCCAACGCCAACGTCGCCGCCATCGTCATCATTTATACAGCCAAACGAAAATGTTTGCTTCACTTCGAGTCTCAATTGCAAAGCGATATTAGTTTAATGTCATTATATAGTAGCATACTATGTCTATATATATATATATAAATACACACACATCTATATATGTTTATATGCTAAAATATGTACTTGAGTGTGTATATATATATATATTTATATTTATGTGAATATGCATATATGTATATATAGCAAGATCGGCGAGTGGCAGAACGAATGGGAGACATGTAAGGCGTGTTAGAGTGAGAGATGCGATATTATTTTTTTTGCTCAAAACGATACATTTATCGATCTTCATATGTTATTGTTGATGTTTTTCTATTGTTTTGTTTTGTTTTTCCGTGTCAATTATTATATGAATATTAAATGAAATTATTGGATAAATCCGATTATTGGACAAGCGCTGCCAACACAAAATTTTTGGATATACTCGCAAAATTTTTTAATAAAAATTTCCATTTAAATATATTTGAAAAAATCCTGTTGGATCTTTTCAATGTTCCTCAAATAACCAAAAGCACTTTGTTAAAATCAAAAACGCACATTGTTGTGTGTGCTGAAATGATTGCGTCTTTTAAGCGTGGAAAACAAAACAAATTCCAGATGATTTTTTAACATTTCAATATATTTTCAGTTCTTGCCAAATTCATTTCATAGAAAAATGCTTTCACAGATATACGTATATATGCATGTAACTGGTGCAATTTGTTAAGCAATCATTTCACACACACACACACATACACACACACTTAACCTAACGTTGATATTTATACGCATTTTTTGTGTACTATCGTTAAACTTTATATACAATATATAATATATACATGCATAAATATATATTTATATACAGTAAAGATCAAGAGTTTATATGAAGTGTGGACTAACATTTTGGCTTGGCTGCAAGCGCCACAGGCTGTGGCAAGTGTAATGCGCCTAATGCGGCTTGTGCTGAACAAGTTTGCGTTCGCCGAAACTGCTAACTTGGCCAATAAACTGGCAACAATGACAGCTTGTGAGTGCCGGGAGGCGGGTGTGTTGGATCTGTTGGCGCAGCTGTTGGCCAATATGCAAAAACTTTTTGGCCAATGCGCCCGCCTCCCTCGGGTGGATGTGGCCAGATTTGCATGAACTTAGTTTGCAATTGTTGTTGTTGTTGCTGTTGTGTTTAGCCAAGAAATTCAGGCGTGTGCTAATGCGCAACAAACTCGTTGCCAAAGATTTTTGCACATGTTTCGGGCCAAGTTGAAGTTTTCGGCAACGGGTTGGCTACCAAAACTAACCAGCAACAGCAACAACAAGAAACAAGCGAACAAAACGGACAAACAGCTACTGGTCCTCAATAACAACAACAACAACAACAACAACAACATTATCAACATGATTGTTGCTGTTGTTAGTTGGTTGTTCGGTTGTCCTAGGGGCACTTTTGGCCACGCTCGGCTGGCTCTCTTTTGGCCTGGCTAACTGCCTGCCCGCCAGCCAACCAGCCAGCCAGCCAGCTCGCCTGACTGGCCGGCTGGCTAACTGGGGGCTCTGTGTAGGATTACAAACTATCTTTTTGTTAGTAATTAGCTGCACACGATAAACGTGACATTATTATTGTTGCCCAGTTGTTGTGCAAAAGTTTTGCGGCCTCCGCTTCGCTTTTCAGCAGCAGCAGCAGCAGCAGCAGCAACAGCAGCAGCAGCAGCAGGCTACCCCTTTCCATCCCCCTGATATTGCCATTAGCCGCTGTGTACCCTGTATACATTGAAAGTAGCTCAAAAAGGCTTAATAAAGCTGTGCACATATTTGTAACAGGTTGAAGAACATATATATGTATATATAAAACACCAAAGAGTTTATTGTTAATACATACATATACATACACACATACAGTTATGGTTGATCAGCACTGTGATCCCTGTTGATATAGAATTGGTTATAAATAATGATAGGACATAATTAGTAAGTACTTTTAACATTCAACGAGTCCGCGAGATCAATCATAATTGATAATTAAAAAAAACTAATCAAGCAACTATTTTAAATTTAAATTGTTTTCTTAACAGATCTCAAAATGACTCTGAATTGACGTGGCTTTAAAAGAAAGATCGAAGCGAAGCTGCAGAAGTTGTCACAAGGTGATTGAAGGGTATCTGCATGTCAGTCATTTACTATTAGATGAGTGCTACTTGCTTGATTTGTGGCAAGGCGCATTTGAATTTTGCGGCTGCTGCTCGCCAAAGTTTTGACCGTTTTACAAATGAGACTTTTGTTAAATCATGAATTCAAGTGGCAACGCCGCACTCGGTGGCGCCACACAGTCAGTCAGCCAGCCAGTCGGCTAGTCAGTCAGCTCCACTCCGAGAGCCCATGCAAAATTATCAATTTCAGCCGCAATCACAGCCCACATCCTTATGGCCACGTTCCCATCCGCAGCAGCCGTCGCCATCTTCCTCTCTCCCTGTCCGAATCGGAGCCCGAGTTCGAGTTCGAGTTCGAGTCCGAGTCCGAGACTGAGACTGAGTCCAAGTCCGTCTGCATGCCATTTGGGGCTTCATCATGTTTTGTAATTTATGCCCATTTATTGTGTGGTTTTCTACCGCATTTCGTCTTGTGGTTGACCAGTTGAACATGGCTAGATGATTTTGCTCTGGCTCCTGGAACTGTAGCTGGAGCAATCAACAAATTTGCATATGACTGGCCAGCCAACCAAGCTGGGCACGGACCATGGCTAAGGTCAATTTGCGGCCAGCTGCTGGCTTTCAAAAATGTATCTTAAGCAAAAGTTCGAGTTAGTTATTGCCTGCCTCTCGGCATCCAACTGGCCATTCATTGGCTCACCGAGTGTGACGAAGGTGGCAAATGCTGGACCAGCCGAACTCTTCCTTTAAGCCTTACAGTAGCTGCTCCTTTTTTACTTTATTTTTTAAACAGTGCTTTTTACTTTTATTCAGATACTTAAATGAAACATAATTTGTGAATGATTTAATATTAATTTAAGAAACAATCTTGAATTTAGATCAAATCAATTCCTCTTCAGCTTAATTGTTTGTAATTCTCAACTGCTGCAGGGTAATTTATTTATACAGTTTCCTAGCTGGGGTTGTTCGCCTATTGGCGGACATATGTTCCTCCGGATTTGGAAGAATTACAATTTGCAGATTGCAAATGCATCGAAGATGCCGTTGAACAAACAACAATTTAAATTCAGTGCAATTCTCGAGAGCAAACGCAAATATTTATACATTTATTTATAGAGAGCGGCGATTGTTTACACAAAATTAACAAAGGAGCCCGCAAAACTGGCGTAGAATAAATAAAAGCCGCACACAAATAAGATTAGTTTTAACGGGATAATGATTTCAAATCTCTGTCTATGTCTCTGTCTCTATCTCTGTCTTTCTCTCTCTCTATCTCGCTCTCGCTCTCGCTGCCTGGCTAAGTAATGCGCCTCATTAGAGGTTAAGCTGTGGGCGGGGCCCAAGTCGTGTGTCCGTCGGCTCGCCTTGGGCCTTCGCTACCATTTCCCATTGCCCATTGCCCATTGCACATTCTCACAGTACACCCACCATCACCCTCCCCCACCCCCACCCCCAGCCCAAACCACATCCAGTCGTTGGTGGTGCCAATACCAAATTCGGGCTTCAGCTACCTTTTGGCCGTTTGTTTGTTTGCCTAATTTTCCACGTTGATTTTCTAGCCGCAAAACAAATGAAACGTTCGCTGCATATTAAGCATCTAATTTAATTTGCCAAAGACCAGCAAGGAAACAACATAAAAAAAAATACACGAAACCAATAAGAATGCTCTAGTTAAAGATGGGTGATAGACAAGCAGATACCCTGCAGATTGTGTACTTAAAGAGAAAGTAAGATACTTTAACTACCTTTATTTGTGTGCTAATTATGATATTATTATTAATTTAATTATTTTTTAAAAGTTAATCATTTATTTTTCATTCATTGATGGAACAACTATTTTTTTCTTGTTATATATATTCAATCATTTTGATGATATATAGTATCAAGAAAGACACTAAGAAAAAGTATAAGCTGAATTGACATTTAATAACTTTTAACTGCATATCGACAAACAAGATCAGACTGAGATTTAAATAAAAAAAGGTATTGAAATGTCTTATATAAAGAAGATGTTAATAGACTATAACTCCCAAGCTATTATGACTTCAGCATACCCTGCCATTCGCTGTGGCAACAGGGTATTAAATAATAGAAAAAAGCTCAAAGCCGCTGGCTATCAACCCCTATCAACCAACGGCCGCAAGGGGTGCACGCGTTTTGCTTCGCTTCGCTTCGTTTCTGTTTCGTTTTGGGTTTCAGCTTTTGGCTACGGATTTTGGGTGGGTTGGGCAGGGGGATGGGGGGAAGGGGGGACTTTGCTTAAATGCTTCATAATGAAAAGCTGTGATAACTTGTCTTGTGGCTTTGATTTGGCCGTATGCTTTTTCAAGTGGTTGATTGTCTGTCAATATGCGGTCGGTTCGCGGGGTGTCTGTGATATCTTGGCTTCACTTTGGACGGGGGGGGGGGGCGGATTACAATTTTCAAATTACGCACGTTCGTTGCGGCTGTGCTAAGCCTTTGATTGCCAAACAGTGACCGACCGAAATCCTTAAACGCTCGAGTCGAAAACCTTTAACCAGACCCTAAACCAAGCGGCAGCCCCAACACAGCTACCTCTTACCTCATACCCTCTCCTATACCCTCTCCTATACCCTCTCCTATACCCTCTCTTACCCCCTTAGCGCTGACATTCAGTTTTTGTGACTTTTATGTGCACTCAAAGCAAATTGCATTTCAATTCGCGGGGTGTTGCCGCCACATCCACTTCAAGTGCCCAACCTAACCGCCCCCCGCCCCCGCCTCCGCCCCCTGTCCTTAATGCGGCGACAAAGTCAAAGCTACTACCAAAAAAAAAAAACAATTTTTTGTTTTTGTTGCTGTCGCTGTTTTTATTTGTTAGAATTTGCATGCCGTCGCCGTGATTTATGTGCGAGAGGGTTGCAGCTGTGGGTGGTTGGGTGGTGGGGGTGGTTGGGTGGGCTCAATGAACACTCGGCGACGAGATAAATCGACAGCAGCAACAAAAAAAAAAAAAAGAAAAAAAACCAAATTGAACCCAGAAAGCCAGCGACAGCCAACGGGCTGCTGCGCCCATAGACGACGCGTCAGCCAGTCGCAGGCGTCAACAGGATGCGTGGCGACTCCTGCCAGCCACAGGCCACATAAAGGGGGTGCGTTGGGCTGGCGGCGGGGGTGGGCCTGTTGGCGGCTTTTCAGACTGTCATTGGCAGTGACGTGCTTGGGCTTTGCGCTAGCCAAAAAAAAAAACAACAAAATAAAAAATAAAGAAGAAAATTGCCGCTCGACACAATTGAAACATTTTTATTTCGTTTTTATGGCCTTTGAAAATTAAATTGTTGTCCTTTTGCCGCGCATGCAAAATTAACCAAATGCGTGGCTGCTGCGGCGTCCGATTTGCATACTCATTGCCGCACCGAGAAGGTGTGACCTGTGTGTGTGTGTGTGTGTGTGTGTGTGCGAGTGTTGTCACTTTTTGTTGCCGCTGCTGCTGCTGCTGTTGTTATTGTTATTGCTGCAAAAGGCACCCGCTGTGCAGTCGGCCGGAGGCATTTTGTTTAACATTTGATTGTGGTTAAGATTACACGCAGCAGGCAACAAGCTATAATAAACGGGGGCAGCACCGTGCAGGGGTGAAGAGGGGGGGGGGGGGGGAGGGGGGGGGGAACAAAAAAACGACCCGGGGGGTCGGCGCCACAGGGGCCAACACCTGTTTATTTGGGGGTGACCAAAAACATTTTGATTGCCATTTGCAAGATAAATCGCATTTTGTGATTTGTTTTCCATTCCAGTTAAAGAATACCCTGTAGTTGCCAGCTGTGCAGAAGGAGGCTATGACAGCAAAGCTGTCATTAGCCAATCTTATGAAATTGGCATTAAATCTTCATAATTGAGTTCAAGTGCTTAATCAAAAGAAAAGCACTGTGAATAGATTTTTTTTATCTTTCACTTATAAAAAAATATGTGACTAACTTTAAAAAAAAACACATATAAAAAGCTGCTTTAAAATGTTACTTATACAGTTTTTATTAACCAGCTAATAAATAAAAATTACTAAAAAGAAAGGAAATTTAAACGCATCCTTTTTCTTGAAGTGCTTTTAAAAGGCTCTAAAGATGTCAAGTCTTCAAATGTTATATGGATATAGATACTCAGGCAAAGGTGACACTTAAAGGATTATATTTGAAATATGTAACTTAAAGCCTTTTTGGTCTCCTTTTTTAAAAGAAACTTTCTCCATAGAATTCGTTTTTCCTTTTTTGTAGAAAGGAGAGAAAAGAAACTATTTTCAAATATAATATAGTTATGCCAAGTGAAGTATATAGTATTTGTATATATTTATAAATATTGTGCTGCAACCCGCAATGAGTTGTTTCCGGATTTCAATTAGTGGCAGCTTCGTTTGAGAGGTTTCCTTAACCGAAAGTTAAAACTCAGTTCGATAAAATATTCAATTTAATGCGAAGCTCAGAAATCGTGAACTCGGCTGGAGTTTGTAGCAGGACCAACACCAGGACCAACACCAGGACCAGGTCGAGGCCAATTTGCAATTTGATCTTATCATCAATGCGACGCAGGAAAGGTTCTTCCCCCCAGCCGGACAATGGGGTTGTGGGTGGGATTGGGTTTTGCGGCTTGTGTCCCGCATAAGAAAGTAAACTGGCAGCAATCAATCGATTAAAAAGTTGCACAGTTTTAAACTGCTGCGATTTCGGTGCGTGCTTCCTTTTTGGTGGGGCATCCTGGGCGCAAAGGACGCCCCGGGGACCCGCAGTCCGATGGACAGGGTTCTCATGCTTGCTGCGTAATGCGGCGCTTATCTCGATATTATTTTGCCATAAAAAAGGACACGGCCACATGGCATTTGTTATGTGACTGGTCCTGGCCGGGGACGCCATGCAAAATGCTGTTAAGTAGCCAAACTGTGGCCAGGACATCAGGACACACGCAACTTGAGTTGAGAAAAAACTCAAATAAAAATATATAAAAAAACGAAACGACAAAGAAAAGAAAAGGCAAGGCAAGAAAATTATAGCTGCCCAGGAAACTTTTCACATGTCGCAGCGCCAGAGTGGGAAAGGGGAAAGGGGGAGGGGGGAAGGGGAAGGGGAAGACACACAAGACGTTGTCCCATGAAATGGACCGAAACGAATGCTGCGGGTTCCGTTGATTTCGGGCCCACCCACAGCAAACCGGACACTGCAGCAACCGGAGCGGGATCAGCATCATTGCTCCTTCTCCTGCTCCTGCTCCTGGTCCTGGTCCTGGTCCTGTTTCTGCTCCTGTCGCTGTTGCTGTCCACGCGCGTTTCAAATCCCTTTAGTTACACTGTTACAAAATTAAATATTTACATTTCGTATGCGGCCCATGTGGGTGGTTGGGTGGTTGGGTGCCTGCTGAGTTCGCCACTTGTCACAGGACACGAGCAACATTGAAAGGGGCGCAAACTAACTAAAGAGTAGACAAAAGGGATATTTGACTTAAGCGCCCCTTTTGTGACTACGCCACTGGATCAGCTGGAAAAGCTATTCCCAATTCCACATAGCGAATATTGTATCTATTCCATCTAAACATGTGTCCACAGATAAATGTGTTTGCGTGTGTGTGTACGTGTGTGTGCGTGTGTGTGCGTGTGTGTGCGTGTGTGTGCGTGTTTCCCATTTGATTTGGTTGTGACGCGTTTATTTAGTAATTTATTTGTCTGCCGCTTTAGTCACGGTTTGCGCCCGACATTTATTTTATGAGCGTGAAAAATATATCACTGGCGGGTGGTGCAGGTGGTGCACCCAACACTGAGTCGCCACTTAAGCCACTTTCTGATTGCATTTTATTGATGGCCAGCGATTTGAGTGTTAGTCGCGCCGATTTCTCATTGTTGCCGCTTCGGATTTATGAAATAGTATATGTATATGTATATATATTTTGGTATTTTTGGTATTTTGATTAAATCAGCAGAGCGGCAGCCGTGACTGATGCCACAGCCTCGTTTTGAACATTTTTTGTTTCTTTGTGTTCGGGTTGCTTTGTGCGCGGATGTAAGCGCATCAATTATGCTATCAGGAGTCGCTTGTTTGGGGCATAGAGAGTTATTGGCCTATAAACTAATCGCATAATTGCACAAAAGTAATTATCGTGGCCCATAGCCTCTTATCCTGCGCATCCTTTTGTACACCTTTCGCCTAGTTTGGCCCGTCCCTCAACCATTTCCTACTGATTTTTCCACTCAGCTGACGAACTATGCGGCTTATGCGCATCGCTGCCGCCGCAAGGAAGTGCCAGCACACAGCACACAGGACGCAGCCAGGACCCAGTATGCAGCCAAACAAATGGATAAACAAAAAAAAAAAAAAAATACATGCGGCTTTGTTTTGCGAAAATTTAAAATCAAGCTGTTGATGGCAATCACACACTTGAGGTAGCTGCTCTGATGGATGGCTGCCAGTGGCGAAACCGAAAGCGAAACCAAAACCGAAACCGAACCGAACCGAACCAAACCAAACCGAACCAAACCGAACCGAGGCGCCGCTGTGAGGGAGGCCCAACAGGCCGACAGGCTGGCAGGCCGACAGGATCCCGTCTAGGATGTATGCATCAGTGGCAACGCCGTCATATAGCCGACTGTTTCCGGCTGCAACGAGACCGAAGACCGCTTGCCCCTTGCCCCTTTTCCCGCCCACGCTGCATGCCGCTTTGCCTGCCATTCGTATACCCTGTACTCTAAGTTGACTATGATGTAAGACATATATACCCTATATACTTATCTTTTTGGCATCCTTCTTTTTATTTGGTATTTGTTTCTTTTACAAATCTTTTAAATGTTCGCAAGGGTATTTAATCTTCGACAGGCCCAACAGAAGAACATTGTGTTGCCGTGTTTTATGTGCTGGGCTGTGTTTTTGTTTTTTTTTTTTTTTTTGGGTTGACATCCTGAAGGGCCTGTGGCTGAGCCTGAGTCGGGCAGGAGCTGGCTTTTGTTGTGCCGCATTCACGAGTAGTTTGCTCCGTTTGTCCGGTTTGCCAGTTTGCCGGTTTGCCGTTTGTCCTCTTCCTTGATTTGTTTGTTAAGCGTGCACTAATTGAGTTTAAGAGCTCGGCGCACAGATGGCCCCGATAAGGATAACGAAGTAAGCCCACAGCCTGCCCCTAAGCCAGGACATGCCTGCAGCCAAGTGCTTAAACAACACATGCCACAAAATTCCCACAGATCGGTCTCTTTGCATATATACATATATATATTTATGTTTATATATATATCAATTGAATCTATTGCCAAATAATCATTAGCAAAAAAAAAAGAAAATAAAGATAATTACGCATGTGGTTTTTTTTTTTTTTTGCAACACCCGCTTCTGTTGCATGCCCCATTGCCCGTTGCTTGCGGCAAAGTCATCCAATTAGCAGACGCTGCAAAATGAAAACATTTCTCACAGCTTCAAGACGCTGATGCACTCGACTCAAAACTAATTAATTGCAACTGCAGCCTGTTGCAGAAACGGGTACTCATACTCAATACTTATTCGCATTCGCGATCGCGTTCGCGTTCGCATTCGTTGTTGCAGTCGCATTCACATTTTTAAATGGCCAACCAATCGGCTGGAGAGCCGCATACTTTCTAAAGCAATTATCGGATGCCAGAGTGTCCCGTCGACTGCCCGTTTGCCGCCCCCTTCGATCCATCGTCGCGTCGTCTGTCATCGCCCTGGCGTCGCCATCGTTAAGAAGAAGCAGAAGAAGAAGCAGAATAAGAAGAAGACGAAGTAGAAGTAGAAGAAGAAGGAAACGGAGAAGGAGAAGCAACCGCAGTCCGCGCCAGTATCGCTGTGCAGCGTCAATTGCACCGTGGGCTGCTTGTAGTTTCATGACGCCAACAACGCCTCATCGTGTTTGGTTAGCCGCCGTCAGAGCCGCCACCGACGCCACACGATGGCTGTTGCCCGCTTTCAGCTTTCAGCTTGCCGGTGGCCCACAGCCTGCTCCTGGGCGCCTTCGCCTCTCTCCACTCTCCACTCTCCGTTCTCCACTCTCCACTCTTCACTCTGCGCTCTGCGCTCTGGTCGTGATCGGCGTCGTGTTCGTAAAATATTTCTACGCATGCCCATTCCCCAAATTGGCCTTGAGGCATTGATTGGCTGCCGCCTGCTGCCTGCTGCCTGTTGACTGCACCTACCTCCCCCCGCCCCCTTTTCCCTGCTCCTCTGCAAGCCTTCCTCAGCTCCGTCTCGTTTCGTTTCGTTGCATTTCGCTTTGATTTTGCTTTCGTTTCGTTCGCACTGCCTTCTGTTGTGCCTTATGTGTGTGTGTCTGCGAGTGTGTGTGTGTGCGTGTGTGTGTGTGTGTGAGGCGTTGATGGCGATGGCGCTGAAGCTGGCGCGCATGCGCAACGCAGCGACCACAAAATCGCATTGCCAGCCAGTCAGCCAAATGTTGTAAGACATATTTCGTTGTTGTTGTTGTTGTTGTTGTTATTGTTATTGCTGGCTTTTTACTAGTACGAGTCTCTGTGTGGACCTCCCGCAGATAATTGCCCATCATCTCATCAAGTTCCGCCCAGCTATTTAAGTGCAGCAACAAAAAGCAATGAAACCCACAAAACAAGACACCAAAATGATGAACGCGACCACGCGAAGTAGAAGTAGCTGCCACACGGCCACACGGCCACAGCCAGACTTTGTCTGTGCCACAGCCATAAGCTCTGGGGTCTGCCCCAGTTAGCGAAGGTGGCCCAAAAACTTTCTGCCAAAGTCAATCATTAAATCATTTTTTATAAAACTTTAAGAAATGCATTTTCAACTTTTTCATTAAATAAGTTCAATTTTTTACTTATTTTATTTGAAAACAATTGACTTTCAAGTGTCAACTTAAATAATTTAGAAAATATAAACAGCTTTTACTATTCTATAAAATAAATATTAAATTAATATAATAAATAAATAAATATCTTTCGTAATTACCAACAAAAAATGCTTTATTTTAATTAACTTAACAGCTTTATGCATATTTTTATAGTTCAAGCTTGGCAACAAGCCTTTAATTAAAAAGTTATTTTCTTTCCAATATTTATCCACACCAGTTAATAAAATAAAAGAGTAAGAGCTTTAAACAACTTCTAAAACAAAATTAAAGGCTTTAACCACTTATTAAAAGCAAAAAAAAATTTAGTTTAATAATATTATTTAATAATATAATTTAAATATTATTAAACTAGAGCTTTTGGTTTGTTAATCAAAAAAAAAAAAAACAGAAATAAATAAAAACCATTTACTGCATAAATAATAAACTTATTTTAAGCATAAATAGTTTGTTAGCTGAATTAAAACATTTCCCAATAATACAAAGCCTATTTTTTATAACATTACAAGATATAAGCTGATTAAGTATTCGTAAATTTAAAGTATATAAATATTTAAAACTGTGCTTAAAAACAATTTAATTTACTAGAAATATTTTAATTTAAGCAAAAAAAGCTTTTTTAAACAGCGTTTTTTGAGTTGGTGCTTGGCAAGAACTGCTGTGGCTACCCTCGCTGGCGACGTAGCGCCATCAACGACAGCTCTGAGCCAGCAAACGGCAAGCAGCAACAGGCCATCAATAGCACCACCGACGACGGCAGACAACGACGCTGCTCCAACCACGTTAATCGAGTCATATCGATTTTGGCGTGGTTCGTGTCTCGGACGTTTTACTTTGAGCCCTGGCCAACGAGCCAACGAGCCAACAAGCCAAGCAACCAGCCAACCAGCCAACCAGCGAGGAGGCACTTATACAGATCTCATCAGGAACGGTCGCGACGGCGACGCTCACCCGATGGGCTGTGAGAAGGGAAAGGGGAGGGGTAGGGGAAGGGGAGAGCAACTTGTTGCTGGAGCCAGAAGATCATCTGGCTGGGCTGGCGGGCAGCGAATGCTTCTAACTAAATTGAATGCAATTGCAGACGATATCCAAATAGCCAGCGAGCTAATGAATGAGTGTTGGCCAAATTGTCGGGGCTGACTCGCCACACGGCTAATATCTCAATTCGACGGCGGTTCATTGCACTTGCCCAGCTGGCCACTGGCAACTGGCCACTGGCAACTGGCAACTGGCCCACCCAGCAGCTGGAAAAGTGGAGCAGCTGCCGTTGCTGCTGTTGCTGTTGGTGGTAAACAAGCCGAAAGGCTTGAAAACTTCTAATTGAATGTAAACATGTTGCGCAGACTCAGCGACAAAGCCTGGCCGGGCATATTGTCGTCCTGCAGCCAAGTGGGCGTTGGCATTTCCACTGGACTGTCAAACTTTCGAGCCATGTCATGTCTGTTGTTTGCCACTTGATGTTTTCTTGGCGTTTTACATTTAGCTTGTTTTTTTTTGTTTTTGTCATTGCCTAATGGGCACACTTGTCAAGAGGACGGCCTGCCGCTGATGCTGCTGCTAATGCTGATGCTGCTGCTGCTGTTGCTGCCTCATCTTTGAAGCACTTTTGGGCCCTGCAGCAACACTTGACCTGGTTTTGAGGCAGCCGCGGGTGCTTCTTTTATATCCGACTCAAAAGCTGTAAGTTTCAATTGCATCCTGTGCCAAGGCAGCTAATTGCTGCCTTACAGTTTGAGCAGCGCGGGTAGAAAAGGATATTCAATTAGGCAGCTAATTGACTTAAACAGTTGCCATTAATCAGGCAAACAGTTTGACTAGCACTGCTAAAAAGTTGCCAACGAAAACAACGCATAAGCAAATATTTGGCTAAAAGGTATTTTAATTAACTTAAATTAGTTACCTTCGTTTATTATGTGCGTGTGTGTGTGTGTGTGTGTGTGAGTGTATTTGCTGCTCCTTTGGATATATTCACATGCTTTATTTAAGTCAATTGTGGCCCGAAAATATGCATTTAAATTAGTTTGGATTTGGGTTGTAAAAGTTCTGAAAATGTGTTCAAAGTTTTTAATTTTAATACACATTGTTGATTTAAATGGACTGGGCTTAAGTTTTGATTGAATAAATTATGTTAAGCAACAAAAATGTTCTCGCAGGTAAATGCAATTTTTATCATTTAATAAAGTGTTAACTGACTGACTGAACTTTAGTTTTGTTTAGTTTGGCTTCAAGTTTGATTAAATTATACAATCAACAAATTGAACTTTGTATTTTACCAGGGCAGGAATTCCATTTCACAAGCCCAGATGACTTTACTATTGATAAAGTCCACGTAAAGTCTATATCTCTTCATATATTGGGATTATACAAGGATTAGCTTACAAACAAATCCTCTACTCATACTTAAACTTAAAATAATAATCAAAAATAATATCAATTAATTTTTTTCTTTTTATTTTTTTGGAAAAACATACTTAGAAATAGATCTGAAATTTTATATATTTAATAATATAACTTTGCTCTCATTTTCTTATTAAATATAGAATAAATAAATAAATGATTTTAAAGATAAATATTTATTACACAAGTCAAGCAAATAAATGCTGCTCTACAGTTTGACATGCTGCGCTGGCAGTTTGAATGTGTTTGAAAGCACTTGCCACCCGCAAACAGGCGCACACACCCAGCTACACACACGCACACACGCACACCCCTGAGCGTGAGGCTAATAAAACATAATAATAATCGCTGGCAAGTAAGAAAAAAGCAAAAAAAAAAAATGAGAAAAATAAAATAAATATAATAAATTGCCAAAATGAAAACAAGAAAAATGCCGCCAGTTGGAGACCACCGAATAGGTTTTTGCTGCCGCTGTTGAAGCTAAAGCTGAAGCTGAAGCTGAAGCTGAAGCTGGCGGCTGCTTGATTTACTGTTGTTGCTGCCAGCACAAGCACAAATAAACACAAACACAAACACACACACACACACAGGCACAGACACAGACACAGGCTGGCTTAAAGGTATGAAGGCTGACGCCAATTGGCCTGCGCTCCGCTTAGCGCCAGGGCAAGAATCCCGAAAGCAAAAGCTGAAAACCAACTGAAACCAGGACAGACACAGGCATCTTTTTTGTGTGTTGCTGTTGTTGCTGTTGTTGGTGGTGGTGCCGCCGCCTGGTGGCGCCTCAAGTAGCCGCCGCTGCCCCATGCGGACATGCAAGCCAATGGACACGGATACAGAGACAGGGATTGCGATTGGAACAGAGACTGAGAATGAGACTGAGACTTGAGACTGAGACTGAGGCACGGGCGCATAACTTGCTGGAGACCACGCTGGACGCTGCTGCGGCGGATCAAACGACAACGGCGGCTGATGCGGCCGCCTTCAATGCCCAACAACAACAACAGCAACAAAACCTCAGTTTTTAAAACAAAAGCGCGTTGGCAGCCCAAGCAGAAATACAAAATACAACAACAACAACAACAAAAGAAAATAACAAAAACCCAAGAAAAGCTGAAAATACTGAGGATGGGGTTGTGGCCGACGCCGACGCCGACGCGGAGGCAATCCTTAAGTCGTGTTCTTTTCATGTCCTTTTGCATTTAAGTGTGCACTCGTTCGATTTTTTCGGATTGGATCGTCTTTATTTTGAGACAACGTCCACTGTCCAACGTCCACCGTCCACCGTCCACTGTCCACTGTATCCAGGCAGCGTCGTCGTCGTCGTCGTCGTCGTCGTCAAGTTATTCAAGTGGCGCCAGTCAAACATTTTTTTCAAGCCAAAAAAAAAAAATGCTATAAAAATGAGAAGAAGTTGCAACAACAACATTTCGGAGCTGCACAACAATGAATGGTGTGTGCGTGTGTGTGTGTGTTTGTGTGTAACTATAAATGTTATGCGTTCCAATGCATCGCAACTGGTGCGCGGTGACTCTCAAACTGTGCGCCTATTATGAACGGACTGAAGGCGGTCTCAGTTTTTTTTCAATTTTCAGCTGGATTGCAACTGTAGCGCAGTGGCTCCACAACTGTCAGCGGGCCAGCAGAGGGATGGCCGTGTTAGCCGTTGTGGGTTGACTTAAGCGGAAGCGCATAAAGTGAAAAGTAAAAAGTCAGCGACAGACGCGCGATTAGCTGACAATTTGAGCGCAAGGGGACAAACTGCCAAAAATTGTATCTGTATCTGAATCAGTGTCTGTGCATCTTAATAGCGGTCGCTGTATCTGTGTCTGCATCGGATGTATCAATTCGCAAGTCGCGCTTCCTTCCGATCACGTGGCGCAACGCCAACTGCAGCCGTTGCTTCCGCTCAGCCGATAGCTTCCGTCCGTCCGTCTGTCCGTCCGTCTGACCGTCCGTTCGACCCCGTCTAACCACCCTCGGCAAACACTTGAATTGCGGCATGGACATTGCTGCAGCATCCTTCGCCCAACCCAACCCAACCCCACCCATCGTCCTTTTGCCATGCTCCGCGTGACAATTACTCATGAATACATTTTGCGCCTGGGCCGACGTTTGCGTTTTATTTATGGTTTTATTTGTGGCAAACACAAAGGGAACCAGCGACAGGGCGGCAGGACGACGCACACACACACACACACACACATTGTAAGCTCTCGCTGGCGTTGTATCTCAATGTAGCTCAATGTATCTGAATGCGGCTCGAGTGTATCTCTGCGGCGCGCCATAACCATAAAGTCAATTTATTTATTAAGTTTTTATCGCAAACGTCTCGGAAAGTGAATGCGACAATGAAGCGAATAACATTTGAAATGTATGTGATTCACATTCACATTCACATTCGCATTCGCATTTGTTTGCAAAAGTTGCTGATACGATTGTGGCAACTAAAAGAAGTCCACATCTAGTTAAATCTTAACAGATATTTAATAATAATTAAATTGAAAAGTGCAATTCAAAATCAGCTAACTTTCATTTAAATATTGTTTAAATGTACTAGGAAAAATGTTTGAAGAGACTCTAAAAATAAATGTATAATTGTATTTTTTTAAATTTTCAAATACTGCATTAGAATTTGCAATTTATTAGCCATACATTAAGTTTTGCAATAATAAATAAATAAAATAATAATAATGTTTGTCAAGAAACTAGAAAAGGATTTGAAAAGTTCTGAATATCGAAAAAATAGCTTCATTTAATCCCTGAAAAATAATTATGCTTAGTTGGAACTTCATTTTCGAAACCGTCTAACATAAATCTATAATAGAATCTTTTAATTATTTAATAAATAATTATATAATAAATAAATAAATCATGAAGATAAATGTTTTATAAGGCAAAGGATAGTCAATTTTAAAGATAGTTCATAATTTAATTCCACAATCTAAATTATATTAATATGAATAATTGTAACAAAATTAAAATATATAGAAATACTCTAAATATTAAATACGTATCTATGTGTATATACACATAAATATTTGCAAATATATCTATAAATGTTTTTAGTTAGTTTTAACTTTATACTGCGGTTAAATATAAAATAATAATTAATATTTCAATATACACAATACCAACTTCATATAAATTTCTTTATGTTTCAGCACACAATTTAAATATTTAGTAGCTAATTTACAAATGCAAATATATTAAAAAAAGAAATATATATTTAAATTGTACTTAAGAATTAAAAACGCTTTAAGCTTACTTTAACTATGATAATTATTGTCTTGAGTTTAAAATAAATATATAAAAAAAATTCTCAACTTAAAGTTATTTAGAACGTAATGTTAAAGTTGTACTAATTTTAGTTTAATCCAATGGCATTTTTCTTCGAGTGTATTTAAACCGGCTACACACAAACAAACTTAAATTCGTTAAGCTATCAACTAAATTCGTTCAATTGATTAATCGATGCCGCTTTGCGTCGCTTCTTTGCTAATGAATATTATGAAAATGAATTAATAACTCAAAATCAATTCTAATTAGTTGAACTCAACGAACGCAATTTACATTTGGATGCAGTTTTTGTCTATTTCGCTGCTGCTGCTGCTGCTGCTGCATTAACGGTACTTTGGTCACCCATTGTGGCGGCCATTCGCTGTTATGTTTAATGGCACGGAAATCAACGACGACGGCCCAACGTCAATTGCAACGCTTTTCCGCCACTTTGGTCAGTAAATCTCCCCCCTACGCCCCCCTCAACCCCCTCCTGGCGACGCCGCTGGCAACGCGCACCCTTCGCAACGAGGTGCTGCTGCTTGCCGCTGTCAGCCCTAAACAGACATTTGCTTTAATTAACGAAAATTAAGCGCAGTCAACGTCGACGACGACGACGACGACGACGACGCCTACGCATTATGCGTAGCTCTGCTGCAGCAGTTATAGTTGCAGCTGCTGCTGCTGCTGCTGCTGCTGCTGCTGGTGCTGGTGCTGGTGCTGCAAGCGCGGGTGCATTTGTTTTTTCGTATGTAAATTAACTTAAATAGCCTAGAAATTAATTAGCAGCGATTGAGATCGCCTGATAATGACAAGCAGCAACAAGCAACAACAAATGGCAGCTCGCAGCGACCACCGACTGTTCCGCCGACTGTTCTTAACCCTTTTATATATATATATATATATATATATATAAATTTTTTTTTCTTTTCTTTTGGCGCTTAAATTCGAGTGGCGTCGCCGTCGCAGCGGCGACAGCAATAATGATGCGTTTATCCAAAACGAGCATCAGATAAGCGTCCAGCCGCAGCCGATCGACAAGTTTGATAAGACGCCGCTGCGCAGTCGCTGGGCGCTCAGAGTGATAAGCGAGAGAGAGAGTGAAAGAGTGAGAGAGAGAGACAGAGAGACAGAGAGAGAGAGAGACACATCATTCAAATGCCAATTAAAGGCGCCGGCGTACACAAAACCTGAGAACTGCGCAGACCAAAAACCGAAACCGAAACCGAAACCAAGACGAACAACACACACACAACACACACACATACACACACACAACACACAGTTGGGCACAGCGCGATCCGAGAGCAATCAGCTGTCATTTGGAGGCAAACAAAGTGGACATGACTATGGCTGCATTTCATTTTGGGCCACAAACCAAAACCCAGGGGAGAAAAAAAGGCAAAGGCAAAAAGGCAACAAAAAAAAAAAAAAAAAAAAACAAAAAGGGTTTCAGCCAACCATCAAATTTTAATGCGCTCCACTCACCAAATAGACCTTAATTTACGGCCCTCTCTAATTGGCGCCATTTGCACTCATTATTATGACAGCAATATCATTTGCGATTGATTAACATCAGCTCATCAGAAGGAGCAGAAAATATCCTGTGCAACCAATTCACAATTAATATCCCGCATTAGGCCCTAACATTATGGCCATATAAATCGGAAGTTATCACCTGCTTCATATAAATAAGAATTTAAAGACCAGTCTTTAAGTTTGTTCAGGTGCAGTTATGAAAAGCTGCTTCTTTCAGCCAAGTTTAATAAATAATCAGCATAAAGCAAGGCAAGATTTGAAAAGGCTATTAAAATTAAATTCTTATATATCAATATAAATGAGATAAGCTTTCTTTTTTTTATGTTAGTTTGTTAAGCTAGTGATTTAAATATATGTACAATATACAACAATTGAAACCTATTAAAGTCAAAATATTTATACTTAATACTCTTTAATCAAATAAATTAATTTATTGATTTTTATAGTTTGTTTTGCTTGCTTAAATCAAGTGTTTATCATGCTTAACTTAAGAGAATTTTAGAAACTTTAAGAACTTAATAGTAAACATTTTTGATACATTTGGGATAAGGAATTGGGCTTTGTGTTTAACGAGTTCATCAAAAGATGCTTTTCTATTTTATTTTTATTTTTAATATAAATTTTTTTTATTTATAATTTATAATTTTATAGATAAAACAGATCAATGTAGCATTTATATCAATCTTTTTATAATATCTATAGTCAATTTTTATTTTGCACTGAACTAAAAACTGAACTTCGATTTTTAAGCAGCTCTTTTTTAGCAGCAACTATTAAACACAACTATTTTTAAGCTAGCTTAAATTAATTAATATTTTTAAAAGTTACACAACATATTCAAAAATTGCGCTGATAAGTTAGTATTTAATATTATTTAGCATGGCCAAAAGGTAGCGCATGAATGCAGTTCCCAAAGCTTAAGCCGCTGCCAAAGAACAGAAGACGGCAGGGGGAAATAAAGCGACGAAAATAAATGAAAATGAGATGAAAACAGAAAGGAGAACAGGCTCAGATCGATTCAGTGACTGGTGCCGACTGCTGCTGGCTGCTGCTGGCTGCTGGCTGCGGGCATTGTGTGAGCCCAACTCAAAAGCGGCGCTTGGATTCGCAACGGCAGCGGCGCCGCGTGTCCCTGGGCTTAGTGGAGCGACCCGCCGACCGAATGCCCATTCATCGATCAAGTTGCAAGCGCCACGGCGAGAAACGTGAGGCAGCAACAGAGGCAACAGCAACGGAGGCAGCAGCAACAATCGCTTGCCGCAGATCAGCATCGCTGCCTGCATTTGAATACATTCGTATGCGGATTTGTTTCTGTGTTCCCCCTCCCTTCCCCCTTCGTCCTTCCTTTCCTTGGCCTGTCAAGCGGCTTGTCAGTGTCGCCAAAAAAGCAAAACGTCGTCTTCATCGAAGCTTCTTCTTCAACTCAATTCTCCTTTCTCCGTTCTCCGTTCTCCGTTCTCAGTTCTCCATTCTCAGTTCTCAGTTCTCGTTAGTTCCGTTTCGCCCGTTTCGCATTGTCTGCGGCCATGCCGCGATTTTGTCTTTGATCGACGACTGTTTAACATCAGAGCCAACTGACGTCGACGGTTTCGACGGTTTTAGGCTGATACCGTTTTGGCCAAAACGCAGGCGCAGGCGCTGGGTTAAAGGCCCGTCGACCCGGCAATTGATTCGCAATTCTCGATCTCATTGATTCTGATCAGCCACGACAGGGCGCGCCGCAGAACAAGCTTCGTGGCTGCCCCCCTCCCCCCCCTTCCCCTTCCACTACACTTCCCTCCTGAGCTGGCCAAATCAGCGCCAGACGCAAATTTTATTGACAGCCCCAGTTGGCAGTGAACGGTTCTCGGTTCGAATCATTTGGCACTCGTGCGAACGCTGGCCAAGAACAGAGCCCAGAGCCCCGAGCCCTGACTCCTCTGAGTCCTTTGAGTACTCCTGTCTTGTGGTAAACGATTCGATTCGTTTTGATTCGATTCGCATTTCATGCACTCATATAACATCTGGCGCTTCTTTTGGCTGCATTCGTTTGAGTGTATTCACTTGAAAAGCTCACTTATTTGAGTGCATAATGTGCATCAACTTAAATATGAATAGCAGTTTAAACTAATTTTTTTCCTTTTCTCTTCGTTTTACTTGCCTTTCTATAAAGAATATTTTCGTGTTGGAATAATTTTTGTTTTGAATTTCATTTTTGTTGCCATTTAGATTTGGCCAAATTCGATTCGTGCAACTTTTGTCAGTTTATTCAATTGTCTGCTGGCAGCTGCTAGCTGACAAAGGGGAAACAGGGCTGCCTATGGCCAATGGGCAATGGGTTTTAGGCTAAGCCTCAAATACGCTTTCATTTGGCTGCCAAATTGCCTGGGGGCATAAAGGCACAAAGATTTGCCGCACCATTTGCAGTGGCAGCGTGGCATCACAACAAAGCGCCCCACGCTAATTGCGGCAATTAAGTGCACAAAAATCTAACGACAAAAATTTCGAACATTCGTTCGACTCAGCGAATGTGGGGAAATCAAAGGGGGGAGGGAGGAGGGGGGGGGCAGTTGTCCAACTGGACACACCGGGCGAAATGCGCTGATGAGCCGTCGGTTGAGCTACCTGGCCCCAGTTGGCTTTTGTTCTGCGGAATTCGGCGTTAAATGCTCTGCGCCCAGTTTGTCGTTCGGCTTTTGAAGTTTAATAGCGCCGAGCGGCTGCGCGGACATCCTTCAAATGACATGCAACAGGCCAAGCAGAGCCCAACAACAACAACAACATTCTGACGTTCTGACAAAATGTCAAAAACAGACAGAAGCAATAGTTGAATACAACTCTATGAAACCGAAGCGCAGATACTCTAATGAAAATATAATAATTATAAAAAATATATATAGATAAAAATAATAAAATATAAATAAAATATATAATATATAAATATTTAATTCAATAAATGTATAAATATAATTAAATACATTTTTATAAAGTATATATATTATATAGATATATATAAGAGGAAAGTTTTAGTTAACAGTAAACAAATATAAATTGATGGGTTTAAAAACAAAAAGATTTAGGAACGTAGTAAACTTGAAAATTAAAGTAAAATAGTCAAACGTTTAAAAAAGAGGAATTCATATTTTGAAATATTCAACTTAGGATACGTAGAAAGTTGAAAAATTTCAAACTGAAATAAAGTAAAGTCAAAGAAAATGTTTTAATGAGCATTTATATATTTATATTAAGTACTATATTCATTATTTTTTAAAGTCTCTTGTGTGCATTTAATTTAAGAACCTTACCCTAGACTAAAGTAAAGATATTTCAAATTAATGTTTAAGTCTATAAGAATTTTAGCTATTTTTTTTCATGTACATTTTTCTGTCTCCTTAAACATTTTTAATTTAACATGTTTTAACAAGCATTTATTGATTTATATGAGATAGTATATTCATTATTATTTTCATTATTTTTATAAAGTCGCTAGTGTGCATTAAATTTAAGAATTTAAGTAAAGATATTTCAAATTAAATTTTAAGAAAGAATTTGTTCTACAGCTTTTTTCGTAAGTTTTTCGGTTTCCTTTAACATTTTTAATTTAACATGTAATAACGAGCATTGATTGATTTATATGAGATAATACACTCATTTTTATTTTCATTATTTTTATAAAGTCCCTAGTGTGCATTTAAAAAATACTAAAACAAAGATATTTGAATTTTTATGTTTTTCGGTTTTCTTAAACATTTTTTTTACCTCAGAGATAACAAAATTTCGGCAATTAAAATAAGCTAAAAATATGTTTAATAAAAATGTCGCATTTCTTGGCTAAAAAAAATATTTTAAGAAATTTTTGTTGAGTAAAGAAAAAAGTTTATGATATGCCAACTTTGCACTTTAAAAACATATAAATATGAACAGTTTAATAAATACTTTTTTTTGTGCTAGGCCCGAATTATTTAAGCTTTAACCAATTGACCAACTTAGCGAATGTGGTCTCTAAGGAAGCTGGGCGTGTATGTTTGTGTGTATGTGTGTGCGAGTTGGCTGTCTGTTGTTTTTGGCAAGCGTATAAACACTTTGATAGACGCCAGTTGATGTTGTCGCTGATGTCGCAGACGGCTCCGCCTACGCCTGCTGCTGCCTGCTGCCTGTTGCCTTATCTGGACGTGGCAGGAAATTTGCAGCGGGGATGCTTTTGATATGATCGCCCGACGTGCCACTGATTTTTGATGGAACAATATTTTAGCTTGTCTCTGTGTGTGTGTGTGTCTGACATGTGTGTAGCGCCAATTGGAGTTTTGGTTTTGCGGCTGTGCAGCTTTTGCAGGGAGCAGACGCCACGCTAGCTCTCACTCGCTCGCACTCATGCTGGCTCGCTTTCTCCCACACTACAGTCGCAGCTTCCTGCTGCTGCTACTGCTACTGCTACTGCTGCTGCTGATGATGACGACGCGTTGACAAGCCGATGACAGATTTCTGCGAATTTTTCGCATTAGGCTTTGAACTTTTGCATTTGTTTGTTTTTGCTTTTTCTGCTGCTGCTGCTGCTGCCGTTGTTTGTCGCAAGTGACGTTCGCAGCCGGCGCTACTGTTTGCGCTCAAGCGCGCAGCTCTCTGGCGGGACGGAACGGCCGGCAAGTGGCGCTGCCCTTTGATGCCGCCATTAAGCCCGCACCAGCAGCAGCCGCTGTTTGAGTGGCCCATAACGGTTTTAGAGATGCGACTCGATTTCAACGGAATTGCTAATAGAATCACTGCGCACAGTTGACGCTTTATCAAAGGGTTGACTTTGTCTAAGCGATTGCTGCCCGCCGATTGCTGCGAACTGCGGCCCATTGCTGCGGGCCGCGGCAACCACCGACTGCCTGCCCCCACAGGCTGCCTGCCCCCACAGACTGCCTGCCACATCCACCTGATGGCGACACGTAGCTCGTTTAGCCAAGCGCCGGCCGGAGGCGCCTCCAGCCAAATGCATCCGGAGCCCGAGCCTGCAGTCTGCTATCTGCAATCTATGTAAATTGAGTCAAGCGAATGAAAAATGATTTAATTATAATAAAATCTTCAACATTTTGGGAAAGTTGTCAAAGTTCACTACTATATTAATTCTTGCTTATTGCTGGCATTGCGAACGAGCCAGCAATGAACCCAACCAAATCAATCACTATATAAAGCATATTCTATTTTTACTACATATGATATCAATATTTGCTTGAATAAAGTGAAAGAAAAGTGGTTGATAAATAAATCAGGCCTTAGAATATGCGAACATTTCATTCACATAAATGATAAGGGATAAAAGGTTTTCCATACAAACAATAAACATTCTCCAGAGAATTTAAAAACACATTTTAAGAGATGAGGAATAAGTTCTAGAATAAAGAAACATTCAAAACAAGTTATAGAATTTTTATTTATTTTTTTATTACGTTTATTCTATTTTCGATGTGGAAAAATTTCTAGTAAGCAGAATTATTTGAAACAATTTATAAAATTTCATTTATTTTTAAGTATTTCTATTCTGTTTCCGAAGGGGAATAAGTTTTAGAATCAAGAAACTTTTGATGTAAATTATAAAATCTTTATCTATTTTGTATTCTATCTTCGATGGGGAATAAGTTCTAGAATTAATTTTAAAATCTTCTTTTATTTTCTAGTCTTTTTATTATGTTTTCGTTCTAGAATAAAGATACATTGGAAACAAGTTATAAAATCTTTATTTATTTTTGTAGTCTTTATATTCTATTCCCAATGGAATTCTAAGATGAATTATTCTAAACAAGTTATAAAATCTTTATTTATATTTGTAGACTTTATATTCTATTTCCGATGGGGAATAAGTTCTAGACTAAAGAAACATTCTAAAATAATTATAAAATCTTTATTTATTTTTTTTTTTTAGTATTTTTATTCTATTCCCAATAGGCAATAAGTTCTTAAATAAAGAAACGCTTGATGTTAATTATTTTTATTATATTTTCATTGGTTAATGAGTTCTAGAATAAAGAAACATTGGAAACACGTTATAGAATCTTCATTTACTTTTTTGACCCTCTATTCTATTCCCAATGAAGAACAAGTTCTAGAAGATTTATTCGAAACAAGTTATAAAATCTTCATTTATTTTTTAGTCTTTCTATTCAATTTCCGATGTGGAAATTCTGAATAATGTAAAAAATCGTTATTTGTTCTTTAGTCTTTCTATGCTGTTTCCGAAGGGCAACTTTCGATATTAATTATAAAATCTTCACTTATTTTTTAGTCTTTGTTAGCGTGGAATTAGCGAGAATTTGGAATTGAAGAAGGAAGTTCATGCAGCGCTTTCTATTCTTTTACAACATATGATTTTCCTTTCACAATTTGCTTTCCTAGCGCAAGTCGAGAAGTCAACGCGACGCCAACCGAAGCCAACCGATGGGAGGATGCGAGATTGGGCGATGAGAGATGAGATGGGAGATGAGAGATGAGATGAGTTGTGGCGATAGCTGGTCGACATTTGTGGCTAATGGCGGGCGACGGGCACGACGCCGAAGGCCCAGTTAGCAGCTAGGCTCGATAAGCATCGGCTGATCGAAGGAAGGGCGCAATTTGGCTCATTAGGTTAGAGTTTGAGTTTTTCGTTGTCAAAATATTTGGTGGCCACGAGCTCCGGCCACGCTGGAGGGTAAGTGAACTCGGCCCGAGTTAACAATGCTGCCAAATTTCCCCGTTCGCCAACGTTAGCCAGTTCGCCCATTGAGATTTAATTGCAGCAGCGGCAGTTGAGCAATAAAATTTATGACCTACAAATAATAGGTCTTGTTCAACAGACGACACAGGCCCAATGCCAATCGATGGGCTTTGATGAATGGGCCCAAGCCGACAACGACAACGACAACGACACAAACAACGACAACTTTGATGGTTGACGATGTGCGGCAATTACGCGTAAAGTGCCTGAAGGGGCGGCGGCGGTGGATGAGGGGGCGGGGCACGTACGGGTGGCGATGTGTGGGCGGCCAATTGAGCGATCGATCAGAATTGAGCCGCCGCAGCAGCAGCAGTAGCAACAGCAGCAGCAACAGCAGCAGCAACAGCAGCGCCACCTGCCGGCTGCCAACAAAAGATGCGCAAATTTATATGTATATATACACACATATATCGATTACCAGCAAACAGCTAAGCTGAAAGCGGGGGCGGGGGCGGGGGTTAAGGGAGTGAGCTGATCTCGCAAATGCGTCTGCTCAGGCGCACTTAATGGCCCTAAACGATTTGGCCCTTTGTTGCGAGCCCAACCCCCGCAGGCCATGTTGTTATTGTTGTTGTTGGATTCGTTTCTTTTGTATTGTAATCGATAGTTTTTCGCAATGCAACAATTGAATTCAATGAAATTGAGAACATTTGCAGCGTTTCACAAAAACAGGCAGCAAATGAAAATAATGAAATGAAAATAGGAAAAATAGAATTTCGTATGAAATGAAATTGAGGGCTTGCAGCAATTAAATCTACTTGACTGCTTCGAGTAAAACTATCAGTGCACGCACTAACACACACACACACACACACACACACACAGACACACGCACACCCCCATAGACGAGCTCAATGCCCATATAAGTAAATCAAGTCTTGCATGTGGCTGCTTTTCACATTTTCATCTAGCCGCGAACAGCTGTACAGATTGTAATCGAGAGAGAGGGAGTGAGAGAGGCCGAGAGAAAAAGAGAAAACTGGAAAATTTTTAATAGCGTCTTAGCCGCCAATCGGATTGGCCAAGTACAGGGTATCTGTTAGTTAGTAAAAGTAAAAATATGTTTAAAATCTGAACAAATTAAAAATATAAATTCATTTGTTTATATAAAAAGTTGTTACCTCCTTTAAGAACATTTTCTTTTTATTTTGGGCACAAAAATATTTTTTTTTGCAACTATGTTTTAACGGTATTAATTTTGGTATTCAGTTTAAGCTGTGTTATTTTTTCAAGTGTTTCATGCACTTTTAAGTGTCATTAAAGGGTGTAAAAAATATTACATTTATTTATTTCTACATCAAATGTTTTCCAACATATTTTAATTATTATATAGTTTAGTTTAAATATGTATAAGTATTTATATATTATGAATTATGTTATTAAAAATGTGTATTTTTTATTTATTTATTTAAGTATTGCTTTATATTTATTTTTTACTATTTGTTTAAGTTCCCCTCCCTTTTGTGTTAACATAGTTATATTGCAATTATAATTCCAATTTCAAAATCCCCAGTTACAAATTGCCCAACTGTTTGTCAACCGGCGGACCGACAACAAAGCCGCCCCCTAATTACATAAAGAAAAAAAATAAACCAAACAACAACAGCAATATAAGCAGCAGCAGCAGCAGCAATAACAAGCAGTAACAAGCTGCAACAAGCAGCAAGGCAAATTTCTTTGCTACAAATCGCAAAAGCGTAAAAATATGTGACAACCAACGGTCGAAGGCAGCGCTCCGTTGATCGCCCGTCCGTCGAGACAGACGTCGAGAGTGTCTCTCACCACTCGGTTCACTTTAAGTCCAGCTGGTTCAGCTGTGTGTCCGTTGTGCCGCTCCAGCGGCTGCGCCAGTTGACGCCCACACGTTGCGTCGCCTCCTTTATATAATGAGCGGCTTTTTCCCCAGACAATGCAATTGTTGTGCAAGTGCGTAGATCTTTCCCCCCCCCCGCCCCCCCCCCCTTTCCCACCCCCTTACTTCACTCGTGTTGAAGTATGTGAAAAGATGTAGCAAGCGGGCCACGCTTCGTCTGTCGTCTAGGTGAAAGTACTCTCACAATTGTCGCAGCAAAATCCACCCCCTTCGCCCCCCCTGCTCACTGCTGGTCCAACGATCGACATGGCCATTGGCCATTGGCAGCGTCTTCTGGGTGGGCGCCTTCAGTTTGCGAGCGTGGGAGCCAAAGGGGAGGCGGGCAGGGGGCGGGCGAAGCGAGACGAGGCGAGGGGCGTTCTTTGCGTTTCGGTTAAAGCATTTTGCATAACGCGACAACATCATGTAAGCTCTGCTCTCTTGTGGTCTTTCATTTTCTCAGGCCAGGCCAATCAAAAAGACAACAACAACAACAAAATGTCGAACCGCAGACAACGAGGCAAAATTTGAAGCCACCAAAGTGGTGGCGACGGTTGCCAGCGTCGCCATCATCATCATCATCATCATCATCATCATCATCATTGTGTCCAGCGTTCAGCGCCGTCGTGCATTTACAATTTTCTGCGAATTTCTTGAAATCTCAACGAGCAACCAAAAACAACAACAACAACAACAACAACGCAGAGACACAGCCAAAGTGCTGCAAAGTCGATCTTCGAGCCCCACCTCCCCCCCTGCCAAACTAGCCCTTAGCAGTGTCTACTCCCCCTTCATCCCCTTCCTTCCCCCTGACTTTCAATCTCCACAGTTGTTGTTTTTTTTTCTTTCTTTTTTTTTGAATTTATTCAACAAACTGGCCGCCCGCCATCATCGCTTCGCAATTATAATTAAGTTTAATTGAGTGATTGACGTTTTTAGAGAGTGCGCGGTCACCCACAAATCTACAACAACAACAACAACAAGCAACGAACAACAAACAACAACGAACAACAACGAACAACCAGCCCCGGCAAATGGCAACGGAAGAGATTATGAAATCAACGACAACGTTGACGATGATGACGGCCGCCCGCCATAATCACAACAAGTCAAAAATGTTGAAAGACAACAGCAGCAGCAGCAGCAGCAGCAGCAAAAAACAACAGCAACAGTTTTTTTTTTGTTGCTGTAGCATCGCATCGCACAAGCCGCTCGAAAATTGTGTTTCATACGCCCCGTTGGCGGCGTGGGTGGCCCCCAACCGCACATCCGCCCCCGATCCCCATTGCCAATCGCCATTCGAGTCTCTCGCCGTCTTCGTACTGATTCAATAGACATTGCTGATTGCCATTGTTGTTGTTGTTGTTGCTGCTGTTGTTGCTGTTGCTGCTGTTGTTGCCTCATGCTGCCGCTGGCCACTGGACATTGTACAAATTCGTCGCTTGGCTCAAACAACAATTGCAAATGTTGACAACTTTCAGCGGCTCAGACTCGCATCTAATCCGATTGGGTGGTCCATCCAAGTCCAGTTCCTATCCAATTTTCACACTCCATTCCCTTCTCAACAATATCTACACACTTACTAAATCTGTAAACTCTTCTTAGCAATCATATTTTTGGTACCTATTTAACTTCGTTTGCTTGCAAGAACTTCTCGACTTTTAATTCAATGTTTTCCCTGCATTCGATTTTAGCCACAACATTCAATTTCAAACTCTCCACTTCACACTTTTCCGAACCCCCCCCCCCACAAAAACCCGCCCGAAACTAATCGATATCAATTGGCGGCCTATATCCAAAAGTTCTACGACTTCAACTCCAATCACAATCTGTAGTTAAGCCGTCAAGCCTCCAATTATGTATGGTAATTCGAGTGGAAAAGCGCGGCGTGTGGTGGAAAGCCGTGGAAAGCCGTGGAAAGCCTTTGAAACCCGTTCGCCGTTTGGTCGCTTGTGCCAAATTATTCGTCCAATCAATGGCGAACGCATCAGTTTATGTTAATTATAATGTTTCGAATAAAAGATTATAGAAATTAACCGTTAGGTGTTACAAATGACCAAACACGCAACCGGCCAAAGCCAGCTAAAGGTTAGGGGAGAGGGAGTTACGAGGGGGGGGGGGGGGGGGGGGGGGGAAACAGACGGAAAGGAACGGACGGCGATTTCAATTTTATATCACTCCGTGGAGAAGTTCCCGCCCCTTCCCCTGCCCCTCCTCATTGGTGTCGACTGTGCGTGCGTGCATTTTATTACGGGTCTATTGAGACAGCCCGTTAAAAACCGAGTCCGAGCCCGAGTCTGAGTAACCAAAAGCGTGTCTGAGCCAGACTGAGATTTTTATGGCCAGAGATTTGCTTGACTCGAGTTGGACGTCGCCTAGTTGGCCAAAAAGATGTTGGCTGCAATTTTCATTTCCAAACAACTGTATTTAAATATTAAGTAATATTATTAAATATTTAACTGAATATACATTCACTTTATATAGTTATCATCCTGCACTAAATGCACTTAAATGTTTGCCTGAAGTATTTATTCAGAAAGCTGATTCAGCTTTGTTCAACACTTTAGTTCTGTCTCGATTGGAATATATGTGTTTATTTTTAAACAAAATAGGAAAAACTTAAGATTTAGAATTAAAAAAAAAGACAAATAATGTTTAAAAGATATGTGAGGTTCAAATCTGGGAGGAGTACTTTATTTGAATTTGAGAGATTTACTAGTCAAGTTTTTTTTTCAATTTTAACATGATTTTTGACAGATAAATTGACACTCTCAGAAATGTTTTTAAAGTAGATTTTAAAACTAATTTCAGTACCCGCAATCGACTAAAAATAAAAGCGTAAGTTTCAAAACATAAAAGTTTTTTTTCACAAAAATAAAGTCAAATAAAATAAAAGCAAAAAAATAAAAAAAATTAGACGTTGAATTAGTTAAACTTTAATAAAAATAGTATCATCAAACATAAAAATCGGCATAGTTCTGACAAAGTTATTCAAGTTTGAAATCCGGGATAAGTACTTTATATGGATTTAGAGAGCTTACAAGTCAACTTTTCGTATCTAAAGACAATGTTGTGTATTTTTACCTCCCAGAATTAATATCTGTAAGTAAAATTTAGTTTAGATACAAAAAAATAAATATAATATTTATAAACTAAGCACACTTTTTATAAAATATATACTAACAATAAAGATTCATACGAATTTCCACGAATTAAAATTAATTAATTAAAAAAAATTTTAAACTAAAAAACACTTAAATCTTAAAACAAATCAATCTCTGTTTATTACTAAGAAATCAAAGAGATATTTTTATTCGATTAAAATACATAAGTTCTCCAGAGAACTAGATCTAAAAATGCCCAATTTTAACTTAACAAAGTTTATATAAATATTTTAAATGAATGGAATATTTGTAGGAGAGAAATAACAAAAGAAATATATTAAAAATAACTGATTTTATTATGCCTATATTAAAGTATAACCAATTAAAGCAAGCACAAGTTGAAGGAACGCTTTTCAATTGAACTGCAAGGAATTTTCCGCAGGGGCTTGGCTCTGGGAAAAGGGGGTTAATGAATAATGTATCGATTTTCAACTTTAATAGGGAGAAGCTTTTCATCGAATTGAAATCGCCGCAAATCTCTCGCTTGAGTTGACGCATTTATAGCTGATTTTGTGAATTAATGTGTGTACACATTAAGGTGTGCGTGTGTGTGTGTGCATGTGTGTGTGTGCGTGTGTGTTGGCTTGCAACGTGTTGAGGTGTAAGATTGTCGCTGCAATTGCCCAGCGGGTTCGCCAATGATTTGCGTAGGCGTCGAAGGCGCAAATATTTGTTGACATCCGCCCATCAGCTGCAGGTGCCCCAAATTGCACCGTTAGCCGCAGCAGCTTTTCCGTTTTCCCACTTTCCCTGGCCATCCGCCAGTTTGCCATTCGTCAATAAAGAATATATTAGTTCAGCTGGCAAATTCAAAGCAGAGCTTCAACATTTCCACTTCCAAATTTACATAAATTGCTCTTCACTTTAAATGTGTGGGAAGAGCTTTTAAAGGGATATTTTATAGAGCTGTGTCCTTTTATACACAGCTCATTGCAATATTTTAAAACTTTTACTAATTTTAAAGCTATATAAACAAATAATGTAAATATATATACATTTTAATATAAATATAAATATAATAATAAATATAAGTGTATATTTTTAAATACAAATATTTTATAATCAGTATTTTATTTATATTTTTTTAAAATTGAGCTCGTGTCAATCCTTAAATTCTTTAAATAATAAAAGGATATGCTCAGTGCAATATATATAAACAAACAATATAAATATATATAAATTTAAAAATAGATATAAATATAAATATATAATATACAAATATTCTTAATCAGTATATTATTTACATATTTTTAAAATTGAGCTCGTGTCAATCCATAAATTCTTTAAATTATAAAAGGAAATTTTATAGAACTATGTCCTTTTACACACAGCTCAGTGCAATATTTATATATATATTTATATTTATATATATATATATATATATATATATATATAAATTTAAAAATAAATATAAATATAAATGAATGAAAAATATAAAAGTAGATATTTTAAAATACAAATATTTTCAATCAATATTTTATTAACATATTTTTAAATTGAGCTCTGTCAATCTTCAAATTCTTTTTAATTTTCGTATAATGTGTCAGCTTTAAATAATTCTCATGCTGTCAGAAAAAGGATATGTAAATAGGGGATCATTGTGGGAAATCCCAATTAAGCTATTAAGCAGATTGATGTTTAAATTTAGCTGTGCATAAAAATCACATAAAACCTCCCCCATTTAAAGCCTAACCCACAAAAAGAAATAAAAGGGAAGTAAACATCGAATCTTGGCCAAAGCAAAGATGCGATTCATATTGAAGCTGGAATTAGAACTTGGGCCGTGGCTAAGGCTGAGTTTGACTGGGCACAGTTTGAGGGATATTGGGCTGGGCCGCTGACCAGCAGCGTATCATGGATAAACCTGTTCGCCGGGGCTTGTTAGGGCGAGGCCGCACATGACCATGATCATGATGATGATCACGATCATGATGATGATGATGATGATCGGCATTAATGCTCTCGTCATAATCAAAAACTTCAACTCAAGTCAAGTCATAAGCGGGCGGACGCGAAGACCTCAACTTTGTTTCGGCAGACCCTGCAGCTTGTTGTGTGGCTCCAAACGATGGACGCTGGGCAGCAGAGGAGGGGGCGGGGCGATGGGCAGGGCTGGTTAGGGGCGTGGGTCTGATCTTGTTGTTGCTGTTGTTATTGCTGAGCTGCTTGTCGTTAAAGTCGTTATTATTATTTGTGGCTCTTTAAGTGGCCCATTCGCTAACTGCACGACGACGTTGGCGATATTCGTGTGCCTGCGTCTGCCCTCTGCCTGCGTCTCTGTCACCGCCTCTGCCTCCGACTGGCGTCGACGCCAACGTTGACGCTGTCAGCAACAGCAACAGCAACAGCGACAGCGACGGTGGTCCACTTGGCGCTCTTGTGAATTGATTCATAAAATATTATATCATTTTTTTTTTCATTTTTTTTTTATTCTTTCTCATACACTTGCCACTTGCAGGGTATTGCGCGTTTGCTGGGAATTCTGTAACGCCCCCTGAGCTGGCAGCTCTCAAAGTATTCAAATATTTTTGTATGATTTCTTAAGAAAAACAAGTATCCTTGAAGGGAATTTATCCCTTTTCTTGGCTTAGCTGCTTATTCTTGCTGGAGGTTAAGGAGCGCTTTTAATGTGTAACTTTTCAAGGAATACACTATTTAAATTTGAAGTGCATTGAAAATGAACAAAGAATTTAGTAATATAATAAGTTATTTAAAAATAAAATAAAATAAAATATAAACTTAACTCTTAAACTTTCATACTACAAAAATTCACAAAGAAACATTTATTACATTTATTTCGAATAAATTTATTAATATAAATATAAATATATAAAATAAGTTCACATTTATATAAGTGTATTAAATATTCCACAAAAAATATATTTACTTTTATTCATTCACTTTGTTGTTAGTTTTTGTATATTATAAAAATTAAATAAATATATTTGAATGATTAAAATAAATAAAACAGAAAATTGCATAAAGTCTATTTGGCTTTCTTTTAAAATATTATAAAAATTAAAATGCATAAACTTAACATTATATTGATATATATATATATATATATAAGAAATCTACCATACATTTTAATATTTAAATATAAACAAATATGCATTAATATACTAAATATGACACAAGCAAACTATTTACTATAATTAATAATAATTAATAATTATTTTGTTTAAGATAGATTTTCAAATCAAACAAAGAAATCAAATAAATCCAATTTTTGTGTAAGTGTATTAAATAATCGACAATACTTGCTGGGTTCTTCTCCCTTATTGTTGTTGTTGTTGTTGTTGTTGTTGTTGTTGTAGCGTGTTGTTTGTTTGTTTTTCGTGAAGATCGTTTGAGGCTTTGTAATTAGCGTGCATGTTTACCCGAATAATTTCACTTCATGGCGCTCGTTGAAGAAGTTATTATCGAGTCTGTGTTTTGGGGCACGAACTGAACGCGACGTCCGCCAATTAGCGGGCTCCACTATCAAAAAAAAAAAAAAAAAAAAACAGTTTGTATTTAATTTTTTGTTGGTTTTATTTTTTTTTTTGGTTTATTTTTGTTTTTGGTGAGCAACTGTAACGGAAGGAAGTGGACCCCGGCACAGATCCGCCAACCGAGCATCCGAATTTGAGCGGAGCCGCTGGCAATTGCATAAATCAACGGCCGCCGGACCCTAATTGACATACTCGCACAGGGACCACCCTGCTGACGTTTTCCGCCGAACTGTCGCCAATTTATGGCGGACTCTCGAACGGGTCACGTCAACTGGCCGCGCTTGACAGCAGCTCGTAACTTATTGAAGACAAGAGATTGCAGCTAGCCTCTAATACCCAGGGTATGTCGAATCAACTACACTTTAATTCATTGAAGAAAAAAATGTCAGGATTAAATAATATTAAGCTAGCTTCTGATAATCATAGTAAGCTAAACTCATCTATATATAGTTTTAATCAACTGCATTCAACTTTAATATTTATTTATATATTTATTATAATAATAACTTTCTTTTGTTTCACCATAATTATTGATATTTTTGTTTGATTTGATTAGCCATAATGGGAATGCGCAAATCTGGCATTTTTAGTCACTTCTTTTGTTGGCCGTCAACTTCCGGCGCAGTCCGCTTGATCAGCACTGATCACGTATTCATTAGCTAAACGGCGGCTCTTTGACTCGGCCCAAGTCGAGTTATCCTGCTGCTGTTGCATGCCCCCAAAAAGTCTTAAGACCAGCTCGTGTATATCCTTTCAAACGGCTCGAATTACGAAAGTTTCGCCTCGCTTCATTCATCGGTCGCGTTTCTCTGATCTTTTCTTTTTTCTCGTTCTTTTTTTTTTTTCCTCCCAACCCGATCAAAAGCACCGCATATCCTGTGCTTGAATTTCATTCATCTCTCTCTCTCTCTCTCTCTCTCACTCTCTCTCTTTCTCCTTGTGTGTGAGCTTCAATAGGATCCACAATCATTTGATGATTTGCGTTTAGAGATGCTTAATTAAGTTGCTGCTGTTGTTGTCAGCTCTCTGATTAACTGACATACATACATATAATATATATATAATAATATATGTGTTATTTTTTTCTAACACCTGCCTATTTGCAGGGAACAGAAAAAAAGCTTGCCAGATTGGTAAATAAATAATTAATATAATAGTTAATATATAAATAAAATAAATGTAAATACCAGGTGAAGTTATTTATTGAAGTAATAGAATTGTAGTTTAAATCCTTTCTTTCCCACATAAAAATCATCTGTAAATTATATACAAATTTAATAAAAATACAGAAAATTAAATACAATTAGCATTGGTTTAGAATATAGTTTGATACTGTTATTAATATCAGATTTTATCACATTTTTTGCTATAATTCGCAACTAGTTTAAAGCAACGTTGAAGCTAAAGAAACGAAATAAAAGTTTTTGTGTAGTTTATTTATTTGAATATAGAATATACTAAAAGGCTAAAATGGAATGCTTTTGATTTGAACCTTTTTCAGTTACTAGCCAGATCAATAATATCAAGAATAATTAGCATGCTGTTCGATGGCTTTTAAAGGCTTAAAGCTAACAGGCGAGTGGCTCAAGTAACTGCTCCTCCCCTTGGTTGTGTTGTTGCTCCACCCCTGGCATTGCTGAGCGTAGCTGTCAAGTGCCGGAGCCAATGCATTGACCTCCTTCACACGCAAACACACAGTTGCACAACACACACACACACACCCAAGACCACATACACATACACACACACTTACGTGGCACTAGGCAATAATGGTTGCTGCAACTGCACGCTGAGTGCCAAAAGGGGTGGGCGTGTATTTGTGTGCCTGTATTTGTGTGCGTGTGTGTGTGTTAACAACCCCTTTTTGGGCCTGGCCAAACACACGCTGCCTTGGCTGCTTCTTGTGATTTCCTGCAAAAAGTGCCTGGGCCCGAGACCGGGCCCGGCCCGACCCGGGACCAAGTCCGGGCTCTAAGTGGCCTAATTAGCAACCGTGCGGCGATCAACACCACTCGTCACCAGCCGTCGCCGTCGACTGTTTATTTTTTTTTTTCCTCTTTCCTACCATGGAGTGGCTAATGTGTGTGTGTGTGTGTGTGTGTGTGTGGCGTTTACATGTGTGCAAGTATTTTGCATATTATTTCACGCCATTGTAACGCTTTGAACGCGAGCAGCGGCTGCGACAGCGGCTGAGGCAGCGTCGAAACTACCAACAATAAGGCGGCTGAGTGGCATAAAAAGCTGTCGCTGCAAACGGAGTAACCACCTCCAGCAGCAGCAGCAGCAGCACATGCCACATGCCACATGCCGCACACGCCACATGCACCTCCATGTCCACTTTGGGCGTCGCTGCCAGCACTTTGGGCGGTAAAATTTGGTCTGCACACACAATGGCGCCGTTCATAGTTTGTTGTGTGTGTGTGTGTGTGTGTGTGTGTGTGTGTTGGCTTTGGCATGGCTTCCGTTTGTTAACGTGGCACCGCGCAACGTGCCACTCTGCCACACAGAGCCATGATTTGTTGCCGTCATCGTCGTCGTTGTTGTTGTTGTTGTTGTTGCTTGTTTTTTTTTCTTTCTATTTTATGCTGTGTTTCTTTTTTCAAACACCCAACCCACACAGAGTGTTGTTGTTGGTGTGCGGCACAAGGTGCCGGGGCACACAGTGGATCATTTAGAAGTCGTCGCCATCGCCGAGTATTCTATTTGCATGCGTCCCGTTCCCATTTTCCGTCGCCCCACGAAACCCAGCTCGGCCAATCCAAAGCCCGCAATATGCACCCAGTACAACCCAATATCCCCCTCCCCCCACCCCCTTCGCACTTGGCGAGGTTGTCTGTCAAATGCCCCAGTTGCTGTAAAACCTCAATCGTTTTTTATAGTTCTTTTTTTCTAGCCCAGTCGTAACTCAATCAAGATTTATCCATTGTTGTCGAAGCTTTAATTGAGTGCCACTGCGTTTAAGTGCCACAGTTACCCGTTCCAGCAAATGAGTGCATTCCGCAGTATTCAGTATTTAGAGACTTACGACCAGCACTGCCAACTTGCTGCAAATCTTTTCTTCAATATATTCATAAAAGTTGCGCTCTTTTAGCTTTCATTTGTTCTTATTGTTAGGTAAAGTTTGCATGGTATTAAAAATACATTTTCCTCTTATTTATAAAAATAGTAATACTATATTTGTGTAAATATAATGTATAATTTTCATCAATAATTGCGTTTCTAATGCATTTTAACAGGTTTAATTCATAAACAAAAATTTTATCGGATAGAATTATATTAAAATTGTATATAAAGCTATGCAGGTTATAATTGTATAGCTTTTAAAAAATCTATATAAATATTATTTAAATATATATACATTTCCACTTATTTATTAAAATAATAATACTATACTAGTGTAAATATAATATATAAAATTTAGTCAATAATTGCCTTTCTAATGCATTTTAACAGATTTATTTTTTAAACCAAAATTGAATCGGAAAAATGTATATAAAAATTGTATATAAAACTAAACAGGTTATAATTATATAGCTTTTAAAAGCTTATATAAATATTATTTAAACATATATACACATAGCTTTGAGATTTTTGCTCTTTTATATATAAACAAATTATTTTAATAAATATAAATAACAGAAAAATACAAAAATTTCATAGCTTTAGAAAATAATTTAGTTTATATACAAAGCTAATCAAGTGATTGTTACATACGTATTTATAAATAATAGAATATAAAAAATTGTATACACATTTTTATAAACTTTTCATATATGTAAAAATTCTTCGTAAATATTCTCCTTTGAAAAATGTACAAATTGTTGTCCAAATAGATTGTAAATAAATAAAATAAATAAAAGAGAACTCTAATATCAATATTATTTATATTAATTTTACCATTTTAATATATAAGAATGGAATTTTATTATAATATATAAATATTATAATATATAAATTGTCCTTGTTTAAATAATGTAAAAGCAATTATATTAAAGACGTTCTCTAACATGAGTATTATATTTAAGACAAGTTTTAAAAAACAAATATTGAACAAAGCTAGAAAAATAAAATGAAACTAAAATATAATTTTTTACAAATATTTATATTTTGATAAAATAGTAATTCCTTTTAATACATCTACTCAATGTGAACAACATTATACAGAAATTAGAAATGGTTTTCTACTAAAAAGCAGATAGAGAAAAAAGTGAATAAATGTTGATGAAATATTGCAGATATAAAAAGGGATTTATGTATAAAGGGGAATTTCGTAGGGATCAAGGATAAGACATAATAGCATTTAAGCAAATGGATCAAGTGGTTCCGCCGACTGTTGTAGCTTAATCACAGACAAGAATATTTCTATTTTATACTGTAAGAAAGTGAAAAGTGCATTCAAGTCAAGTTAAAAAAAGAGAATAACAAAGCGTTCGACAACATGTTTAATATAAGGTAGTACAAGTAGAACTCTTCCAGTTGAATGACAGTGGGGAATACGTAATGCGAGTCTTTCAATGGGTCTGTCAAGCGTTTACGATATTGGCAAATTGACCTAAGCAGAGACGGAGACGGGGTACAGTTGTGTTGTGCCGCAAGTGCAATGTAGCTGCTGCAGTTGGCTGCCTCAATTAGTGGCACGCCTCCAACTCGGCCGCGCCGAGAGGGCGAATCAAAGTAAAGTGTGCGAGTGGATGCCATTTTAGCTCAGAGCCACACACTTTGTGTGTGAATGACATGGCACAGCCAGCGGCAGCAACAACAGCAACAACAGCAGCATATGCACAAAAGCAGCAACAACAACGAGAACGAGAACAACGTGGAAGATGATGACAACGACGACACATGGAGGCGGCTTTGTCAACGCTGCTGACAGTCATAGAGCAAGAGTCACCAAGTGGCTGCTTCAAACCAACTGCAGCAGCAACTGCAGCAGCAGCTCACCCAGTGGGTGCGGCAGCAACTGTGGGAATGGAACTGGCAACTGGCAACTGCAACTGCAACTGGCATGCAAATTACTGTCGAGCATGCTCATCTAAATTAGCAGACGACGACGACGACGACGACGACGACGACGACGACGACGACGACGACGACGACAACGTTGCAGTGGCAGCGCCTTTTAAGAGGGGGGAGGGGGGGTGTGTGTGTGTGTGTGTGTGTGTACACAACGGTGGCATATGCATAATTATTTTTATTATTATTTTCTATGGTGCGCGCCCTGGTTCAAGGGGCCGAGATTGCAATGGCAAACGGCAGCCACGCCCCCCACCCCCACCCCCCTTTGTGACTCCTACGATTGTGACTGCGACGCAATGTGCCGTAAAAATAATTACGGCTGCAAACTGCACAATTTGAGGCCGTGCAACGAGCCCAAACTCGTGCTTGAGCCGCAAGTGGCGGGGGCAGGCAAAAGGGCCACAACTTGCAACGCTTTCTGCGCCAGCTGTGGCAACATCAGCACACTAGTGGCCAGCGCTGCCACACCTTCAACAAACCAAAATAATAACTTTTTTTATTCAACTAACAAAAGACAATTTCACATTGGAATTGTTTATTGTTTACTCGCATATTTGCATTTGCATCCATCAGCATATTAAAAAAAAAAAAACAAACAAGAGCTAAGCAACAAATATGCAGAAATTCAGTTTAAATTTAGAAGAGATTTAAAAAAAACATGTATATTTATTTGTGGCGTGAGAACAAATAAATTCTTTAATAAATCAAATCAAAAGGTAAGTGAAAAACCAAATTTAAATAAGCAATTTTGTAAAACAAATTTATTTTCCATATACATAAATCAAGTGTTTGATTAGGAAATAGGAAAAACTAATATTAATTTGATTTCGATTAAACATGGATTTTGGCTTAAATGTAAATAGCCAAAAGATAATTCGACAACAAACATTAAAAATGACAAACTCTGAGCCGTTAAGACTGTTTTTATTGGCCTCTTAAAAATGGAAAGAAAAGATTATTTTAAATCAATAACAAAAAACAATTGTTTAGTCTGGTAAAATTATTAAATATGAATAATAAGTAAATGATTAGTACAAATAAAGAAAATAAAACTCTTGTCAAGAATGTTTCGTTTAAATTAATAAATAAAAAAAAAGAAAATAAATTTATATATATAATAAAATAATAATAAATGTATAATATAAAATAATAATAAAATGTAAATTGAGCCCACAATTATTGTATTTATCATATCTTTTAATGGACAAACCAAATATGTTATAAAACTTATTTGTGCCCAATTTGTGTGGGGATTATTTCAAAGGCAATCGCATTAAGCTTGTGGCTGATAATAAATATCAGACTGGAACTGGCTTTATTAAGTGTTGGAATATTTCAGCAAAGCGCTGCGGGCTCCAAAAAAAAAAGTGTTGGGCGAGAAACTTTGCCGAATGCTGCACACAAACTTGGCTAAAAGGCTTTGCATTAACGCCACCACAAATCGGCAAAGGGGCGGGGCGGCGCTGAGGAGGCAGACATAAACAGCCCGAAGAGCTTACAACAAGTAGACCAAGAACAAGCTGAAACAGAAGAAGAAGAAGAAGAAAAAGAAGCAGCCAAGCGAACGTCAAACGAGCTTGTTTCTGCATTTTCTTCAGCTGCTATTTTTTTTTTTTTTACTTTGCCTTGTTGTAATGGGATTTACCTAAATGAGAGCTAATAATGCCTGGCAGGGTCAGAAGAAGTGGAAAATATTTCCGGGTGACGCGACGTTGACGGCGGCGGCTGCAGCATAAATTTAACATGCCATTTGATGTAAATGTTAAGGGCACAAAGGAGTGGGTGGGGGTGGGGTTGGGGGTGAAGGAGAGACGACCGCCATGATTATTATTAGCACATTTAGACGACGCCGGCACACAGGAACAGGAACAGCAACAGGAACAGGAGCAGGAGCAGGCGCAGCAGCCAGGAGTTGACGAGAGCGCAAAGTGCGGAGCCACTCAAGCAACACACTCGAAGGGCGCAAGGGTTAAGCGACAGGGGGGGGGCATTTTGGAACTTGCCACTTGCCAACGGAAGCTGCAACGGAACTTGCATATGCAACAAACCCACCTAGCTCCAAAAATTTGCTCCCAACGACAATTGTCGCGTTTTGAGGCCACTTGCGGCAAATTGCATTTCACTTATGCAAGCGAGGGGGGGGGGGGGGGAAATGGGGGTTGGGCTTTAGGGGTGTGTGCTTGAACAGGTCAAGCGATACGCGCTGACACGATCAGCAGAGCAAAGGCAAAGGGGGTGGCTAGGCTAAGGAGAGGAAAAACAAAAAAAAAAAAAAACAAAAACCAAAAAAAAAAATAAAAAATAAACTGAAACTGAAAAAAAAAAAAAGAAAGACCTCGTTGCGCATCTCATAATTATCTCCTCGCTTCGCTGGCGTTCTGAAGACTCACGGAGACAGTTTAATAATCATAAAAATAGCCCATGCCAAGGGGCAGGCAGCTTGTTGCATGTGCAACCGCATGTGTTGTATGCAACACGCCACGCCACGACACGCCGCAACTCCGCTGTGTCCTCTGTGTCAGCTGTTTAACGGGCCCAAAACCGAAAAATAAATATTGGCAACAGCCTTTGGCAACAGCCCTAAAGGACCTGTCCGCTTCCAACAGCTTGGCGCATCCTTCAACTGGCTGTTAACATATGGTTAAAGGCTTGCTTGCGACCATGAATCAAGTGAAACTAACAAATATATACATATATTTAATTGAATTCTACTTAATAGAAAATTATAAAAAATAAAAAGTAGAAAAAAAAAAAAGAATTTCTTTAGAATATTAAAAAACAGTCAATAGACAAATTAATCAAATTCAGTTATTTATTTTATATTTTTAATCATAAAATAGATGACATTTTAACAAATCAACAGAAGAACTTTTTTCAAAATCAACTTTTTTTCGTATATTTAAATATAATAAATTTTAATAAAATATGGAGCTTTTTCCCAATAATAAAAATAAAAGGAATCTTTTTCAAACAATGCTTAACTTATTTTTTATAATATTTACATAAAAACTTTGTTTGTTTTTTTATAGATAATTATTACTTCAGCAGACTTTCACTAAAATACATTTGTAGAGTATCAAAAAAAGAAGAAGAAAAATACTCTGTGATTTGTAGAGTGCTTTTAAGTGCGGCTTGATTTGTTTTGTGTTTGGTAAACCGATTGCAAAAACAAAAGAACAAAATGATTTCGATTCATAACTGAGAATGAAACGTTTTGTTGTTGCTATTAATTGTCATTGTCGTTGTTGTGGGTTGCTGTTGTTGTTGTCGTTAGTTGTTGTTGTTGTTGTTGTTGTTGTTCCATGCAACTTTTACCATAATTGCAGGCCACGCGGAGACGGAGACGACAAACACCGACATTATGACATCGGGAAGCGACAAGCGAAACGCAACCGAGTCCGGGTCCATAATTACAACAATTTGTTGCCTAGTGTTTGGCCAACAGCAACAGCAACAACAGCAGCAACAACAGCAGCAACAGTCGCAGCCGCAGCAGGCAACAACAACAACAGCAACAAATGGTCTTTATTGTCATGCTTGAATGATGCAACTGGAAAAGGCCAGGCCGAATAAAAGTCGGCAGGGCGGCGAGATTGTCACGCACGCACATCGAAAAGCCAACTCGCATTCACATCCATTTGAATGTGGCAAGGTGGGAAAACGTTGCCCCAACTAGCAGAGTAAGAGAGAAAGGGAGAAGGAAGAGGGGATGGGGGGGAGGGGGGATGTGTTCAGTACAGTTGCCGCAACAACAGCCAGACCGCAAGCAACTGATGCAAGGCAAAGTGCAGCAAGAACTAAATAAATGCAGCGAGTGCTCGACTAGCAGCTACCCTTTAAAGCAGGATAATCAAAACAGCTTAAAGAGTTCACTAAAAATAGAGATTATATTTATTTTGTATTCATTTTATATATTTACAATCTATCTAGATCTTTCTATAAGTACATTTTTTAGGGAGGGATATTTACAGAGGATTTTTACATGTTAGGAAAGAACTGAATATCTATGTATAAGGAAATAAATTTATTTAATTATTTCATATTTTAAATCAATAGCTTTTATAGCTTTTATATGTTTACTGCAAGTGAAGATTGACATATTGCTATATCACATATTTATATATAACATACTTAACTAAAACAGTTAAAAAAAACCGTTTAAAAAGAGTTCCCTCAGTCTAAGTTATATGTCTATAAATTAAGACTTACACTTTTAACTAAGAAAATCTTTTGTAATTTACAAATGTTTGGGATTCTTATAAACTGAATAATCACTAGGTTGTAATTCTGCCTATGGAACATTTGACTTGACAAACATTTGAATGACAAACAAACTGTTTCAAAAAGAACTTCAATAATTCAAATCAAATTATTTTGCTGATTACCTTTTACATGTTTTGAGTTGCGTTTGCCGCCTGCGCAAATATGTGAGCGTTAACAGGGTATTTGTGCAGAAATGAGCAACACAACAAACGCAACAAATGCTCGTCACACTTCATTTGGACGCTTTCAACGCTTGTTGCGCCTCCAAATTAATTGCCGCCGCCTGCGCAGCGCCAAAATTTAATGCAAAGTTTAGCAAACACAACAACGGCGCCCCAGCCGCAGATCTCCAGCAGCCCCAAGCTGCCCCCCTTTCCCCCACCTTGCGACCCCTTTTAGCACGGCTGCAGCCTCGACTAATTAGCGGGCCGGGCGCAGGCGCCAGAGTTGTTTTCGCATTTAAAATGCAGAATTTCGGTTGATTCATTTTTTTTTTTTTTTATTGGGCCAAAATGGGGGAAGGAACTGCGCGCCACATGCCCCATTATCAACAATTGCATATTGTGGCACATTTTACAGTTAATTTTCTGCTCGTTCTTCGCTTTGCTTCTCCTTTCTCGCGATTCTCCGCAGCGGCAGCAGCAGCAGCAGCAGCAGCTGCAATGTGCCGCCATTTTGTAGTGTTGCGAAGTGCTCAACGGGGATCTGCAGCAGTTGCTGCAGTTGCAGTTGCAGTAGCAGCAACTGCTCCTAACAGCAAGAACAATGTACAGAAAAAACACACATGTGTGTTAAATAATAAATTCTAAGAGATTTCTGCATTTCTTTAACATAAATCTATAATAATAATAAAACATATAAAAAAAAAAGTGATTTAAAACAATCTAATGGAGTTTGATATATTTTCTTATAAAGCGTGCGGATATATTTTATAATAGAGTGTAGTTTTTATATTCGTAATTGTATATAATTTTGATATAACAAATTTCACATTTTAAATGCATTTTTTTGTACGCTGATATTTTAAAAAAAATTTATATTTTTTACTAATTTCATCAAATCACTTATTATGTTTTATGGCATAACAAATATTTATTTATTTATTGATACATATGTACATATACATACAAACATAAACATATTGTTATTCTTACTATATGCATTTATTTTATATTAATATTTTTCTTTTATTTACATTGTTTTATTTTGTTTTATATATTTAACTCACATACATATGAATTTAATCTGTTTATTTTATATATAAGGCATGTGATAAATATGTGTTAAATTTCGTAAATTCACTTATTTACTCACAAATAGTATTTATAGTTCTTTATAATAACTTCTAAAGTTTTATTTATCTGCTTTCACTTCTCTTCCATTCTTCTATATTTAACCGCATTATAATATATGAAATTGTTATCCGTTGCTTAACAATTTGATAAAGACACCCATTTTATAAGCTTACCTTTTTTACTGCAAGCCCAAGGACTATTTGCAAAGCTTGCCAAGGCCTGGATTAAAAAGTTTTATGCTGGCAGAAAAACACAAAGAAAAAGGATGTTGCCACATTGGCAGCCTGCAATAAAAAGCGAGATATTTCGCGCCAAAAAGCAAGCTGAACGCAGAAGCTGCGTGCGGCAAGGATATTCATGATGCCCCAGCAGGATTCGTTTGGATTGCGTCTAATGCTGCCTGCTACTGCGGCTGCTGCTGTTGTTGCTGCTGCTGTTGGCAATCGCTTGGCTGGACAGGACACGTTGGCATGCCTGCGACAAAATGTAGGATGCGTGCGGGTTGAGGCTCGGCGCTGCTTGCATCTCGCTTGCGCACGTTAAGTGGCCGCTTGCTTACGGTTAAACTCCGCCCACAAAACGATCGTGCGCATTGTTGTTGTTGTCTCGACACACACACACGTGCACACACACTCAGTTGCTTGCCTGAGTGAGTTGACAAAAATGCTGCTGCTTGTGTTTATTGAGAAACTCACCACACAGCAAACGAATTGCGCTCAACTCGCACACAGGCACAGCGCGAGTGCGAGCAGTGCCGCCTGCTGCCGACATCGCTGAGCGCTCTCACAGCGTCGACGCAGTGTAGCGAGCGCACTCGCTCTACCCCACGCCATGCGCTGGGCCTCAATGTAAAATGGTCGTCGTGTTGTGGGCGTTGCTCACTTGCCATCCTGCTCGCACGCACGCTCGCCCCCCTTTATGTGTGTCGGCCTGTACGCGACTCTTGTCAGCGAATTTGCATATTTTCCTTCTTTCAGCTTATTGCATAGTTTATTCATTACGTTCTGGCTCTTCTCTCGGCTAGCAGCGGCGGCAATAGCAGCAGCAGCAGCAGCGGCGGCATCGGCGACGCCAATGTAACGTGTGATAAAGCATTCGCTAAAGCTTATCGTTTGCCAGCTTCCCCCCCCCCTCTGTCTTCATCTCCCTCTCCCCATATCTGGTCCCTCTGCCAATTGCTGCCATATTATTTGTTTTTTGAATTCGCCCTTTTGTTTATTTGCTAACGTGTTTTTATCATTAATGACAACATTTATATTTTTTTATCATTATTTACTCTGCAAATGTTTCAGCGCGGGCGAAATGTTCGAATGAAGAATCTAAATTGCGTTTAATATTATTATTAATAGACAGTTTGCTTTTGTTTAAGTCGAGTAAAAATAATTACAAGTTATTTATGTAAACAACGCTTTTGCAGCGATCAGCTTAAGCTTCATTTGAAGAGTTGTAATTGAAAGACTAAAATGGACTTTTGGGCAGTGCCCAACTAGGAGATGTCCTTTAGGTAACTGTGAGCTGGCCTAATCTAAAGCCAAAAATTTAAAGCCTCTACCGTCTTCAGTTTTCGGGATCGCAAGATTCAATCGGATGGAAAAAGGGACAAATAAAGAGATGGACATATAGGAAAAATATACCTATACAAAATACATGTCTTAAAATATACGATATCATTATACTCTGTTTCTTTTATAGGGTATTCTTTAAGAGCAAATGTATAGTAAAAATATTTCTATTTCAGCTAAAATTAAATTCGTTTATTATATATACATAAGAATAATAATTAATCATTATTTATAAAAACCTAGCTATTTCTTTAAGCTACATGAATTAGATAATAATAACATGTATATAACGGAAACAATCGGAAATAAGGGAAAGTTAGTTTGTTTTTTTAAATGAACAGTCAATTGAGCAGCTTTCATGTAATTGTAAGCTTTTGGGATCGCGAAGCTTCTGAGCCTGATGTGATTGCTGCTCCAGTTACAGTGGCCTACATAAAGCAAGCATTATAACGCGCAAATCTGGGATGCTGTCTTTAAAGGACACCGCCGCCAAATGCTCCTGCGGGAGCCCAATGCCAAAATGGCCCCCAAGCAGCACACACACACACACACGCAAGCTGACGACATCGCAATTTTTCGTTGGCGCTGCTCTTTTGGGGTTTTGGCTACCGCAGAGGACACAACAGGAGAGCAAAAAAAGTTGAAAAAAATGCCAAATTGCGTTATCCTTGCCTGGCTCCAGACGGCCTATAACAACACGCACACACACACGCACACACACACCCACAGAAGTACACATTCACACAGGCAGTAACCAGTTTGGAGCGCATTCTCGTCACTCACTCTTTCACTCACTCGACGCTGCGCGCTCAGTCGCCATTGTCTAATTAACTAAGAAAACGGGCAGCGCCTCAGTCGGCGTCGCTGCCGTGGTGAGTTGGCCGTTTTTGCGCAGCGACGCTGCTACAGGCTCGGGCCGCTCATTCGATGCCGTTCGACGGCAGGCGACGCACGACGGCAGCGTCGCGAGCAACAGTTTTGTTTTTGTTTTTGTTTCTTTATTCTTTTGCTAATGTGTTTTTCCCTGTTTGTGGACGATGCTGCTGTTGCTGCCGTCGGCAATGACAGCGTTTTGACAGGATCAGCTGTGCGCTCGCTCGCTGGCGGCCATTTTGCGTGCGGCTGGCCGCGTGGGTGGGCAAAGAGCGAAGCGCGAAGAACGAAGACAGACGAACGAAGAAACGAAGCACGAAGAAAGAGGAGCGACAACAAAACGGTGTCAAAATGCTTGTCGCACATTTCAAGCCGCCGCGGGCGACAACCAAACAAAAGACGAAAAAAAAAGTTGAGCTAAGCTCAGCTAAGCGTTGGCTTAGCGTCGTCAGCGGCGTCGTGGTGAACATGGGCCGCCGTCGACGTCGCTGCTGAAAGAGTGTCAAAGAGTCGCAACTTTGTTGCCGGCGCGCGCTCTCTCGCTCTGCCGTCGTCGCCGTCGCCGTCGCTGTCGCTGTCGCTGCTGATTTTTGTCGCACAGCTTTCGCTGCCGACGTCGACGCGACGCAGCGCTGCGCTGACTTGGAAATGGACTTGTCTGCTGCGATTGTCTTAACCCGGCCTGGCTGTGTTGCCTGCTTGGTGCTTTGGCTTGGACACGTTTCGGCCTGCACACGTTCGCCACGTTCTGCGTTTGCACGTCTTGCGTTTTCTTTGCGCTCAGCGTTTCAACGTTTTCACGTTTGCCGTCGCGCGCCAATCATCGCCGGCAATTGTCGCCAATAGTCGCCATCGTCGCCGCCGTCGCCCGTCGCGCTGATTTGTGACTTCGCCACACGCTCAAGCTGCCATTTGGCGACTTTTTGTTTTGTTTTTTACGCTCGATTCCCAGCGCCGCGAGGACCTGCGATCGCAAACAATTCACGCACATGTCGTTCCCAGTGTTGTTATCCCCAGTGCTCCAGTGCTAAAAACAAAAAACAAAAAACAAAACAAAACTTACTCACGAGGTTTGCCTTCAACAACGTTCTTGGGGATTTGCTAACTGTTGTTTTGGCAGCGGCCACTTCGCGTTGTTCGTAATGGATTATCAGACTTATAACAACAATTGAATAACATTATCTAAAGGTTACTTTTGTTACTATTTAAAGTTCGTCCTTGTATACGGAAAAAACATTTAAGTCTTTACAATTGCCTTTGAAAAATACCCTGGAACTAATCTTGTCTTAATCTGTAATCAATATTTGTACTTAAAGCTTTTTTCTTTGATTGTATTTCGTCTCTGTTTAGATTGTTTTTGGTGAGTTAACTTATTAGTCTAGGACTTTTGGCCAACTTCATAGCTCCCAAATGCAGACAATTCTTTAAACACTTTGTGTTAAGAAATTTAAGAAAACATTCTTTTGCATTGTTTCTTATTTTCAATTAAGCTAAAGCTGATTTTTTAACACTCATATTCTTTATATATGAATATATATTTTTTAAGTATAGTTTTATTTGTCTTTAATATATATACCTTTATATTTTTAAATTTACACAATATTTTCTTCAGTCTCTATTTTTGTTATACTTAACAATGCCAAAGACATGCATATAAATATATGTATATAAAAATATATTTCTCAGCATTACAATTTTATTTCACTTAGTCTAAAGTTTCTTATGCTACACTCAGAATGGAAAAGAACAGTTTAACAAGATTTGCAAGAAATGAAAGTCTGGAATGTTGTGTATATAAAATATATATAAATATATATATATATATATAGATAAATGCGCTGTTTAAAAAGCTGATATATGTCGTAGTCCCACTTCATAATCTGAGTTTTATCACTATTGATAGAGTCTTGAGAATCTTGCAACTGATTTTGCAGCTTTGTCGCTTATCGCCTCGGAAGTTGTAAATATTTGACGATGTGTTAATCTCTGTGTCATTATCAATAGCGAGGCGGGGCGGGGCGGGGCGAGGCGAGGCGGAGCGTGACAAACGCGCCGCTTGCAACGCGCTGCTTGCAACGTGTCGCTCGGGCTGTGCTCTCGGCTCGGCTGGCGGCGCCGCGAGCGAGGTGTAAATCGTATTGCAAAACATGCAAATTGTGCCAGCCGCATTATGCCAACTGTCATTTGCACGTCTCCCCCCCCCCTACTCCCCCTCACCCACCCTCCCCCTGCCACCTATCACGTTGTGTATCGTTTACATTTGTCAAATCAAATTTGACAGCTGTGGAAAACATAATATGCCCTCAAGTCAGAGTCAGAGCCAGTTTCGATTGCACACACACACACGCAGAGAGAACGTAGAACGGAGAACGTTGTCTAGACGCGGCTCACGGTGAACGTGTGGCAAGAACTTGATTGGCTTTACGGCGGCTACGCAACGTGTTGCACGCTCGGCTTACGCGGCTTTGCCGCACGTTGGGCGCCAAATGCTGCCGACTTCAACAGCAGCTCTACAAGCTCCTCTTCTTCTACCTCCCCTTCTTCTTCTTCTGTTTCTTCTTCTTGCAATCCCGCCCACGTTGTAGACTTAAGCTTCCCTAACAGTTATCTCCTGTTTGCTGCGCTCGCCGTTCAATACCGTTGGGCATAACAGTTAAAATGCCACGGCTTAAACGGAAGAGGTCCTGCGAGTGCCCGCAATAAAGATGTGGCTGAGCCGAACAAGGACGCAGGAGCGTGGCGCGCATTGCTTTGCCATTGAAATTATTGTAAGCCGTTAAGCGAGTGAAGGAACTAGGTCAAAGTCGAGGGCGGGGGAGGGATGAGGGGGTGGGGGGGGGGGGGGGGGGGGGGGGCAAACGGGGGGAACGTGCTCCCAGGATTGGGGACTGGGTACTCAGGAGTCTTACTATAAAATGCAGAGTGTTGTGCTCCATTGTTGTTATTATTATCGTTGCTGTTGTTGTTGTTGTTGTTGTTGTTGTTGTTGGTATTACCGGCGGAAGAATGGAATTGCCGTTGGATGGATGCTTTTTACGCAGAACGCTGCATTTGCTGGGGGTTGAAAGCCGAGCACACTTAACCAACATATACATACATACATATGTACATACATATATACATATATACATATATACATATATACATATATATATTTATATAAAGGACTAAAGGACTATGGGACGGACATTGTTGTTGTAGCCATATATCTGGGAAGCTATCTATCGACTGACTGACTAGCCCGCCAGCTGACGCCTTCCCCCTCCCCCCCCCCCCCCCCCCCCCCCCCCCCCCCCCCCCCCCCCCCCCCCCCCCCCCCCCCCCGATTTCGGGTTTCATTTACAGCGCACGCAATTTTGTATCTATAGAAAACACTCGATTGTTGTTGTTGTTGTTGTTGTTGCGGGGGTTGTTGCTGCTGTTGCTGCTGCTGATTTTGAACGTGTTGTAATCCCATTTGCAGGATTGCGGATTCAGGAATCAATTACGAATTTAATTTAGAACAGCGCGCGTCGTGCACAGGAAGCAAAAAATTTAGTGAACACAGGACGAACTGTGGAGTCCTGCTCATATCGATTGTGCTTGAAGAGGGTGGTGCGTGGTGGGTGGTGCGTGGTGGGTGGTGCGTGAGTTGGCCGCAGCTAAAGCACTTCATTGAGCTCTTAAAGGCTGTCAAGTCAATGCATCCAAGGAAACTTTTTCTCAACTTGGCAGCAAGTCTGACAATGTCAGGTGCACCCTCTGCCAACCGCCCTCCGCCCTCCGCCCCCCGCCACGCCCCCAACCGTTCCGCTTAACTCGCAAAAACCGAGCCAAGATTCTTTTCCATTTCTTTGCATTGCTTAAATAATTTTTTGGCTACAAAACTTGTGCACAGCCAGCAGCCACGCCCCCTTTTGGCGCCCACCTTCCACTCGACGGGCATTATCTGCATAATGTATACAACAATTTGGCGCTTCTATTTTTTTTTATTTTTATTTTGCATCGCTTGGAACCCAACAACACTTGACAGTCCTTTGACTTGGCCTCATTTGCTGGGAGTCCTGTGCGCGACGGCAGCTCCTGTGATGAGATTGAAACGCTTCGGAAAATGAATAATATTTTCATTGACTTATTTCAAATAAAAGTGTTGCTTAAGCTTATCTTTAATAGAAAACTCGAAGTTTTTTATTTCCTAGAACCTTGTAAACTTAATCCTTTAATTACTTCCTTAATTTGTATCAATAAAAACTACAAGCAAATATCCTCGAATGCAAATATTATAGCCAAATAGCCAATCTATAAATTTTGTCGCTCTAACTTTTAGAAATCTTCGAGTTTTGTCCAACAAATAATGTCGCAATATCGATATTTATCGATGGAAATCAAATTGAGCAAGATATAAGATTTATTAACCCATATTTAAATATTCTTTATAAGCATTGAAGTTCGAAAAAGGTGACAAATTGATTTTTGGCATAGCTAAAGCAAAAATAATATTTTATATAGTTTAAACTGAAAGAAAGCTCGACTCCTTATTAACAAAAAATAAATAAAAATAATAAAAGCAAAATCAATATATAATAATATATTGAAATTCAATTTAAAAATATTAAAATAAAGCATATGAAATTAGAAGTTGTATATATATCATATAATAGTATAAAAAAGATATATTAAAAACAAAAATATAAAGTTTGTTTAGTTATGAATCTAGTAAATTATTTATATTAATGCAAAAAAAAGTCAAGTTTTTGAATGTCAAATATTATTTTATAATTTTATAAACATTTCAGAATATCGATATTTATCGATGGAAATTTAATTGAGCAAGCTATTCAAATGAAATAAAATTATAAATAATAATTATGGCAAAAATAATATACTTCTCTGATTTAATTTAACTTGGACCTTGAAATATTAAACTTTTAACACACTTCAAAATTCTTTAATCTAAATAATATTTAATTAAAGTTCGATTTAAAGCAATAATAATTTAGACACCTTTGTGGGTGGCAAAAGCGCTGTTCTAATATTATTTACAATTCATTAAGGTCTAGTTAACGTGGCTAAAAGAAAAGTGTCCGTTTCAGTTGGCAACATTTGATATTGGAAATCCGTCTGCTCCCTGCGAGAGCGGGGATAATTTAAGCGCTGACTCATCGCGTCGAGTTGAAGGCAATCGCGAGCTTTTCCGACAGCATCACTTGGCAGCTCCTTGTACAATATCATAATGGCCAAGGAGGGTTTTTTTTTTGCACTGTTTTTCTTGGCATGCCGGACAGACAAAAGTGAATTCCAATTTCAATTCCAAGTGCGAGCGCCGAGGCCAAAAGGAGCCACTGCCATTGTCTGCGAGGCAAATCCACCACCGCCCACTAGCCGTCCCTTTCTTCCGCTCTCCCCTGCCGCACTCTCGCTTGCTCGCTTGCTCCTGCTGCCTTTTACGCTCTCTCTCCTGCTCGCTCGTTCTCTCGCATTGCGTCTGACTTTTACATTAATGAGCATGTTTTTATTTATAAGTGTTTTTTTTTTGTTGTTGCTTCTCTTATTTTATTTTCTTTTCTTCTTTACATATTCTTGGCATTCTTGTTTCTATTCTCTGCTCGCTTTTCATTGATTTCTTTCACTTGCTTTTGTTTGCTTTGATGCTGGCTGCTGACTGTTGGCTGGTGAGAGTTTTCTTGGGCTTTTCCTTGGCGTTTCCTTTTCGGGGGCTGTATTTACATTTATGCGCACAGTTGACATTTTCAACTTGTGCTTCGCTTGTGGAACGCTCGATTTAATTTGATGTGCCCGCTGGCGCGTCCTTTCGCTGGGTCACTCATTTAGTTGATTGCAGCGCCCATTTTCTATTTTCCATTTCCCATTTCCCATTTGCCTTTTTGGTGATGCATTGTGAAAAATCCGTTGGCAACACGCAAAGCTTTGGCCACGACCTGACGGCTTTGGGTCCTTGTTGTTGCCTTGTTTAAAATCGCACCTCGCCATCATCGCGTTTGCGTCTATTGACCTGCAGAGGGCGCCATTGTGCTGCTGCTGCTACTGCTGCTGCTGCTGCCACAAGCTGTGGCATTAGTGCCGACCGCCTCGTCCGTCTGGCGCCTTTTTATGGCACCTGCCGCCTTCCTCGCTCAAATGCAGGCAAATAAACTTTACACACACGCACAACAAACACACAAACACACAAACACACACACACACACACGCATGCACACAGTTGCCACACTGAGAGTCCCGTAATGAGTTATGCGCCTCGTGCGGTCAGCTTGCCTCTGCAACACCGTGTGGCAACTTTGCCTTGGTTCATTTTTGTTTTTGCATTTTAAATGAAAAGTTTTCCATTTTAGCGCATCATAAAAAAGTTGTGTGGCTCAGGTGTCGTGTTTTCATTTACACTTGATTGTTGCTGCTGCCGCTGCGAGTTCTTGCAACAAGTTTTTCTTATAAATATCCAATTAAAATTAGAGTTGTTTGCAAAATAGCTTAAACTCATCTCAACTCAACTCGGCGTCCAGCAGGCAATTAGTGCTTTAGTTTTAATACGCAACTAATCTTCTTGTTTTAGCCATCGATCCAGTTGGTTTCCATTCACACGAGGCTTAAAACGCGACAGAGTTGGCTTATTCTGCAAAAAACACTTAAGTAGATTCCAATTGGAAACATATCTTATTAGGATTCGAGTTAAAAAAAAGTTGACAAATTTACTTTTGGCATAGCTAAAGTATAAATAATATTTTCATTAGTTAAAACTGAAAGCAAACTTGAGTCTTTATTAACAAAAAATAAAAATAATAATAGCAAAAGCAATATATAATAATATACGGAAATCCAATATTAAAATAAGTAAATAAAGCATATAAAATTAGAAGTTGTATACATATATATAATATTGAAAAAAAAGAAGATATATAATTTATTTATAAATGTATGCAAAATAACCCTCATTTTGGTATGTTAAATATTATTTAATATTTTTATAAGCTTTATTGATGTCTTAACAACATTTTAAAAGAAAGAAAATATGACTTTTTGATTGATGAAAAAACAAATGAATTTAAATAATGCTTTCAATTCAAGTTTGTTTACCTAAATCGCAATTCAAAATATTTGCAATTAAAGAAAGTCAAATCAATTAATCAAATTAAATCATATTTATTTATTTTAATCAATCAAAATTATATTTATATATATATAATCTTGGACTCAGGTTATTTTCATCCTTATTTCTTTAATATTTATTTTTTTTTATTATTGAAAAACAATTTTTATTTAAAAACCTTGGGTATTCAATGATACTTCAAATTATTATAAAAATTAAACAAAAATTGTGTTTTAAAGATTTTCTTAAAGCTGCCACATTTTTCATATTATTTAAAAAAAAAATGTACTTATATTTACTTACTTTTTTTAATTGGTATTAATATTGGAGCTATTAGAAATTGAAAACTAATTTAAATTGACAACTAATTGAATTTAATACCGAATTTCTTAATGCGTTAAATACATATTTAATAAAATATTTCATTCATTTTTGCATTTATTTTGTAGGCAAACAAAATAAGTAATTGAATTTTAATCTTATCCCTTCAAATTGATTAAGTTTAAGAGTAACTTCTCATTTAAGGATAACCAAAAAAATAAGTGCTGAACATTGAGAAATGTTAAAAAAAAAATAGAAAATGAGCAAATGACAAATTCGAATAATAGACAAAAAAAATGTCAACTAGTTCCAAATGTAAAAGGGGCATTTGCAGGAATTTTAAATTGTGCAATTCGACAAACGTTTGTTGAACGGATAACGAAGCGCACACACACACACACACACACACGTACACACACGAAATGTTGTTGCCAAATCAATTCGATGTCAAATCAATTGAAATGCCAAACAGAGAAAAGCGTTGCGTATAAACATTTTCGTAGAATCTTTAACTTTGGCTCCCGTGGAGAGCATGTGGCAGGACACGCCATTTGTTACGGCTGTCGCCTGTTCGTAACAGGGACGAAGGATACGCTCAGCTCATTGGCAAAAGACGTAGGCGACTTGCTGGCGTCCTCAATGCCAGACAGAGACAGAGAGAGTCTCTGTCTATGTGTGTGTGTGTGTGTGTGTGTGTGTGTGGTGTGAAGAAGATTGTCAAGTGTTGCTGTTGGGTGTTGGTGTTAGTGTCGCCGTCGCCGTCGCCGCTTGTCGGTGTGAATCTTGTGTACTTTGGCCACTCCTTTGGCTGACGCTGCGACCCACTCGTGCATTCATTTCGCCCATTCGCCTGCGTCTTGGCCAATCGCTTGTGCAAACAAGCCGCAATTTTCCCCATTCCTTATGTGTGTGTGTGTGTGTGTGTGTGTAGCCTGTACAAACAGCGAGCGGAGTTTTTCACACAAAAAGTGTTGGCTGCCCAGTCGCCTAGCTCCCCCCCTGCCCCTCCCCCCGCCCCCTTCTGCTGCTGCAGGGGCGATTATTCATATTGCAGCTTGTGCTTTGCCATCCATTTATCTTGCCACATTGTGTTGCCTGCCCCCAAGTCCGCGGCCCCCGGAACGCGGACCCTTTTGTTGAACCGTTTTCGCTTGCGGCGCGGCGCGTAAAACGCTTTTGTGTGTTTAATTGCTTGTGAAGAGCGCTTTTCAATGGAAAATGCACAAGACGAACAGACGAGAAACAACAGCAACAAAAACAGAAAAAAAAACAAAAGCTTGAAACGAAGAAGAAAAACTCGAAGTTTGTTAGTTGAAGGCAACAACAAAAGAAGCGACTTCAAATTTTGACGGTACTTCTTTTTTTTTGTTTTTCTATTTTTTTTTTTTTACTCGTAAGCGACACTTTGCCACGCCCCCTTGGCCGCTTCACATGCGCATTGTTGCCACTAATTAAAAGCAACATCGTTGGCAACACTTTGGCACAAAACTTTACTAATTCCATTTTCGCAGACAGCCAAAAAAGTGCTGCATACTTTCCAGCAACTATCTGTGTGTGTGTGTGTGCGCGTATCTGTGTGTGTGTGTGTGTGTGTGTGAAGTGTGTAGATTTGAGTGCTTTGGTGTGCGTGCCTTGGGTGGCAACCATTCTAGCCTTTAAACCAACTCGCCAGCGAGCTCAAAGTGGACTTTAAATACGCTGGATTATAATTTAAGTGATTAGCAAAAGGCATGACAAAAATTGCAGCCCGACTAGAAGATACCCTGAACACAGTCATAGTAAATAAACTGGGGAAGTTAAACTTTAAATAAGATCAATCAAATCTATGTAGAAAACAAAAGAGAGTTTTAGACTTGCTGATCAATCATACATATACATATATGTATAAATATAGCTATAACATTAAACATATATTATTATCACAATGTTGATCTTACTGCACCGATATGCCCCATTGCGTATACCCTGTTTTGCTCTTGGCATAGGCAAAGACTACATTTTGTTTTTCACACATTTCCCTTACTGATTAATTTTTGTGTGAGCTGAAAAAATAAAAATAATTGCAGCAGCAGCAGCAGCAACAAAAGCTACAGCATGCATGGGCTTTGTACAGTTATACAAACACACACACAAACACACAGCAGACAGCTCAGTGTAAACAACGAATAACATCGACGTCTGGGCTGCAATGGCTGCGTCTGTGTGTGTGTGTGTGTGATAGACAGGCGTGAAGTTAATTAAACAATAAATACACACATTCACACACACACGCATCATGAGAGAGGAAGAGAGAGAGAGAGAGAGAGAGAGCGTGTGCGCGGATTGAGAGACGCGTTAAAAATGGCGAAAAACTACGGACTACACTTGGCAGCTCCTGGCGTGAAATTCAACACAACACCAAAGCGTGTGTGTGCGAGTGTGTGTGCGAGTGTGTGTGCGTGTATTGCACACACAGACACATGTTGCTGTTGTTGTTTTTGTTGCTGCAGTTTGGCTGTAATTGAGCAATTGCCGCTGTTGGCTGCCTTTTTGGCGGCAGTTGCGAATTCGCCCCGCGCTCAAAAGTAGGCAACACTTTTGTTGGCCAGCAGCCAGACAGAAACAACTCCTCCAGGCAGGTGTGTGTGTGTGTGTGCAGTTGATTAATAGTTAGTTAAGCCCCGAAAGAAAACAAGTTGTCTGTTTTAATATACCTTAAAGGAGCCCGAGTCACAGAAAGATTTCAAATTAAAACAATTTCGAAAGTCATTTCAAAATAATGAATGTATATGTATGTATGTATATATAAGATATGTTTGACAATAACAAAAACAACAATTTCAGAGACAGACCCACAAAAACCTTACATTTTAATTTAATTTTCTTAATTAATTGATATTTATTTTCGCATTCACACGTTTTAATTGTTTTTGACTTGTAGAATATTTGGTAACAGTTATTTTCACTGATTTTCAATGGCTTTAAATGCTTTAAATCCTTTATTTGTCTATTTTTAAAGTACATATTTTTGATTTTTTACCTCACTTTCTTTATTGCGGTTGTCATATTTTATACCATTTGAGTGTGAGAATTCAGGGTATTTTTTTTTAGCTTTTATTACGCTGTGAAGGAGAATCCAGCTTATGTTTTGTTGTGTTTCTTTTAAGAGTTTAAATCACAACAGTGCCTTTTAATAGGGTCAGAGCGTAAAGTGCGTAATTAAAACAACAAAAAGAGGCGAAGGATAGGGATGTGATGTCTGCACTTGAACCTTATCCTGCACATGGTCATCTGCCACCTGTCCATCCCCCCCCCCCCCCTCCCACTCCCCCAAATGCCACACCCCGTTTCATTGTGCTCCTCTTGGCTGCCTCGCTCTGTGTTAATGTAGAGAACTCTTATCCAATCATGTGTCTGTGTGCGTGTCTGTGTGTTTGGCTTAACACCCCGCACAAAATGCCCCCCCCCCCCCACACACACACGCACACACACACAGCTGTTCTGTCTGTGTTTACAAATGGGGTAGACATTTATTATGGCGCTTTTGTTGCCGAATTCTCGGCGCTGTATTTGTGTTTACATAATGTGCTCGCACATATGTACATACATAAGTACATGTACACTTGAGTGTGAGTACGTGTGTGTGTGTGTGTGAACATCCATTCATTGTTTCTGACAGCGCTAAATTCAAGTTTATGCTAATTTTATTGATTGCCCTCGCTTCAAAGACTGCAAGACTAGCTTGCGAATGTGGGCGTGGTTTAAGGCAAATCTCAAACAAATCGCAGCCCGAGCAGCCAAAAATAACAACGGCCCAAAAGCTTCAAGAGTTGCATCCCAAAAGTTTACACCCGGTGAATTTTGTTTATAATGCGCGCATACACACACATACAGAGAGACACACACACATATACACGCGCGCGCGGCAGTCAAAGTGTTAACCCATTCGTCGTCACCTTTTTGCCCCCAACATATTTGGATAATTTAACGCGCGCCGCTTGTAAATTTTCACACACACACGTGCACCTAAACTATGTTAAGCAAATAAACATGCACACACAAACACACACTTGCATGCAAGTGCGAGCAAGGGAGAGCGAACGAGCGAGCAAGCGAGACCCCCACCGGGCAGGCAGCCAGTCAAATAAACGCCGTCGAATAAACTTTTTCAGATAATTATGAGGTAGCCAGCATTGTGTGATTGCCTGTGTATGTGTATGTGTGCGTTGGTTAGTGTTTTATGCACACATCAACTTTTAATTAGCTACAAAACGCCAACAAAATATCAGACGAAATTTTCTATGCGCCCACACGAGCGAGCGAGCAAACGAACGCGCTCTCTCACTGCCACGCTCGCTCGCTCACTCGCTCGCTCTCTGGCCCCGCTGCAGATGCTGTGGTGTAAGACTATTTAATACACCACAGCAGCAGCCGACCACACACACACACACTGGCACAACTAATCAATATACAAACAAGCGACAGCAAGTAAGCGCCAGTTTCTTTTTTTGTTTTGTGCTTATGCTTTTTGTGCTGGAGTCGGTCGGCATTTTGGTTGGTTGTTCTTCAACACCTTGCGATCCTTAAGCAGATGTTGTTGTTGCCGCCTGATAAATAGTTGCTCAAAAGCAGAAGCATTTGCCAATTGGCAGACACTTAAGCTATTTATTTAATGCATATACTTATGTACATATATTATAGGATTGTTTATTTGTCTTTATAATTGTTTGCTGTCGCGGGTCAAGTTTATCGAATGCCTTTTTTAGACTGGCCATCGCCGGCATTTACCAAACTAATCGCCTTTCACTTTACACCGCCCCAATAAGAACAGCATCAGTGGCAGCAGCAACAACAAACACAACACTCTCAGCTTTGGCTGTCGCGCAGCATCCTCATTGTCTTTTCTTCACCACAGCAACGGCGTTGGCGTCGGCGTCGCTGCTGCTGTAATTTTTCACACCACACACAGACAGACGCACACAAGGCAATGTTGTCACCTCTTACAGCTACAGCTACAGCTACAGCTACAGCTACAGCCACAACAAAAACAACAACAACGGCAGCAGCAGCAGCAGACGGCGACTACGATGCGCCATTTCACTTACACACACGGGGACGCGCAGAGGAGTTAACATTGCCGCCGCCATTGTGAGGTGTGGTGTTAACTAGCTGGCGCGTCGCTCTGCCTGCGTGTGTGTGTAAGTATGCTCTCTTTGTGCGTGTGTGTGTATTTGTGGTTAAACTTGTCACACAAGCTGAGCAGCAACAGCAAAAACAACAACAGCAATAGTCGGGTAGCAAGTTCAACTTGAACGTCGCCGTCGCTGTCGTTGCGCTTGTCGTCTTGTTCTTGCGCACAGGCGGCGCCCATATTGCCAGCCAGCTCTCGCACACACACACTCGCACAAAGCCTCTGCCATTGTGTGCGTGTGTGTGAAAACGTGTGACAAAATACATTTGCGTTGTCGTTTTTGCTTTTTGGCGCCGTCGTCGCTGCCAAAGCTTCTTTGTCTGCCGCCGTCTGTCCGTGTGCATGTGTGTGTGTGTCTGTGTGTGTGTGTTTGTGTGTTTGTGTGTCTGTGACTGCTTGAGCTTTGCCTTTCATTTGCACGTCCCGTCTACGGCCGTCTCGCTCACACCCACGCCCACGGCCACTGGCCGTGTTTGCGCAAACTTAGCGTCAAGTTTGTCACACATGCATGTGTGTGTGTGTCTGTCGTCCAGCCCGTGTTCTTGTTTTTGTTGCTGCTCTTCTTTTAACCCGGCTTTTTCGCACTTGCGAATTTGTGCGCTGCTTAGACGACGGCGTCGCTGCTAGCGCTGCTGCTGCCGCCTCCGCCGCCGCGGCATAAATCTCTGTATTAACTTTTGGACGCATAAAAGCTGCCAAAGCGTCTAACGTGGCAACCGGCTTCACCACCCCTAAGCCCCCTAAAAGGTGTGAGGATTTTGTTGCAGCTGCTGCTCTAATTGGTTATACAAATAATATAATAAACGCATTAGTTTTAATGTGTGTTTCCCACCAAATGCTGCTTAAAAGCTCACAATTACTTTGCTTTCATTTGAATATTCCTTTGACGCTCACTGAGCTTAAGCTTTCAGAAACAAAAGCTCTGCGATCGCACGCTCTGCTGTCTTTTCACCACCTTCTGATCAGAAAAAAAGGTCACTTTGGGTCACAGCAGCTGCTGCTGCTGCTGCGGCTGCTGCTTCTTTTATGCAGCCCACACGTTGCCTTTTAGCGCATATATTGAGCTTTACTTTACTTAACTCAGCCCACCAAACGCCACCCCAAACGCACCACCCCCCCTGGCGCACATTTATCAGGTTGCGACCGCTTTCGTTTTTGGCCAGCAAAACATTTGACCATTGAAGCGCATTTTTCGCTTGCGCGTCATTTGTCAACTCGCCCCCCCACCCCCGCAGCTTCGTTCCCCTGCGCTTTGGCTATGATTTAAAACACTCTCCTGTTCGGTTGTTTTCTTTCTTCGCAACCGCTGTCGCTCACATTTTGAGCCATTTTTCTGGCGCGCTGCACTTTCGGTGTCGGCTGCCTTGTTACTTCTAACACGCTTCACGCTGCTTGTCACACGCCTTGGTCGCGGCGCTGCCGACGCGGGCGCCGCTGCTGCTGGTTGGTTTGTCACAGTCAGTGTTTGGCATAGCACACACACGTAAGCATTCATACACACACACACACACACACGTGCAACAAGCAAAGCGTCAACTCAACACTTTGGCTTTTGGTTTTCTTATTGGGAACCCCAAAAACGAGTCGCGCGCGCTCTCTTAGTGTCTCTCAGTCTGCCCTGCTCCCACACCCAAAGCCCAGCGCCGCAGCCAGACCCAATCGACTCACTCGCACGCCCAGCCAGCCAGCCAGCCAGCCAGCTTGCTAGCTAGCAAGCTAGCCAGCCAGCCAGCCGGCCGGCCGACCACGACGACGACTACGACGACAACGACGACGACGACGACAAACTCAACTCAACACACACGCACACGAACTGCTCTCTCGCTCTCGCTCGCTCACTCGTCGGCCACTCGCTGAACGAGTCGTTGGCAGCGCAGCCGCCGTCGCTGTAGCAGCAGCAGCGTTGTCGTGTTGTCTTCGGGGGTTGCGCTGCCTGCGTCCGTATGTGTATTTTCCAGTTTGAAAGCGACCGGCGTGTAGTTCGTATCGGCGTCGTCGTTGTCGTTTGTTGCCACCGTGTGAATGTTGTCGTCGTGCCGTTGTCGTTTCCAACAGCAGCAGCAGCCGCAGCTTTTTAACTGTAGCTTTCAATTGCGTAGCCCTTTTTTCGTTAACAATAACAATAACAATAATAATAACAACAACAACAACAACAACAACAACGGGAACAGCAATAGGTTTAAGAAATTGGTAAATGTCGCGTCGCCGCCGCCAACAACAACAACATAAACAACGAACAGCGCGTTGACGTTTTGCCGCCGCCAAAACAACAAAGCAGCAGCACCAACAACAGCAACAAATCGCAATCAATTTTTTTAAGCAATACTTTTTTTTCACACATATATTTATATAAATATTTAACTAAGCAGCCGAAGCAATAACAAATCTGAAGAAAGCTTGTGACCAAAAAGAAAAAAAAAATATATAAATGAAGAGCAAAGAAAAACCAAACAAAAAGTAAATACAACAAAAATAAAAAAAGATGAAAATTATGATGATACCGTGTCTGTGTGTGTGTGTGTGTAAAAGTTGATTTAGTACCTGCCGCAGAAACAATTGCAACTGAACAAAACAAAAACGAAAGAATAAACAAACAAATAAGTTCAAAAACAAAAACAAAAACGAAAACAAAAAAACAAACAAAAACAAACAAATAAATAGAATTTACCGCGTGACGCACATGTTGATGAAATTGTAATGTAATGAGATACGACGTCCAGGAGCTGCTACTTCATCAGTCTGCTGAGGATCCATTCGCCAGGTTCGCAAATGGGATGGCATATCATCCATTTCTGCAGCTCTCGCAAAGACCCACTGACTTCAGCGTCTCGTCGCTGTTGACGGCGGGTAGCAACAGCAACAGCAACAACAACAACAGCAACAGCAACAACAACAGCAGCAGCAGCAGCAACGTCGCCAACAACAGCAGCAACAACAACAACAACAACAACAACAGTTCAGCAGCACCGGCTCAAGCGCTCAGCTCGCCAGGCTCGGGCGGCGCGGGCAATTATCGCAGCTCGCCGTCGCAGCTTTCGCCGCAGAGCAATCACAGCAGTCACAACAACAACAACAACAACAACAATAATAATAATAATAACAACAATAATAATAATAATAATAATACCAATAACAACAACAAGAACCATTTGAGCAGCAGCGATCAGCTGAGCGGCAGCCAGGCGAACACGCCCACGCCCACGCCGCCGCCGCCGCCGCCCACAGGCTCCGTTGGAGCCGCAGCGGCGCCCGCCTCGTCGTCGTCGTCGTCGTCGTCGTCTCTACCCGCGCACCATTCGCCCAGCGTCGCAGCGCCGCCAGCGCCAACGCCGCAGCAGCAGCAGCAGCAGCAGCAGCAACCACCTGCAGCTAGCCTGCATCCGCATCCGCATACGCATCCGCATCAGCACTCGCATCCGCAGCAGCAGCAGCAGCAGCATTTGGTTGGGCCGCCGCAGCAGCAGCCGCCGCCGCCGCCGTACTTTCCGGCCGCGGCGCTAGCCGCCCTGGCGGGCAGTCCGGCGGGGCCGCACCATCCGGGCCTGTACAGCGCCGCCGGCGGGCTGCGCTTCCCGCCGCATCCGGCCCATCCGCACGCCCACCATCCGCTGGGCACCGCCTACACCACCGCCGAGGACGTGGTGCTCGCCTCGGCCGTCGCCCATCAGCTGCATCCGGCGATGCGGCCGCTGCGCGCCCTCCAGCCCGAGGACGACGGCGTCGTCGACGATCCCAAGGTCACGCTCGAGGGCAAGGATCTCTGGGAGAAGTTCCACAAGCTCGGCACCGAAATGGTCATCACCAAGAGCGGCAGGTAAGCTCCACAACACCCACAAGTCCTTCATAATCCTTTCTAATTCTGTTGCCCCTTAAACATTTTATATAAACTTGGAAAAGCGCGCTTTCTTCATAAGAAATCCCCTCGAGTTTCCTTCAGTGATCACATTTTCTAATCAAATATTGATCAGTCTTCACTTTAAGTGAATTCTTTATTAGAAAACTTGTGTCCTTTTAAGGAAATTTAGCTAATTTTCATTGTTTATTCTGTCGCTCAATTAGAATTTGAATTTTTTTTTAAATTCACAAATTAATCTGATATTTATTTGATTAATATATAAAAATTATGGTTATTCTCTAGTTTCCATAAATCATATTTTTATTTTAATTACATATTTTTAAAGTATTTGTTTTATATTTTTCTTTTATAAAATCAAACTTAGTTTTTATAAAACAAAGAATAAAAACACAATTAAATTTTAATATTTTGACTATGATTTTGAATACTTCAAGCCTTGATAATTTTTATAGTTGATTTTTGAATTTTAATTTTATTGTTATTAAGTTATTATTCAAATTTTGTTTTTTTAAATTCACAAATTAATCTGATATTTATTTGATTAATATATAAAAATTATGGTTATTTTCTATTTTCCATAAAGCATATTTTTATTTTAATTACATATTTTTAAAGTATTTGTTTTATATTTTTCTTTTAAAAAATCAAACTTAGTTTTTATAAAACAAAGAATAAAAACACAATTAAATTTTAATATTTTGACTATGATTTTGAATACTTAAAACCTTGATAATTTTTATACTTGATTGTTTAAGTTATTATTCAAATTTTGTTTTTTTAAATACACAAATTAATCTGAAATTTATTTGACTACAATATAAAAATTATAGTTATTTTCTAGTTTCATTAAAACATACTTTAATATTTTTTAGAAATGTTTAAAGAATTTGTTTTATATTTCTCCCTTAAAAATCAAACGAATAAAAACACAGTTAGATTTTAATATTTTGACTATAATTTTGAATACCTCGTAATTGTGTTAAAACCTTGATTAAATTCTATTCTTCAAGTGAAGATTATAATTTTTAAGTTTTCCTTTTTTTATTTGAAGAAAATCTTTGTGGTTTCACATTCATCATAGTTTCGTTGAGATCCTTCTTGCTGTATGTCCTTGCTGGATATTCTCCAGTTGACTTGATTATTAAAATAAACGATTCTTCGCCTGTTTTTTTCCGGGCCAAGTCTAAACTGAGGCGCATCCTTCGCAGGCCGCTTTCAATGCCAGCTGGGGCATGGGGCACGGGCCATGTGGCAGCTACTTGAGCACGTGTGGCGTCTCGAGCAGCTCGACGGGCTAATGTGGCGCACAGACTCTGGTGAATAACGCATCTCACAATCTGCCTTCGAGCTGGCACTCACACTATTCATGAGTACACCCAGCTTCGTCCTCGTCCTCATCCTCGTCATCCTCTCCTGCTCCTGCTCCAGACGTTGACATTCCAAGCTGCGTTGGCGCGTGAAAATGCGTTTCAAGATTCACACCTACTCGAGAATCAGAATGAGCTATTCAAAGTGTTGCAGCCCTGAACGAAAGTGAATCTCGCTCCAACTGAATCCCTTGAATCGCTTGTGACAGCCCAAACAACGAGTATCTAGAGTTCGAATCCCGCTAAGTTCTGATCTTAACTAAACTGAATGTAAATAGGGTTCCAATTAAGTTCTAATCTCAACTATACTAAAAGTATTCAGAGTTCAAATCCTGATAAGTTCTGATCTCAACTAAATTTAAAGTAAATAGAGTTCCAATCCCGCTAACTAAGTTCTAATCTTAACTAAACTAAAAGTATCCAGAGTTCGAATCCCGCAAATTTAAACTGAAAGTAAATACAGTTCAAATCCCGCTAACTTAGTTTAGATATCAACTAAATTGAAAGTATCTAGAGTTCCAATCCCACTTACAAATTTCTGAATAAAACTGAAAGTAAATATCCAGAGTTCGAATCCCGCAAATTTAGTTCTAATCTGAACTAAACTAAAAGTATTTCAAAGCTCGAATCCCGCTAACTAAGTTCAGATATCAACTAAATTGAAAGTATCTAGAGTTCCAGTCCCGCTAACGAAGTTTTCAAATAAACTAAACTAAAAGTATGAAGAGTTCCAATTAAGTTCTGATTTCAATTAAACTAAAAGTATTGAAAGTTCAATTCCCGCTAACTTAATTTCGATCTCAACTAAATTGAAAGTATCCAGAGTTCGAATCCCGCAAATTTAGTTCTAATCTAAACTAAACTAAAAGTAAATAGAGTTCCAATCCCGCTTTCGAAGTTCTGATCTTAACTAAACTGAAAGTATCCGGAGCTCAATAACATATATCTAGAGTTCTAATCCCGCTAACTTAGATTTGATTTCAACTAAGCTGAAAGTAATAGAGTTCGAGTCTAAACTTAACTGAAAATATTTAGCGCTCGAATCCCGCTAACTAAGTTCTAATCTCAAGTAAACTAAAAGAATCTAGAATTTACATCCCGCTAACTAAGTTCTAATCTTAACTAAACTGAAAGAATTCAGAGTTCGAATCCCGCAAATTTAGTTCTGATCTAAACTAAAAGTATCCAGAGTTCGAATCACGCAAATTTAGTTCTGATCTAAACTAAAGTGAAATAATTCAGAGTTCAAATCCAGCTATTTAAGTTCTGATCTAAACTAAAAGTAATTAGAGTTTGAATCCCGCTCTAATTTTCAAGGGTTCGAATCTCTTTTTAAAACTAATTGAATAACTTTTGCCTTTAATCATAATCAAGTATTCACTTAAAGATTCGTTTATCCAGTTTTTTTTTTATTTTGTGCTCACAAAGAATAACTTTAAAATTTCCTTAAAAGTGAATACAATATATATTCGCTTTTATTTTATTTTATGAATAAAAGGTTAATTTCAAAAGTTCATTAATCATAATATTTGAGTGAATGTGTATTCACATTTTCGAGTGTGTCCGAACTAAAAGTGAGCAAAATCAAATTGCAAATTGCGTTTGTATTCATTCAAACCTAGGTTCGAATCGCGCAGCTGTGTTTTAAATATTTAAATAGTTGTGCCTTCGAATTGGAATTTTGCGGACATAAGTCGCTTAACCAAAATGAATAATGAATAAAGCTGGTATTGATTACGGGCGAACAGATTGTGGCTGCTGTGCACTCGTTCATGCACTCATTCGTGCACTCATTCATTCGCACATTCACTCAATGATTCATTTTAAATTGTTTTCTATTTTCTTTTCCTTTTTTTTTTGCTCTTCTGCTTTTGCTTTTGCTGTTGTTTTTAAAGCAACAAATTCGTTTGACGCCTCGACGGCGCTTAACTTGCACGTGGGCGGGTTGGGCGTGGCCGCATTTGACTTTGGCCAACATGGAAAATACTAAACAAATATTTGCGCATAGTTTCGCAAACAAAAAAACAGCCAAAAAAACCCGCGCCGCACACCACCCACCGCGGACGCGCCGAAACAAAAAATTGCACTTCATATTTGCAGCCGGCAACTGCAGCAGCTGCCCTCGTTAATCCTTAAGCTCATTAGCGGCCAGCGCTCAAGTGTGAAACTAAACCAAGTGGCCATCCATAAGCATGGCCCGCACCGGCGCCCAACGTTCGGCCCGCCCGCAGACGGCCCTGAGCTGAGCTCTGAGCCCAGAGCTGGCTGCCAACAACATTTCCGGCTAACAAAAATTCCAACAGCGAGTTATTTTTCGCACTTCTTGCAGTTCATTCGCCTAAACCCATAAACCCCCCCCCCCCCCCCCCCCCCCCCCCCTAGCATAAGGTAGGTGAAAGGGTGTGGGGGGGGGCGTGGCTTTGGCGGCCGCACAGAAGCTGAATGCTGCGAAAGTGTTGCGCCTAACATGCAATTGTTGTAGCCTCTTGCCCCTTCCCTCTCCCTCTCTCTCGCTCTCGCTCTCTCTCTTTCACACTCTCGGTGTGCACTCTTATTGGAGTGGCTTGTAAAAGTTTTATAAGCACTCGTTCGTTTGTTCTACCGTACGGTGTGTGCACCGACACGGCCACAGCTTGTGGCAAAGAGCCGCTTGCCACATGTGTAAGTTGCAACTTTTGTGCACGCCACCTGGCATTGCATGCAAAGACGCTACCCTAAAAGCCCCCCTACCCCCCCACCCCCCACCGCCTTCTTTTTTCCACCTGCGCCTACGTCGACCCCAAAACAAGTGCGAAAACTACAACTTATTGTTGCAAGTTGCAAGTTGCAAGTTGTTGTTGTTGCACCAACATCATCATCATCAATGTCAAAATTATTGTTTATTTTTGTTAAAGCGATAATCTCTCCTCCCTCCCCCCCCCCCCCCCCCCCCCCCCCCCCCCCCCCTCCCCTCCCCCTCTCTCCCTCCCCCCCCCCTGAATTTGTGTGCACTGACTTTTTGGGTGATTTATTCATGTTGCAAGGTTAATTGCGAATATTCAAAAGTATTCACCTATATTAAGTAACGTTATTTCTAAGCTGGCCAAATATAAATTTTGGTTTCTTTTAGAAAGGTTTAAGCCATTCAGAGTATTATATACTACATATACATATATGCCTGTTCAGGCTAACGATCTAAACTAATTTCTGAGTTGAGGTTACTACTTACTTAAAGGGTTCTATAAATACGCTAAGTTCAACAAATATAATATTTTACTCTACTCTCTACCTAAGAGAGACTTTTTAAGTTAAAAAGATCGTATGTTAAGAACTAATTTAAGTATTCATATTTGTTACTTGACTAGATTGTTTTTGCAAATTCGATATTTCTCATTGAAATCTGCATTTTATGTGCCGTAATTCATTTATTTGATGTGACTCCAAGTCGCAGATTCGCCCAAGTGCGACGCACTCAGCATCGTTCCTCAGTTCCCAGTTGGCCTCGTGCCATCTCTGTCGTTTGAACTATCGCGCTCGCCTTGTCGCACGCGCCAGCGGCCAGCGTCGAAACCAATCACAAAAAGGCAACGGCGCGATTTATTCGGTACTCCGACTGATTCAATTAGCGCAACGCGCATTTGAATCTTGTTATTCGCTATTCGCTATTCGCTGTTCGTTGTTCGTTGTTCGCTGTTCGCTGTTTGCGACTCATCTGCGAGTCGCAAATTGCGCGACAAAATGTCGCTGCCAATTAAGTCGCCAAAGCGAATTGCGTGAAATGTTGTCTCCTTCTCCCTTCCCCCCAGCCCTTTTGCGACTTATCAATTAATTGAAATTGCTGCCTAAGCGCAAATAAATAAAGCGACTTCTCGACATCTCGACTTCTCGACTTTTCGACTCACTTGACGACACTTTTGGCGCGTGAAAGTGCAAAGAAAAAAAAGCACACATAAAAAACAACAGGCAGCAGCCTTATCCGAATGTTAAATACCCTCATTTTAATTTCTTTAATCAAAAAGTCACACTTTGTTTATAGACACTCAATTATTTAGTTCGATTTAAATGGGTGTATATATTATTTTTAAATGATTTCGTTTTTAGCTTATTCCGTTAGTTTCTAGCTGTTAGCCTGCCCAAGATTCAAACCTTTATTAGTTTTTAATTTTTTTATTTTATACAACAACTTGAATTATTTCATACAAACTTAAACGCATCCACAAATATCTCTGTGCAACAAACGCTCTCTCTGTAACGAGCTACCCCACGGGGTAGACAATGTGAAAATGCGCACAGATGAAATGCTTTGATTTGCGCTCGCCGATGCTAATTGATAAAGACGGAACACAAATAGGCTCCCCCCCCACCCCCTACGCCCCTCGAGCGCCCCGCCCATGCTCTGCAACGGCGCCTCTAATTAATGTCAGGCCGCGTCTGTGCCAGGGCTGCGTGTGTTAATGTGTTAAAGGGCCGGGCCAAGACGAAGGGCCTCGACAAATGTCAAATGACACGGCCCAAAAGCAACGGTAAGTCGCCCCCCACCCCCTTCTAACTGGAGGTCAGCGCTGTGAGCAACCGCCTGTCAAAGTTCACTTGTTTAATTTTCATAAATAAAAATGGCCCGGCCCGAGCTCTTGGGTAAAAGCTCAGCTGACGTTGCTGCGCGGGGGCAATCAAAGTGCACTGCCACGCCCCCACGCCCCCCCCCCCTCAATTAAATGGGCGTTACGCGTTTTCTTTTCCCTTATATCAACTTTATATATATATTTTTTTTTTCTTTCATTTTTGTCAGAACAGTCATTAGAGGGGGCGGGGGCGGGGCGGGGGCATAAAATTGTGTTACATTTTTTTTCCTCCATATATATTTATTTATTTTTTTTTTTTTAACCATTGTAATGCAACCCCTTGTTGGCAGGACAAAAGCTGCCACAAAAACAAAAAGCGTTTTTCATAATTGTGTTGAAATTGTCATATGGCACAGCACAGCAAGGACGAGGGCGCCAGGCGCCAGGACTGGGGGGCATTATCGATGTGCTAAGTTGACAAATACGTGGCGATTCCTTTCGATCGCTGGCCGCACGCAAATTGCACGTCCGTTGGCATTTTCTTGGCTTGTTCGCTGGGTAATTTTGGCCCATGAAAAATGCATTATGTAATTGGCGCGCAAGGACCAAAGGACGCATCCTTGCCGCAACGCAATTTGTGCGTTATTTATAATGTTAAATTGATTTGAAATTGTAATGCCACAAATTTAACTAATTGCCATGGCCATTAAAGGCGCCTTCCCCCCTGCCCCCTGCCCCATATGCACATCCTTTTGGCTAAAAGGACACATATTTATGCCGTATGCGAAAAATTGTGACGCATTATTGACACGACAAATTGCCAGCTATTAAAAAACAATTGGATAACTTCGCATTTAACCCATTTGTGTCCTGTTCCTGCAGCTATTTTCTGTTGTTAAGCAAACACAAAATAGCCCCATTATTTTCAACATAGTAATATTTAAATAGATGCAGTTAAATACAATTACAAGTATTTACTCAACTAAGGAACTGAACTTCTTTCCAGGCTAAAAATACTAAAATAATTTCTTAACTTAGGTCAGAAAATAAAGTTAGACTGAATGGAAAAATCTGCTGAAAGAAAATTAATTTTATAATAATATAAGCTGGCAACTTTTAGAAAGTAAAGTTTACAGTTGTTAGAAAACGACTACGATTATATAAATATATATAAAAAATATATATATATTAAAAATATAACATTTAGATTATTTAAGATAGAAGTTACTAGTTTAAAGTTTAGCTAGTTTAAAGTACAGATTTTAATAGAAGAGATTATATTAATAAATTTAATTTATTTTATTTACACATGTTTAAAATAAATATTTGTAACAACTAACTTAACTTAAATTATTTAAATGAGAAATATAGTTTAGTTCATTATCAGGCCTGCCTATTTAAATACATTTATAAATCTTTTGATTATTTGTATTAATAAATAGTATATAATTTTATATAAAATTCTTTTTCGTGTTTATAAACCCTTTGAAGTTAAATAATAAACAATTAATAATAGTTGTTTAGGCATCAATTTGGCCATTAGTGAACTATAATTGGATCGTTAGCATTGCCGAACCGAAACCCAAATTGGAGCGGAACTAGTTCCGAGCCAGAGTGCTGAGCGGCCCAAAAGGGCAGAGCAGACAATGCACAAATTACAATAAAAATGCGATAAAAGAGGGGCCGCGAAAGGGGGGTGGGGAATGTAAGTGGAGGTGGGAGCGAGTGTAAATAATTTGCATAATAAACGATTATAAAAATGTTAACGGCAAATGGGCAAGCGCCGAGCTGCGTTTGCTGTTAATTTAAATTGCATTTGCGCCCACTTAAAATTAAATGAAAATTAATTTGACGAAAAACGTTCGCAGCGCCAGCTAATTAAGTGGCCGCTTCCGCCAGCGACGGCGACAGCGACGTCGACGCCTACGCAGCGGCGGAAGTTAAAGCTTGGCTTAATGGGCGCGCCCACCAAATTCGGGCATCGAGCGAAACCGAAACCAAAACCGAAACCGAAACTGAGTCCCAAAATTGGTAACAAGCCGCCGCTAAGTGGCTAACTAAATCGTGAATTCCGCTGTTTACACGCTCCGCTTGCCTAATGAGCGTCGCCGCTTACCGCTTACCGCTTACCGGTTATCGCTTATCACTCGAGCCGCAGCTAGCGCTGATAAGCCCGTTAGCGGCCGCCAGGTGGCGCGCCAGCGTGCGCAACTGTACCCGCCGAGGGCGTAGCTCAGCTCGAGGCTCCAGGTTCCAGGTTCCAAGTTCCAGGTTCCAGGTTCCCGGCCTAGTCGAAACTTTCGCTTTTTGGCGGCGACGCCGGCGAAGGAACAGGAACAAGAATTGAATATTAAACGCATATTGTATAAATTTTGTTCAAAGTATGCATGAAATGCATAAACCGAAGATGGCACAAAAACAAAAATAAAGAAAAAAAAATAAAAATAAAAAAAACAGCAAACACCAAGAAGAAGAACAAGCACAAAATATGACAAGAACAAAAACAACAACGTAGCTGATGATCGTTATGATCATTCTATATGTGTGTGCTCATAACGCTGCCGCTTTATAATGAAGAACATGACTTCGATTCGCCAGAACCAGAACCGGGCAACCAGAGGAACCCCAAAAAGAACACACACAAAAAACCAAGAGGACAAGACAACAAAATATATATATATATAAAGGAAGAATGGAGCCAGCAAAAAAGCTGCGACGTTGAAGACGGCGTCTTTTTGGCGCCAGAAAAATAACGACAATGCCTGACGAAATGCGTGGAGCTGCTGGAGCGGAAGAGTGCGAGGAGCAGCGAGAAGGTCGCACAGGCGGTGGGTGTATGAAGGAGACAGCGATAAAGAGAGGGGGAGGGAGGCAAAAGACAGCGCACTTTGCTCAACAATGCAGGCTGCAAAACAAAGCTTAAGCGCAGCGAAAGTAACTGCAAGAGAGCGTAAAAAGTGAGAAGAGCAAAAGAGCAGCAGCAAAAAGAGGGAAAGAAGCTGGCGGTGGGTGTTGAAAACGACAAACAGTAAAAGTACACTTAGCAAAAACCTAAAGCTTAAAGCTTAAGCAGTGTTTAAAGGTCGTTTAACATAAAATCATTAGCAGTATTTTAATCTAAATACAATTTAACATTAACATAATTGCTAAAACATTAACTTCTGTGTAATGTCCTGCTACTTTATCAAAAAAAGAAATTGAAAGAATCACGCCGCGTTTTCTCCAAGTGCACGCAGCGCAGAGAAAGCAAAGAGAGAAGAAGCAGCAGCAGCGACGGCGACGGCGGCTGCGGCTGCGGCTGCGGCGCAGCGTTCGGCTAAAAGAAATGTCAAAAGCAATGAGAACGGTCCAATGAATTTGACAAACATTTCCTAGATGTGCGCTGGCAGATCAAAGAAGGCGACGGCGACGGCGACGGCGACGATGACGACAATCTGCAGACGAAGATCTTTGTGTGCCCTCTGCTGCTGTCGTCGCTCTCCCTCTGCCGCTCTCTTTGGTGTGCGCTGTGCGCTCTCTCAAATTAGTCAAATTAGCATCGTCACACAGCGAAAGCTGTCGTTGATCCTCACCGCTCGCTGGCTCGCTCGCTCGCTGCCCTATCGAGCTTTCCGCTTTGCGCCTCCTTTTGTCTCGTGGCAAATTCACGCGTTGTGCGCAAACCCGGCTTGGCTTTTAGCATTAGTTTACACTTGATTAGAACGCTAATTGGCCCCGGTTATGGAAGGATGCGACCGCGAACACGTTCGTCGTCAGCGCGACGAGTACTCGCACCGGCTGGCTATTCACTGAGCTGCGCAATTTTCGCGGAAATGAACGCGTCCACAGCGAACAAAGTCGCCCCATAAAAACTTGTTCAGACAGATGTGTGTCAGGGTTTTAATCAACGCGCTCCACCGCATCCATTATCTATAAGGAAAGAGCGTACGATCGAGAGTTGCCAATTGCCGTTTTCAAGAGCTTTCCAAATGAGCCTGTCATGCGGAAATCTCGATATGAGCTACAGCTCCAACAGGTTCTTTGTGCGATGCGTTTAATGCATATTGAGTGGGTTTATCTTTGGCAAACGCGAGTGCAAATCACATCTTTAAGATTAAACAATGCATAGCGTTGCAAAATGGACTTACAATATACATACATATGTAAATAAAATTAAAGTCCAAAAAATGCGCGAAACAAAAGCTAAAAAGTCTTCAATTAAACAGAAGCGTTCACTTTTTATTGGTCTTAATTAACAAAAGCTGTTTTATTATCAATTTTCATGATTTGGCAGTTCAAAAGGCTATTTCGCTTTTAATTATCAACAAACTATTTGCAAAGTTCTCTTTCAAACTAACTGATCTGCCATAATTAAAGAAATGAATTCATGCAGGATATTTAAATAATATTTCTCTCGCTCTTCGATCGCGCGTTTTGCTCTCTTTAGGATTGGTTCTCACGAAAGCTTTTAGCAACTGTTTTTTTTTTGCCCACATACATACATACATAAATATTTTGTTGTACTATTCCTTCATTTGTGTTGTGTTTTGGTGTTGATTATTAATTTTGATTTCAATTCTTTTGCCATTCCTCTTTGCGCTCAGCTCCTCTCGCTCACTCGTGATGCTAGTGCGGCGCTGCTGTTGCTGCTGCGGCCGCCGCCACCGTCGACGTTTTGTGGCGTTGTCTCACGAAAACGCTTTATGAATTTTAAGTGGCAAAAATTGATGAGCTGCTGCTTTGGTTTTATTCGCTTTTTATTGTCGCTTATACATATTTATGTGTATGTGTGTGCGTACCTACTTATTTAATATTTTTCTGGAGCCGACAGCACGAGAAGAACTTAAATATTATATGTACAAATTGTGTGGAGCATTTGGTGCGTTTTTAACTGCGCTGCGTGTTTTGATTGCCTGATGCGACAGCAACTGCGACGGCGACAGCGGCAGCGACTGCGATTACGTTTTTGGTAGCACACAAATTTATGTAGCCACTGAAAATTTATGAATAAAAATCCATTTTTTCTGAGAAATAAAAATCAAATTTATGTAGCACCTCGATAAAAACGTTGCATTGAAATTAACACGAAGCAGCAACAAGGGCATTAAACAAGAATCAGTTAAAAAAATATATGTATATAACCAAAAGAAGAACTAAAAAAAACACACCACGATAAAAGCAATTACGCACGCACGCAAAACAAGAACAACTATGAAAAGAAGAAGTGGTGAAGTGAGCAAGAGCGCGCCCAGCCTGAGCCTAGGTCTATGCTGGGCTGAGCTGGGCTCTCGCAAGAGTTGAACTCCTCTCCCACCCACTGTTCGGCTCTTGTGGATTCGGCTGACGCTGCATCGCTGCTGCTGCGGCGCTGCCGCCGCTTGCTGCTGTAGGTGTTAATGACGTGCGCTATCAGTTTTCATTCATGCCTTTTACCTTTGGCTTTGGCTGCACCACAACTTTAGCAACAACAACACTCTCTGCTAAGCTGCATTTTTGCTGCTCTGCTTGTTGTTTTTTCTTTTTTTTAGATTTACGCTATTTTGCATGCGTCTGCTGCCGGCTGTTTGCAGTTTCTCTCTTACACACTACATGTACACTCTCTCTCGCTAACGCGCTCTCTGCGTGTGTTTGTGTGTGTTTGTGCAGTCAATTAACGCCAAACAAAAGCTTTATGCGTTTGTTTGTGTGCGTGGGTGGTAAGCTCAACAAAAAAAACATGAACAAACTGCAGCAGTAGCGCTGAAAGTTTGCATTTTTACCATATGTGTGTACATATGTATATATTTGTGTGAGTGTGTTTTTTCGCCGCTGTTGTTTGTCTGCGTCGTGTTAATTGAGTGTGAAGTTGAGCTCTGTTGTTGTTGCTGTTGCTTTTAATTGTTATGCAACAAAGGCGCGAAATATGTTTTAGTCGCAGCGCCTAAAAGCTCGGCGACAGCAAAGAAGCAGCAACAACAAAAAAATGAAACAATCACAGCTGGCTTGCGTGCTAGCGTCGCGTCTCAGCTGCTGCCTGCCACGACAAGTGTTGATTTCATTAATGCAATTGCAGCAACAATAACAAGCAAGCACAGCAACTACAGCAAGCCAAGCGACGAGTTTCTTTTGCGCTCGCTCTCCTTCACACTCGCTCGCGCGCTCTCTGCTCACCTCTCTTTGCTGTGGCTGCTGCTGCTGCTGCTCATGCATTTGGTGTGATCGTGTGTTGACTGCATTTAATTGTCGTCGTCGTCGTCGTCGTCATCGTTGCTGTCGACGTCGACGTCGTCCCGTTGCCGCCTCGTTCGTTGTCACTTTGAGTTAACAACTCGATTACACGCTGCGACTGCGCTGCCGCCGGCCATGTGCAATTTTTGAATTATTAATGAATCTCTGCCACGGCCTAGACGCAAACACAATAAAAAATGAAAAAAAAATCCAGCAGCAGCAGCAGCAGCACCGAACGGGCTAATAAAAAACAATTAATATAAAGTGTATGTTTAGTGTTGACAGTGTTGTTGTAGTTGTTGTCGCTGCTGTTGCACTCTCTGATTATTTGTACTATTAACGCGTCGAGAACTCGTTATTTGCTGTCCTCGCGTCCCAGTGTCTCTCAATGTGTGTGCGTCCGTTTATGTGTGTGTGCGCACCTCGTCGTATGTAATTACTTTTAGTTGGCCATAATTTGTCAATTGCTATTTTGTTGCAGCAAACCAGCAACCAGCAACAGCGGAAGTGCAAGTGCGCCATCCACAGGGCCAGCTAACGAGAGAAATTAAAAAAGCAGAAGAAAAACAAAGAGAGAGGGAGAGTGGGAGAGAGCTAGAGCAAGGTGGTTAGAAGTTGGGCGAAAAAAGAGTTGATTGTTCCAATCGAGTTCTTAAGCTATTTTTCTATGCTTTACTCGTCGTTTCTTTTGCAGTTGCTATTCGTTATTTCTAACGCTGTACTCGTTACTTTTTCTGCAGTCGTCGCTCATAATGCCCTTTACTCTCTTGAAAGCTCGCTCATTGTTAAAGCTTTGACTGTTTATATTACTCGTTGCTTAATACTCGCTACTTTTCTTTTATTGAACTTGTTACTCACCAAATCTATACGAATTTCTCTTACTTCTGAAATGCTTTGTGTGGATTCGTTGAGCTCGTCACAAATGTGCCTGCTAATTATGAAGTCCGCACAGGAAATTGGTCAACAAATACAGGCAAACACTCACAAAAGGATTTGGCATAATTAATAAATTGTCTAAGTCCACGCTCAACCTGTTCGGGCTGATGCGGCGCCTAACTGCATTCCCTTTTGGGCCGGCCAGCAAATCCAACAACAAACAGGCCGCACTCCGTCAGACTTAAGGCTCAAGGATCGAGACTCAAGGATCGTGGATCGTGGATCGAGAATCGAGAATCGAGGTCTCGGGTCCAGTGGCCAGTTTTTTTTTTGTCTCTCGCGCTCTTGTCTGTCCGTGTCCCGTCCTGGGCCGCTTTGTTTGCAGGCACAACAAAACCGTCGCTTTGTTTGGCCTCTCTGCTTATATATTCTTTACTAAGCCGGTCAGCTGTCCCGTCCCGCTCCTGCAACCCTCGTCCTTATAAGCCAGCAACCCTGTTACCTCTGTCCTTGTTTGTTTTTGTTGTTGTTGCTGCTGGTGATCGTTCAATAATGGGCCTGGAGCGCCAGGTAAGCCACATTCGCATTCGCATTTCGCATTTCGCGTTGTTTGTTCTCTTGCCTGCTCCCTTTTCATCTGCTGCTTCCTCTTCTGCTCGGCTTGGTTGCTTTGTCCATTCAGCCAAAGCATCCATCAGTCGCCCCCCTCCGCCCAGCCACGCCCCCCCGCGCCCTGCGCCTAATCAATTCTGTTTCAACTGACATTCGTATCTGCATTTTATTATCACGAGAGCCGCTGGGCTTTTGGTTTGTTCGCCTGTCGTCGCTCGACGCGCCTCGGACTCGATCTGCCTTATTATCGACCATTGAATCAGCTGTTTTTTGTTGTTTTTTCGTTTTTTATTTCTTTGTGGCCAGAGCTTTGGTTCTTGTGCTGAATTCCTCAATCGGATCAAGTAAAGACCTTTCACTTTTAGCCTAAGCTTGTAGAACTTAAACATGATCAGCGTTGAAAAGCTTTTTAAACGAAAGCTTTAACTTAAGTCTTTTTTAGCAAGAAGCAGGCTGTGCTTTTAAGCAGCTTTAGAAAAGCTTCAAAGTAAATTAGCTGAGTTTAATATGAACAATCAAGATTAGTTGAGCTTAAAGCTGCTTTAAATTGATTTAGCTTGGCTCAATTGAAGGTTTCTATGCAGCAATTATTCGCAGGGGCCCGTCGATCATTTCGATTAACACGTCCCCCCCCCCCTCTCAGCGCCCCCCCTTTTCGCCTTTCGGCGGCTCTGTGCCCTCGTTGGTTGTTGGCTGATGAAAAGTAAACATACCACAAATTGGACAGTCGAACACATGTTTGGCGCGTTAAATGCTCGAGCGTGTTATTTATAACGTTTTTTTATGCGCTAACCAGGCCAACAACGGCAACCGCTCTTGGCCCGGTATATTGTTATTGGTATTGGTCTTCGTATTGGTCTTCGCATCGGGGCTGGGGACCGGTGCCCAGAGACCTTCCCATCCAGAGTGTTTGTTGCTGCTGCTGCTTCTTCTTCTTCGTCTTCTTCTTCGTCTGCTGTTGTTGCCAGTTGTTGTTTTTGCTGTTGTTGTTGTTGTTGTTTGGTCAACACCTTTTGTAGACTTTGGCTCTGGGCAAGAAAGTCCCACCAAAGGCAGAAAAAAAAAGTAAAACGGCAGCACTTGTAACCATTGCCAAGTGCATTGTTGTTGCCTCATGTTGTTGCCCCTTTTTGCGTTGTTGCGTCAACCGCAAGAAATATGCGTGTTGCTGTTGTTCGCTTCGTCCTTATGACAGCTAGCTCGAGATCTCGAGTCCTTGAGCACAACTGACGCCACTGACGAGAGACACGCAACACGGCCAACGGTCCCGACAGAAAACACAAGTTAACAAACTGCTCGCAGTTGTTGTTGTTGTTGTTGTTGTTGTTGCTGTTGTTGTTGCTGTTGTTGTTGTTGTTAGTTACACGCTTATCGCAAGATCAGCTGCTCTTCACATCAATTAACTCTTTTTATTTAACATTTTATCAAACTCTAAAGTTTAAACTCTTCTTCAATTGAACCTTGAAACACCAAAAAAAAAGTTGTTTTAAAAACTTTTAACTAAAGCTTAAGTTAAGTTTTATTTTATTTGTTTAGTTTTTCCAAAAGTTGATCTCTTCACATTTTTTTTTCTTTGCTAAAATTCGAAACTATTATTTAAAAAAACAAAGTTTTATCTTCTTTCTATGCCTAATTTCTAACAGTTATTTTTAACGTATAAAGTTTATTGCTGGATTCGAACCAAAATTTCTAAGCAAATGCTTTTTATGTATTATCATAAATATACATACACACTTTTTACTTTATAGTTTCTTTTGTGTTTACATCAGCTTAAAGTCAGGATTCGAACCTAGGTTTTTAATATTTTTTATTTTGTTTTAAATATCATTTAAATATTGGTTTCTTTTGGTTTAGTTTAAATGCGAAATTTCTAACACTAAATATCTTTGAATTTGTTTACTTAAAGTTATTTTTGACTTATAAAATTTAACGCGATATTCGAACTAAAGTTTCTAAGCAAATGTTATTTTTTTTACTTGAGGAAAATAATTATATGTGCATACGAAATATGTTCCGTTTTTATATTAAAGCTTATAATTTTTTTATTAATATTTTTTTATGAAAGAGATATTTCAGTAAGTAACTTAAAAGTAAAAAATAAAAGTGTAATTCTTTTCGTATTACTAAAATCTTTTTTTTTGTTTTTTTTATAACTTGTTTGTTATTGAAAATATTATAATCCACTTATTTATATAAGTGTATATTATGCTTAATAATATACATATATATATATGTATATATATATATTGTTACTTAAATAAAAAATAAAATAATTTAACTTCTTAGGCAATAAGAATATGTGCTAATAATTAAATAAGCAGAAAGTACTTAGTGTCATTATTATTTCAAAAGAAATAAGCAAAAACTAGAATACCTATTTCCCTAAGATATATGTATTAATCCAAACATGTATATATACATACTTTTTACACTATTTTTCCTTTCCTTTTGTTCAGCTTAAAGTCAGGATTTGAACCTAGGTTTTTATTTTTTTTCATTTCTTTAAAATATTATTTTAAATATGGTTTCTTTAGTGTTTAGTTTAAAGTTTATTGCCACAGTTGAGATATATTTATATAGGGTATATAGAGGATTCTCTTGATGCTTGTTCGCAGCCCACTCGCGAGTGTGTTTTGTGTGTGTGTGTGTGTTTGTGTTCGCAACAGGTGCCGAGGCAATGAAGCTGGTTGTTGTGCTGTTGTTGTTGTTGGTGGCTGGTTCGATTTTGGTAACGCTGTTGTGTCGCTGCTTGTCCGGTGCCTTATCAGCGAGCGGAGGTCGCAGCTTGCGCGGTTTCTGCGAATCGTGTTGATTTGATTTATTTTGAACAACGGTGGAACGAACGTCGTCGCCTGTGTCGATATCGCTGCTCGATCATAAATAAGAATTATGCTTATGAACATGCATTGGCCGAGGCACCACAGAGCACCACACAGCACCACCCATGAATGAGGATGTGGGCCCTACCTGAAGCAGCAGCAGCAACAACAAGTTGTTGTTGTTGTTGTTGTTGTTGTTGTTGTTGTTTGTGCACTGTGTGTGGGACATTAGAATCAACTCTCAGCTGGGCCCATCCTGCTGTTGGTGGTGGTGGTGGTGGTGCTCCTCTGGGCCAGCATCCAGTTGCTGGGCATGTTAACAACATTTAAACGCAGCTCGTTTAGAATCTGATTGTCTCTCGCCTCGCGACCAGCTTTGTTTTTCTACACTGAGCGCAAAAGTGCACAATTTGCATTTCAATTAAATATAAGTTTGCATATTTATTTTTATTGATTTAAATTTTAAATTTAACTTCAGTTTTTTTGTTTCCTATGGAAGTACACACTTTTTTCGCTGAGTGTAGTCGCGTTACGGGCCAGCGCCCAGCCTTGTTGACTTTGAGGATTTATGAGTGTCTGACGTGTGTGATGACTGTTATTAGCCTCAACTCCAACTTCAACTCCTTCTCCTGCTCCTCCTTCTCCTTCTCCTTCTCCTTCTCCTTCTCCTCCTCCTCCTTCTGCTCCTCCTGGCTGCGTCCCTTTGCTCATCCGGTCAAGTGGGACGGGGCTTTGTCCGCTCGAGTGGCTCGTCAGTCGCAGATCGTACTGATCACTCTGATCGGGCTAAGCAAACAATGCACCGTAATTTAGACATTAAATGCGACTTTCCGCCCTCCCCCCCCCCCCACACTCCAAAAAAAATATATACGCAGTGGGCGTGGCAAGGCTTTCCAATGGAGAGGGGGGGGGAGGGTGCTATATTTAAATTGAATTTTTAACTGGCCCCAGCCTCGTAGCTGGGCGTGGCCACGCCCATCGGTGTCTTAAGCGTTTCCTTGGCCTGGCTTTGCTTTAAGCTCACTTAAGCGCTAAATGCGCATAAATTACTTACACTTTGCCAAGCAAACATTGACAGCGCGCCGACACGCAGCTGCCACGCCCACCTCCAAACCACCCACCGCCGCTTTCGCTTAGAATTGTGAAGAGCAGCGCGCAAATCAACGAGCTGCAAAACATTTGACGCACAATTTAATTAAAAACAAGACAAGCAAACATTTCCAACCCCCCCCCCCCCCCTCGCAGGACAATCCCCCAGATCAGCCCCTTAACCAATTTCTTTGCGCTGCTGCCCATAAATATTTAAATAGCGTCTTCTCGGCAACTCAACATCTTTCAACCCCCAACCCCCCATTCAACTTGGCATCTATTTAGCTCTGTGTCTGCCCGTTTGTTATTTTTTTCTTTATCGTCTACTCCATTTACCGTTGGCCGCTTTGCCAGGCGCAGCGCAATTTTTGTGAAGTATCTTTGAGATACTTTTCTTTCATTTGGCCAGGGCAGCACTTGGCAACGCATTGAACCGCACAAATACACTTCTAAATTTATACCAACCAAATGGTTATAAATATATACATATATACATACATACATATATACATAGTTCGAACCATCCGCCCAAAAATATATTCTTATTGCTCAACGTTTTTAGCGTTTAAACAAATTGTGAGTATGTTTATAAACTTAGCAACGGATAAAAACATTTTTGTAAACATATTAAAAAAAATTTTAATTCTTAAAGCACATTGTTATAATTTAGTTAAAAACTTACAAACAAACCAATTTCCTTCGTCTTATTTAGTTAAAGTTTATTGTTCGTTTAGGGACTAAAGAGATTACAAGTAGGCACATAATTGACTAGAATTTAGTCCTGAACAATGCCTGGTTTAAATGTATATAAAACGACTTATAGCAAATATCACACACATACAAATATAAATACACATACAGATGTGTGTGTTTTTACGCTTCAGTGCCAGCAAAAAAAAACAATTCAAACGGTTACAACTTATTATTTTTGTTGCTGTTGTTTTATTAAAATTTTTTTTAAATTTTTTTTTTGGTTTTTTTTTAAGTCATTTTGCACGTTTGTCAACTTCAATTAATTTTTTGCGTGTGCAACAAATTGAAGAGAATAATAAAAGCAACAACAAAAGCACTTAATAGTTGCAATTGAAATAAAAAATCGCCGCTAAATTGTTTTATTGTTGTTGCTGCCGCCGTTGCGGCTTTTGATTATTGTGCGAAAAATCACACAACTCAAGCGGCCAACGGCATGCATATTAAATAGCTGTGTGCGTGAGAGGGAAGTACTTACAGAGAGATAGAAAGAGAGAGAGGGACGGAGTAGGATTATTAATAAATTGCTTCAAATAAGCGACAAGTAGCTTAAAACGGCGGCAAATGCGCACGCTAAACAAAAAAAAAACGAGTTATAGTTGAAAATATGGAGAATAAAACAATAAAGCCACAAAACTGGCAAATCAAAATCAAAATTAAGCAGCGGCAACAACAACAACAAAAGCCGCGTGCTGCCTTGCATGCAAAAGAGGCAGCGCTGCCTCTGCCGCTGTCGGCGTCGCAGTCGACGGCGTGACAAGTGTAGTAAAATGAACAAACACACACACACACACACGCACACATGTGCCGAGCTCGCTCAGAGCGAGACAGAGTGCAGAGCACAGGACAAGCGCAAAAATACAAAATAAAAACAAAAATAGCGAGAACAACTGACCAGCAGCGCAACAAAAATAAAACAAGAACACAAACAAAAATTAAGCAAAGCACAAAGCAAACAAAGCAAAATACCAACACGCACACACGCAAGCGAGACACACAAAAGCACCAAAAAATACAACTGTTGTGCGGGGGCGTGCGCTGTCTCGCTTGCGCGCCCGCTGCCCGTCGCATGCAGCGCAAATGAACTGCGTGCGGCCGTCGCCGGCGCTAAAGCGCGAGCGAGATGCAAGAATATGTGCAGAACTTTTGGGCTGTTGAGTTTTTAGTATTTTTCGTGCGTTTGGCTCAGGCAGCGCGAGCGAGACAGCAAACGAGCGCGGGCTGGGGTGGGCTCGTTGGCAAAGTTCGAGGCCAGGGTGTGCAATCTGCCGGCGTTCGTTTTGTTTGTCTGTGTCAATTGACCGAAAATGATGGCGACGGCAGCCAAAATGTTGAGTAAAAATGGCGCACATATGTATGCGAATGTGTGCGTGTGTGTGTGCTTATGCCATGTGCATGTGCATGTCCGCGTGCGTGTGTGTGGCTGACAGCAGCCGCAATTATGAGCAATTATGACAAAAAAATAAAAACCCGAAAGCAGCAACAGCAACAACAACAACAACAACAACACAAACAATCAAACAAACAAAAGCGACGGCCATTTAAGGCACTCGGTTTCGCTTCTTGTTAGGGGGTGGGGGGCGGGGGCGTGTTGCGGCGCCCATGTAAATACGTGTAATAAACAGGACAATAAAGGAACTAGAATTGTGTTCAAAACAAAAATGTAACACGTTAAGCAAACGTGGCCAAGTAAGTAAAAAACTAAAGGCCAAGAAATTGATTTATTTGGTTTTAAGTAGGTTTCTCAGCACTTCCAAGTGAGAAAGCAGCAGTTGTAGTTATTTATTTAGTTATTATAATAGCTATACAATAATAAATATGTAGGGAAGTTATTTTAAAGAAAAATAGATATATGAAAGACACACAGAATGAAGATATATCAATATATAGTTAAGTGGATAGACAGATCAAAAGAAACAAATATAGTTTTAAATATGAACTGAAAATTATTGTAATAGTATATAAAAATTCTCATATTTCACTTGAGGATCAGTTTGTTTTTAGTTAAACTTATCTGGAAAACAATAATTCATAAAAGAACAGACATAGATCTTTTCCTTTTGACTTGCCACCAAAACTGACACAACAAATGCCGCATAAATCAACACCCAAAAGTCGCGCAAGCCGCAATCCGTGAACTGTGCCCCATGCTCCCCCTGCCCCCCCTGCCCCTGCGTCTTCCCCCTTCCCCCGTTTGCCTGCTCCAATCTAAACAAAACTCCGCTTTTGTCGCTTCTTATCGGAGGGGCGACAACTGCATTTCAATTCATAACAATTAAGTTAAACAACAAACAAAGCGGCCAACGGGACTGGGAACTGCAACTGGACGCAGCAAAGATTAGAGATTCGTCCCCAAAAGAGGGGCCAACGGGTTCAGCACGTTTTCAGCTGTCTGCCGAGACGGGGGAGGGAGATTGAGGGGGTGGGGATTGTCTCTATAAAGTCTAGTTATCAAGCACTTGTTGACGAGCTGCGGCTCAATTCTTATCGCCGGCGGAGCTGGAGATAAGCAGCGGCTTCAGCTGCGACCATGCCTGAACGGGTATATCCGTTTTCTGAGCGGGTTTGTGTGAAGGGATGGGAAAGAGGCGACAGCTTGTTTAACTTAATTTTGTTTGCTTTTCTTTTAATCTTTAATAAGCCAAGAATTACATAAATTATTACAATAAATGTATTACAAAAGAGAAAGTCAAGAAAATAAGTTCAGCTCTAAAATGTTTGACTTAAATTTACTTTAAATTTGTTTCATTTAATATATTTAGAGAGCGCCTTAAAATATTGCAAAGTGCATTTCAGATTCGTGGCAAATCCAATTCGTTGATGGGCATTTTCCTCGGCTCGTTTCACGCATTTTCCGCAATTAAGCGCACAAATTGTAATTACATGCGATTTGATTTATATACATACATATATGTGTATGTGTATGTGTATGTGTTTATGTGTAGGGGAATACCCATGGCGCTGTGGACAGCTGAGCACTCAATTCTCAATCCTCAATCCTCAATCCTAGCGCCACACAGGCACGAAGCCTGGCAACAGGATTGCCTCTTATTTTACTTTTATTTCATTTAATTTCAGTTTATTTCTTTTTTGTTGCTCCTATTGTTGTTGTTGTTGTTGTTGTTGTTGAGGCATCAACACAGCGGGTTGTTCTCTCTCTCTCTCTCCTCTTCGTCCGGGCCCGCTTAATGACATGGCCATTCATTTTGAGCCACAACTGAGACGCTTGTGGGCGTTGCCGCTAACTGACAGACAAGACACAGGGACACAGGGAGAAGGGGGAAGGGGGAAGGGGAAAGGATCCTGCTGCCGTTGGGGGCAGGGGCTGTTGTTATGCCTTCATAAATTGTTTTATTATTATATAGAGTTGAAATATGGCATAAGTCCAGACCTAAGCGGCCGCTGTCAGTTTATTGGTTTAACTAATTTGCTGGCCCAGCCTCGTCTCTGTTGTCCCGCACTCCGCTACCCTGCGGCCGGCAACCTGTGCGCCCTGTTGGGTAATTAGCCTTTATAGCTGCAGCTGCCGTTGACGTTAACGTTAACGTTAACGTGCACGTTAACGTTAACGTGCACGTTAACGTTAACGTGTACGTCAACTGCAGCTCAGAAATTTGTCAAATAAATTTGTTTAGCAATGTGAAAAAAGAGTCCGCAAATGCAAACGCAATTTGCATCCAATTGCAATTCAATAAAATGCAATAAAATTCAAATTAAATGCCGACAGCTGCTTCTGTTCTTTTTTTTTATATATATAATTTTTTATTTAAATTTATTTTTGTTTTTGTTTCTGGGGTTGGGGGCATGTAAAACGTTGTAATCTTCATGTTAAATATATGCACCCCTATTGGGGCTATCGATAGTTATCGGCAAATGCGAAGCCCGCTCAAAATGTGTTGACAAACTTGCCCAAAAAGATTAAACCCAAAAAAAAAAAAAAAAAATGAAGAGAAAAGAAAAGAAAAAGACAACAGACAAAAACTCGACAACAATTTTGTTGTCACAAAGGAGAACTGTCAACAGCCGTCGCTGGTTGTTGTTGTTGTTGTTGTTGTTGACATCATTGCCGGTACCTTTTTGGCCGGCTGCAGGTGCTACTTTAATCCCCGCGCTTGTTGACAAACCGTCGGCAAACGGGGGAAGGGGGCAAAACAAGCGACTGCGTTTTGCCAGCCACTTGGTTTGGGCCTTTGTCTTACGTGCGCCTTGTTTGCTCTTCCACACACACACACACACACACACACACACTCATCAGCTGTGGCAGCTTCTCTTTTCTCCTTCGGCCGTCTGATTTGACCAGCAGATAAAACATTGACAATTGACGCTTCTATGGCAGCCTGCGGGCACCTTTCGACCTCCGAAAAAAAAAACACACACACAACAACAACACGAACACGTTGCAACGAACGCGCACAGGTGCCTCAATAGACACCACAAGTGTCTGCCACGCGGTGTGGCAACATGAAATAGATATAAAAATAATATAAAGCATATAAAAAAGTATAAAACATAAGCATAAAATGCATAAATAAAATATAATATTAATATATTAAATAAACATGAAATAAAACACATTCAACAGAAGCTTTTATTAAAAAAAATCTTTAAAAATAAGTCTTTGCCAAATTAAACAATTGTTTGGTATCAGATCAGTCAAGTATTTTGGGTTTATCAAATGAGAAGTTAAGTAGAAGTTGTATTAAATAAAAATACTAATAAATAAAATAATGCTTATTTTATTGTTTTGACTTTAAAAGTTGTTCGCATACTTTTTTTTTTTAATGGTAAAAATTTCTTTACTTTCAATTTAGTAAACATCTTTTTAAATTTCAAAAATAACTAAATTATAATATTTGTTTTACTGATTGCTCAACAAATTATAATGTTAAAAAAATAAAAAAAGGATTCGAACCTAGGACTTGAACTTTTCTGATATAAAGAATGTGTTCTGGTTTAAAGAGAATATTTAAATGATTTCTACTTGGTATTAAGTATTAAGTAAAGTAAAAGGCCTGAATACAGTTAAGGGAAGAATTGCCTGAAACTTGTTCGATATGGAATTAAAGTTTTTGGCAGGATCATAAGCTAACCGTTTCTAAGGTTTGTCCCTCATCGTTGACCTGCCAGCCTTTAAACGGTTTTACCTTTACTTTAGTTAAGCGATCTGTTGTCCTTTGTCCAACCCAGTTTTGTGGCGACCCCATTAGGTAATGCGGGCAGCACATTTTTTATCGGTTAGTCGGCGTTATCTGGCCGGGCCCTCGGCTTGGCCATGTCAATGCCAATGCCAATGCCAATTACAACTCAATCGTTGCCGCGGCGTTTATTTCGCCCAGGACGCGGTGCAGGGCTAATTGATTAGCCATTAACCTCAATAGGGAGCCAAAAGAGTGCAGCAGCAGCAGTAGCGACACCTTAAAGCAACACACACACACACACACACACACACACACACATACACATACATATAGACGCACAACAGTCGGCTTAATTAGGCTTAATTATGGTGCCTGAGTTTTCAGACCTGGGCCTGGGTCGCGCCCAAGTAGCCTGCCAAACACTTTCAAGCCACATTAACAGCTCGTTGTTCGTTCTTATTGCTGTGGCAATAAAAACACAGCCAACGGCAGAGTGAAAGAGACAGAGAGAGAGAGAAAGAAAGAGAGAGCATATATATGAGGAAATTGAATTAGCTGAACGCGTTCAGAAATAATGTGTGGCCCCAGCGCAAAACAAACAACTTTCGGTCAAAAGGTGCAAGTTTTACACGTAACGATTTGCACGAAGCTTCAACCAGCAGCACTAAAAGAAGCAGAAGACGAAGGAGAAGAAGAAGAATCTGCAGTAAAAGAAGTAAAAGAAGAAGAAGAGGCAGCAGCAACATTGCCTGCCTCAGTTTCAGCTTGGCAAACACAAACGAGAGCAAATCGTTTTGTTGTCGAGCACACACACACACACACACACACACACACACACATGAGAGGAGGTCTCACACACACACACACACACATACATACGCGTGTTGAGCGTGTGGTGGGCCGATTTGTTTGGGGCCAAGCTCGAAGTTGGCTCCAGTTGGCGCTTGCGGCTATGGGGCTATGCGGCGCGACTCTCGGGCCCTGGCCATGGCCATAACAAGCTGCCAACAACTGGCGCCAAGTGCTCAATAATGTTAACGAGCTATTCAGTTAAGACAACAACAAAAAAGCCAAAAAAAAAAAAATAACAAAAAATCGAAACGCAGCCAAAAGGAGCCCAACTAACCAGGCAGACGTGCCACGGCCTCAGTCTTAGCCACAGTCTCAGTCTCAGTCTCGGGCCCAGAGTCGGGCCCAGTCTCGTTTTTGGCCCGCAAATAAAAAATAATTTGCAGTCGAAAAAGGCAGTCGCCGTGGAGGGCAAGGCACACCGAAGACGTGGGCCGGCCTTTAGTTGGAGGTCCCGAAACGCCACAAGGATGCATACCCTGTAAATGCAGGCCAGCTCAAAATGTGTTTAACACACCCAAAAGCTAAACTTTAACATCTGAGTTGTGCACATATGCTTACAGGTCAGCGCGTAGTCGTGCATAGCCCGTTGACTCGATCTGCCACTTGCTGCTGCCCAGTTCGTGTTCTGCAGCTCTCTAAATAGAAACATCGCTGCATCTCCAGCCAGGCTCTGTCCAACTGTCCGTTTGTCCGTCCGTTCGTCAGTTAGTCATTTAGCCAGTCAGACATCAGTCAGCTTGTTAGCCTGGCTGAATGCCTGCCAGTTGTTTGGGGGCCTTTTTGTTGGTTTTATCAAAATGCAGGCGCAGCTGATGATGATCTGTGAACATGAACAAGACGTTCGTTAAATTTGATTCATGAGGCGCAGGCGCTGAGACTCAGTCTGGAACTCAGACTGAGACTCGGACTCAGACTCTGGTTGAGGCGCAGCGATTGAGTGATTGCTACTTAAACTTATAATTTTCATATTTGTCTGTGTGTGTGTGTGTGTGTGTGTGTGTGTGTGTGTGTGTGTGAGGGTGCAGCCCTTTACTTGGGTGGGTAGCAGCAGAGTTGAAGCTGTGGCGATCGGTTCAGGCTGGCCATGTAATTTTCGAGTTTGCACATTGCCACCAACATGGTTGGCCAGAACATCGACTAAGGCTAATCAACAAGCCAGCGCGCCACGGTCGGGCCAATTTGAATTTCGCTGGGCAGTCGGGAGTCTGGAGCTGGAAACAATTTGCGGCTTGGCGCCACTTGATAACCTGGCCGTGGACGACGACTGCGGCTGCGGCTGCGGCTCCAGAACGTCGACTGATCGCAGTTTTTGGTTTTTAGTTTTGTTTGCTTTTCTGCCAGCCACTGATAATGATGATGATGATGATTGTGTGTGCACGTGTGTATCTCTCTCTCTCTCTCTTTCTCCCTCTCTCTATCTATCTCTGTCTGTCTTTGTTTATTTGTTTGCTGGTGGGCCCCCTGAGAACCGCTGCAGCGTTTAGGCCTTTTTGCCGCGCTGATTAATGTTTTATTTGATTACCCAGCTAAAATGACTTGAGCCACCCTCCCTTACTTCATCTGCATCTCTCCCTCTTTCTTCACATTGACTCACTGTCGCCATCTCGTTCTCTCGTTGCAGACAAATGTTTCCGCAAATGAAATTTCGTGTTTCGGGCCTGGATGCCAAGGCTAAATACATATTGCTACTGGATATCGTTGCGGCGGATGATTATCGCTATAAATTTCATAATAGGTAAGTGGCTAAGACGCTGAAGCAGCTGTTGCTATGTGTTCAACTAATCGATATTGTTGCAGTCGCTGGATGGTCGCCGGTAAAGCGGATCCTGAAATGCCAAAACGCATGTACATCCATCCAGATTCGCCCACAACGGGTGAGCAATGGATGCAAAAAGTTGTTTCATTTCACAAATTAAAATTGACCAACAATATTAGTGATAAACATGGATTTGTAAGTACTGTACGTCTTCTTTGTTTACCGCATTAATAATTTAAGCCCTAGATGCTCAAAACAAAAAAAAAAAAAATGTATCCAATACAAATGTTATCATTTACAATTGATCAACGGCGTGTTGCAGCAAAACTTGGTGTGTGTTCTTGTTTCTAGAGTTTCGGAGTAATTTCGGAGTACTTTTCGGAGTGCTACCGGAATGCATTTTGACAAGCTTCAAGTGTGTTTGATTTGAAATGTTTTCTTTGAAGGCGTTTCGGAGTAATTCGGAGTGATTCGGAGTAATTCGGAGTGATTCGGAATAATTCGGAGTGTTTGTTAGAAGTAGTTTTTCATGGTTTAAGGTATATTTTTTGTTTACACTATGATTGGCATGCAATTATGGAATGCTGTGTCAGTATAACAGTCGGTAGAGCCTGTACTAACCGTACCTTGTCGAAAAATAAGCTATTTAGGGAGAGAAAAAACTGGTGTCGTAATTGAATATGTATTTGTCTGCAATGCAACTTATCGCTGTACATTTGAAAGCAACATAAAGCAATAATATCCATTGGTAGCGGCGGTATTGACCGAAATGTATTGAAATAGGGCCTGTTTGGAAAGCGGCAAGTAATTAAATGTGCATTTCTTGGGCTCGCAACTCATCGTTGAGCATTAGTGGGCAGTGGAACGCATATAAACGCCATATTATTGCGCTACCTGCTAGCGCTACCAGCGGGTGCCGAGAGGCTCACGTGCTGCCGCCGTGCGGCTGCCGTTTGACTTCAAAGCGAACATTATCTAGGCGCTATCTGCGTGCCGGGCCCGGCCGTGTTGTGAAGAGGAGAGTAGAGTAGAGTAGAGTAGAGTAGAGTAGAGTAGAGTAGTGGAGGGGAGGCTGTGCGGCATCTTCCTAACACTGGCCTGCAGTTCGGGTCCCTGCTCGGGCGCCGCTTATCAATGCAATGCAAATTTAGCGCAGCTGCCCGGTCCGCACTTTGAAGTATGGCAGCCAAGCAGAGCTGCGCGCGACGTCTTATCGAAAACTTCGCACACGCAGCCGCCGCAGCAGACGCTTCACTCGCTGCCACACGGATAAGCGGCAAGAGGCGGCGACAACTTTTGGTTGCCATTCATTGCTGGGGCTCGCTGTGGGCGCTAGCGCCAAAACAAATTGGCGGCTTGGCTTTTTCAAGCCAATCGAGTGGCGGTCGGGTGGTGCTCGAGTTGGTGCTCGTTGCTCGTTGGCTCATCCGGCAAGGCCGATGCTTTTGAACTGTGCCGACGCCGATCGCGTAAATTTCATCAACTGCTGAGCAAATTTTCAGTTCTTTTTTTATTGATCAGCGACGTCGGCGACGCAACGGGTGGGCAAACAGCGCCACAGCCTCGGCGACGCTGGCGGGCGCCATGCAGTTTTGTCATGTCTGCCAGCCCTGCTACCTTCACCCTCCATCCTTCACCCTGCAACCGCCTTCTTCTTTGCATGCCAAGTCATAAATCGCGAACAGCGAACAAGCCGACCAGCATAAGGGCTACAACGTGCTCGTCGTCGTCGTCGTCGTCGTCGTTGGTGTCTCCGTGTGTGCGTGGGCCTCGGCAACGGCCTCCGCTAAGTAGCCTGTGTTGGCCATTAATTTCGCTTAGTTCAAACGCCGCGCGCCGCCACAAAGCGCTGCGTGTGTTCCTCAGAGACTTTCGGGCTGTGTCTTACAAGAGGCCCGACTAAATGTCGACTATAGAATTGAAGTTCGTACCGCAAAAATGCTCCAACAGCTGTTGTCGCTCTCAGCGTACGCTGAAATCTATAATTGAGCACACAACTTGCGGTCAGCGGTCAGCGGTCAGACGATGGCCTCCAAATGTCCTGCGGTATCTGCCCATTGCTCGCTGGCTGCGTGTCAAAACAACAGTAAGCCATTGTCGTCGGCGACACCCCTTAGTCAGGCTATAATAATAATACACACACACTCACACACACACACACACGTTTATATATACTCCCTACCTCCTCCCTACAGCCTTACACCTCATAATTGTGCTTGCATGCTTATTTAATAAAAAATATATGTACACAAATTTAAAATGTAAATATAAAAACGCGCGCGTTTTAAAACGCCCCGTTCTACACACACACACACACGCACACTCGCGTGTGTTTTGTCGGCCATATTGCAACCCTAAAAGATGTTGGTGGAAATGAGGGTTAAAAACTGCTGCAGTCGCCTTGTCCAAAGGTGTCGCCTAATGCGTTTAATTGTTGAAGCTGGCAAAAAAAAAAAAAAAAAAAAAATACCCGTTGCCAATAAATTCCCACTCCACATCGCGTCGAATCCAATTCCAATCCCAGCCCACTTCAAACTGCGTCGAGACGTTGTCAAGTGCTCAAGCTCCAGGTCCAAGGACCTAACGACCCGAACAAGCCCGTGTGTGTGCGTGCGTGCGTGTGCGTGCGTGTGTGTGTGTGTGTGTGCCATTAGTTTTATCATAGTTCAAAGCCTAGTTGGCCATCTTCAAATGGCTCGTCCTGTGACCGCTCAGCCATGGCCAAGTGGTCGTCGCCCTTGCGCAGCAGACCAAGCGCAAAAAATTTATCACAGCCAAGTTGACAAATAAACTGAAGTGGAGTTCCATTTCCGGCGACTGCGACGGCTGCCTTTAAACGCAAATCAAATTAATTGAAGCTCGCATGTCCTGACAAGCCTTTTGAATCCTTCACACACACACACACACGCACACACCGCCCTTTTGTGGCTTGTCTTGAAACAATTCGTTTAGAAAATCAAAGGCGGCCCGCAAAACTAATGTGTGTGTGCCTGTGTGTGCGTGTGTGTGTGTGCGGGTGTATATCCTCAGATATGGTATATGGCCAATTTGTCTGTCATAGCCAGGCAAGGCAGGTAGTCAGCCTCCTTGGCCTGCGAGGTGTGCCCCAAAATACAATTTGAAAGGCTGCTTTGAAGTTGACAGCAGCCCCCGTTGCTCTCGGACCTCAGACTCGATACCCAATATGGAACCAATTAACTTAAACTGGTCCAAGCCGTAACTCTTAACTCAAACTCTTAAAGCTCACTTTCTTAAAGGAAGTTGTTTTAAATATACAAATACTTTTACTATAGATTCCTATTCCCATTTCTTCTCTAGAATTGTTTTTACTTCTAATTCTCGATCAACCCCTCGTTCGTCTTAACTCTTAACTCAAAGTCTTAAAGCTCACTTTCTTAAAGGAAGTTCTTTTAAAAGTAAAAATAATTTTACTGTAGATTCCTTTGCTCATTTCTTCTCTAGAATTTTTTTTACTTTTTTTCCCCATTCAAATGTAATTCTCGATCAAACCCTCGTTCGTCTTAACTCTTAACTTAAAGTCTTAAAGCTCACATTCTTAAAGGAAGTTGTTTTAAATGTACAAATAATTTTAGTATAGATTCCTATTCCCATTTCTTCTCTAGCATATTTTTTATTTCTAATTCTCGATCAAACCCTCGTTCGTCTTTATTCTTAACTCAAACTCTTAAAGCTCACTTTCTTAAAGGAAGTTGTTTTAAAAGTAAAAATACTTTTACTCAAGATTCCTATTCCCATTTCTTCTATACGATTTTGTTCTAATTTTTTTCCCATTCAAATGTAATTCTCGATCAACCCCTCGTTCGGCTATTGTCCTTTAAACGTAAGCTCTTCATTAGCCGCTCTATCGGCAATTTGGCACAACTTAACAATCCATTAATTGTGCGACTGCAATGGCAATGGCAATGGCTGCTGGGACTACCCTTGGCGGGCTGCAACCCCTCAGCTGGCCCCTACCCCTAAGCTATTAATGATGACGTTGTTGCCTGCGAACGTTCAAGTTGTCTAACTAGTCCCTTACTTCGTCCTCTCGTCCTTCAGTCCTTCAGTCCTTCAGTCCTTCTGTCTGGCTGTTTGTGCCTATAAATGTCTGATTTCTTATCTAATGCCTAATGCCATCAATTGCGGCGCTGCGGCTCACTATCGCTGAGTATATCATGACGCACGCACCCAGCGCCACAGCCAGACACAAGGGGCATAGTCGCATTCGGAGTCGGAGTCGGAGTCGGAGTCGCAGTTAAGTGCAAAGGGTATCTGGCGGGCATAAATAACCCATAACTTATCAGTTTGCGATCAATTTTCGAGCTGCCGGGCAGATTAGCCACCAACAACAACGAGCGTGTCCTGGACGCATCCTTGTTCAACACGCCTGCTGCCAACCGCAGCCGCCAGATGAGCTTAAAACAAGCGAGTTTTTGGCTTAGAATTTGTTCTCCTTTTTTCTCTTCTTCTTCTTGTTCTTTTTTTTTTTTGGTGTGTGTTTTTTTGTTGTTGTTGTTTTTTTAGAGCAGCTGTTGCAAGTTGTTTCTGTTGCTGCTGCGGCTGCTGCTCCGGAAATAGTTGCCTTAATTGTCTGCATATTTTTGGCTTGAAGTCTACAAGTGGCCAAACTCCCCCAGCGGGGATGGCTCTGCCCATCAATCATCCTTTGCAAATTTCCTTTTCCCACACACACACACACACACACACACACAGCTTTGTGGCTAGCAACATCATTAACATGGCTAACTGCAGAACGCTTTAGCCCAGTTCTCTTCTTTTTAGTTTTTTGTTAGTGTTGGTTGGAAAACAAATTCATAAGATTTTGTTTATTTGCATAAAACTATTTGCTTTTAAATTTATTTATTTTTTTTTTGGTAATGATTTTATTTCTTTAAGTTAACATACTTTGAATATTTTTATTTGCAACGTAAAAAATGATATTATTATATATAAATTTATATAAGAAAAACATTTACGTTCTTTGAGCTACTTTCGTATCATATAAAATCAATGTTAGTTTAGTTGGAAAAGCATTCTTTAATAGATGAAAACAGAAACTGTTTTCTCTCTTTATATGATCAGGTATATCTTTTAGGTTTTTATAGATCAGGCAATAATTAAGATGAGATCTTTGATCCACTTCACTTGTTTTATAAACATCTTTCTAAACTAGAACTTGGTCTTCTCTAAGACCTTCCCTTTTAATTATCTAAAGCTGTTTTAATTGTATTATTTTGTTGACTTCTAGTTAAATATATATATAGTATTATATTAATCAATGTAAGCTCCTTATAAAAAAAAACATATTTTAATATATGAAAATAGAAACGGTTTTCTCTCTATTTATATCTATAGTTATAGGTTTTTAAAGGAGAAGCAAGGAATTAAACCCAGATCAGGCTATAATTAAGAAGAGATCTTCATTTCACTTCATTTCTTTTCTAAACTAGATCTTCTCTAAGACCTTCCCTTTTAATTATCTAAAGCTTCTCGCGTTGTCTGTTTTAATAGTTTTTTATATATTGTTGGGTTCATTCTCATCTTATCGGGCCGGGCTTTGAGTGGGCAAGTGTTAACCTCAATTGCGTACAGCTAACTACACGCAGATAAAACGGCCACTGCGCCCACGCAGACATCTGTCATGTGTCGGGGCATTAGCATTACGCATTAAGCATTAAGCATTACGCATTAGACATTACGCATTACGTATTAGGCATTAGGCATTAACATAATGCCAGAGAGCGTTGGTTGCTGCGACTTTTGTTGGGCTTGACGTGACCGGCGGTACTTAAGAGCTGCTCGGTGGTTCAGTGGTTCAGTGGTTCAGTGGTTTGGTTGGCTCCAAATGTGTCAACCAAAGCTGAAAGGGCAGCCACAAATTTTGTTGGCGCTAAAACTTGAACATTTAGTTTTTGCGCTTGATTTTTCTATGTTTGTTTTTTGTTTGTTGGTTTTTGGTAAGGGCTTGGGGGCGTTGAAACTAATTAACATATTTAATGTTTTTAGCACGTTGCGTTTTGGGCCCAACCCTGGCCTGGTGCTCCTGGCGCCAGTCCTATATATTAGGCTAGTTAAAATCTAATAAAAACCTGAGCATGCCTCATAAATTTCAATGCGCACTGCCCCATAAAATGTGCGGGGGTTGAGGGGTTGGGGGGTTGGGGGAGGTTTGGTTAAAGCGCCTAATGGCGAACGCGCTTTTATGTTAAATTAAACCGGGACGCCGACTGTGATCCGCATATAGAAAACCCACCCAAAAAGTGGTCGAAGTCAGAGTCAGAGTCTGGTTTTCTCTGTACAACCCTCCTTCGGGCAGGGGCGGGGCTGAAAGGGGGGGGGGGGGGGGGGGGGCGGGGGGGGGGGGGGGGGGCCTGAGGTGCGACAAAATATCACAAATAAAAATACCTTTTATGTTTTGGAATTTTTTAATATTCAAATCAAGTTGACGGCCTCACGACAGAGCGAGAGGGAGAGAGACGCCATGCAAAATATACAAGTAGCAAGCGCGAAAGAAAAACAGTAAAAATAAAACTGCAAAAACAATTGCGACGACGTCGGCCAAGTTTCTCATAAAAACAGCAAAAATATTTCCCTGGTATTTGGCACACTGCGATGGCCGCCAGCTGAAAAGAGATGTGGGCTGAACGGTTGAGTTTCTGTATCGTTTCACTGCGTTTTGGGTCTTAAAGCCACGTCTTAAAGCTGCAGCTGGCAAAAGCAAATTAAGAGCTTTTTACAAATATTTCTTAGAGCGAAACTCACAAAGCTCCTTAAAAAAGCTTTAAGCTGTTTTACAAAGCGTGAAGAAAACAAAGCTTAAGTTGTTCAAATAAAAAATCACAAGTAAAAAAATTAAAATGAAAAAAAGTTGTTGAAGGTGCTTAAAATTTAAATAGAAAATAGACGAAAATATAAATAAATAAATAAAAATATAAAAATAAAAAAGTAATGAGAAGCTTTTAACTACGGAGCTTTGCCTAAAGCTTTGCTTGAGAGAATAAAAAAACAGCTTTTAAGATTAACGAAAGAGAGAAAATAGTTTTATGTTGTAGAGTTGACTTTGACAGAATGACAAAAGCAAGGATCATTCGATCTGCAGGATACGTAAGCAAAAAAAAAACAAAGGACACGTAGAAGAGACGGACAGATGTCAAGTGAGTTAAATGAATGCTCGAATGGAATTAGATCGAACAAAACCAAAGTCAGGCGAACGAGACACAAGCCGGCGGCAGCTAATGATGACAAAAAGGAAGGCAAAGGACAAGAAAAGGACCTAATCACACAAAAACACACACACATGCACACACACACACGCACATGTGATTAAAAGTAGGCGGGCAGCTCATTTTCTGAGCTGATCAAAGTGGCGATTAGTGGCCGCACAAACAAGATTTCACGCCCCTTTTGCTGGTCGCGCCCCCCGTTTGGTCGGTCGGTCGGTCGGTCAGGATTGCAGTGCCTAATGCCTTTAAGGAGCGCTCACACAAAAAAGACGCATCCCGATCGACGGATCGATGTCTAACAACATAATTAAGCCGAGGGATTTTGGGCCACATTCGGGCCACATTGCGCATACGCCGCATTTGACTGGCGGCTCGATTATGTGCCAGCAGGGGTGCTAGGGGGAATGTCGAGAGGGGGGTGGGGGGGGGCAGCGGCGCTATCCTGCGGCGCAGCCTCTTGTGTGCATGTCTAAACAAATGCTTAGAAATCGAGGCCGACGACAGCTGAAGACAAATTTATTAAAGCGGCGCGTTTCCGCTGCGCGCGACGTCGAGACCCTTCAGGACAATGCGCACTCCTCTCACCCTCACCCTCTCTCTCTCTCTGTCTCTGTCTCTGTCTCTCTCCGTTAGCCGTTTGACACACATGCTGTGCTTCAGCGCACAATAAAAAAAAAGAAAGCAGAGCAAATCTAACGATTAAGTCGTATTACAAAAGCCTAAGCTGCCCCCCAACCCCCAATCCCCCTCCGCCCCCCTGGACCACAAAATGAGCAGCAGCTGCTGCGTGGGCAATGGCAACAGTAACAGTAACAGCGCCCACGCCCACGCCCACGCCCACAAAAGAACATCTTTTCTAGAGCGCTTTTGTTGCCTTTTGTTGCCAAAAAAAAGAAAGAAAAAAAAAGGAAAGAAAAGAAAAGAGCGTCACAAACTGTGGCAAGTTAAGGGCGGGGGCGGTGGCAGGGGCAAGCCGCTGCGTTTGTTGCCACTGGCAGCTGCCACAGCTAATGTCAGCGCTTCCATTAACCCAAAGCAAATAGACAAGCTTGACTTGGATTTCGGCATCGCATTGAAACGGAAGTGCAATATTTGCTGCCAGCGCCATGCAAATAGATTTCTAAACGCGTTTGCCCTAACCCTCACACCAAACGGGGCATATCAGCTGCCTAATTCGTTGTAAGGCTGCCATTTAATATGTTGTTCATATTAATTTTGTTGGTATTTAGTTTAGTTTTGCAATTAAAACATTTTGGTTCTGTTAGGGCATTTGGAATTCGTTGCGGCTGCCTTTTAATTCAGTTAGGCTTTCGGTTAATAGGCTTTCGTTTTTGTTTGGCCGCATGCGTCGCTTATTTGCCAACAACATTTTGGTTGTTTGTGGTTGTCTTTGGTTGTTTGAATGGGCAAATATGCCAAGCGCCACTTGTCCGCCGCTCGTTGTCAGCGTTTTCGGCTTTCAGTTTTCGGTATTCGGTTTTCAGTTTACGGTTTTTTGGGCATTATCGCTGACTACTTAAGTCTTAGGTGACAGTTAAACACCTCAAATAAGCTACCACATTTTGGGTTCATGCGTTCGTTTGTTCGCCCGGAGTTTAAATTTTTGATTGCATTTACATTTACTTAATAAGAGCTCTCCTCTCTCTGTCACTCCTTCTGCACCTGTCCCCCTTTTGCTCTGTCAACGCAGTCTCCACAGTCTCCGCAGTCTCTTTAGTTATCGCCATCTCTTTTACTCCCCCCTCGGTTCGTTTCATTTGCATTGTCTTCTCGTTTTTGTTTGTGTTTGCTTTTGTTTCTATTTGAATTTGAGATATTTGTCCATTCGTCGTCGCTTGTTTGACTTGTCTCTTGCTCTCTCGCTCGCTCGCTCGCTCTCGCTGTCGCTGCTGTTTGTCGCTCTCTCTGTCGCTCGCCCTTTGCGACAGCTGCTTTGTTGCTTCTTATCGGGCCAGATAAGCTGGCGCTCGGGGCGTTTACGGACGGAAGTGCTCCGCATCTTTTGTCTTTCGTATATCGCTCCAAATGGCTTTAACAACTGGCGCCTAAAAGCTAATCAGTAGCAAGTTCCCTTTCCCTTTCCCTCTTCCTCTCCCTCTCCCTCTCCCGTTCCCCTTCCCCTTTTCGACTGCTCTCATCTAGTTAGTTAGTTAGTTTTTCTTAACCACTTATCTCCGCCCTGTGCCATATCTCTCGCTTCCCGCTCTTTATATTGGCATTCGCGGCGCTTATCTGATCTGAAAACAGAACTGAAAATCTCGATTTATTTTACAGCTTCGTTTTCATCCATAGACAAAGTGGTTTTGATCTCTTTAAAACTATATATGTATGTATATCCAGACAAAGTTTAACAGTCGAATAAGACAAGTTTATAGCATTTAAGTGAGCTTTGTTTTTTTTTATTGAATTAATCCAATTTGAAGCTGCCTTTTAATGTGCTTATAAAGTTGTTTTTAGTAGTGTGCATATAATATAGATAAATAAATTAATTTCACAATAATGAATACAAATTCATTTCAATATTAGACTTAACCAATTTTTATCATTCGAATCGATTTTTAAAGATATTAAGCATTTAAACTGAATAAGTTTAAAGGATTAATTCTATTTTTACTTAAGGTATTATTCCAAATTTATTTAAAGTTGAGTTTATATCTAAAGGCCTTAGCATTATTTCCAGTTAATCCCTAAAGTTTTTTAAGATTTATTCAATATTTCTCTTATTTAATAAAAAATGAATTTTTAATATATATTTCCCTTTATTTTTTCAATATAAATCTGAGCTTACATAAGGTTAACAATTAAAAACGAAGCTTTAGTCTGTTAACGGACTTAGCTAAGTTTTTGTTTACGCTTTTTCCCCCTTTTCTCTCCATTCCCTTCTTCCTGATTGTCGTCCTGGAGTCACGAGTAATGCGCTCTGACACTTTTATTGACTGACAAATGTCAAATGTGTTGGCTGTTTGATATTATTGGCAGGCAGGTGAAACAGCAACGACATCAACAAAATTAGGTAGAACAACAGGAAAGTTGCTTTTAGCCAGTTTGTTGCTGGCTTTGTGCAAACGTCACGCAAATTTTGTGTTGGCTCATTAAGAAAAGCTTTGCGCGTTGCCATAGATGATGATAATTGTTGTTGCTATTGTTGTTGTTCTTGTTGTTGTTGTTGTTGTTGTTGTTGTATGTGTGACATGATTTTTGCGTGTCACATGGCAAATGGGCAACAATGTATCAAACAATGCGTCAATCATTTCATTTGAGTCGAGCCGAGTTCGAGTTCATGTTCAGTTGAATTTGTTGCTGCCGTTCTATTAAAGTTGTTAATAAATATGTTTATGCATAAACAATAGCAACAGCTAGACAACTATATTGTCTATAATTAAGTTTTCCAACAACAACGCCGCTGAAACCTGATTAAAAAGCGCATATGGAGAAAATGAAACTATTAGCGTTAATTAATGAAATCAAATTTTACGCTGCGGAAACAACTTTTTTATATGCATATGTATATACATATACATATATATATATATATTTTTTTTTTTAGCCAATTATTATATAGTTCTAGGCGGGCTAAATGCCTACTTGCTGCAATGTTGCAATTGTTGTTCAGGCACTGGAAAAACGTGGCTGAAAGCAACTGCCAACAATAACAAATAACCAATTCATTTTTCATTTTTCATTTTTCATTTCTCATCTTTCAATTTACCATTTTCACATTTTCTACACGCGCTGGCGAACTTCTTGATTTACAGTTACAAATGCTTTGCATAAGCCAGCTTCTAAGTTGCCAACTATTAGTTGGCCAACACTTGGAACGAGTATTTGATTAGAGTCGTGTTTCACATTTAATAAATCCACTTAAGCCTAACTGTAAGTTATGAATGTTAAGTTTTTATATTAATTATATTAGCTCGACACTCCAAATTAATCAATGTCAACATAATCAAGCAGTTAAGTTTAATGCGATTTATTTGAACACTTGTCAAAGCTGCTGCGATTTATTTGCCATTTTATAATTTTAATTTTTAGCTATAAACTTTAGAGTTGCCAGCACAAATGACAACAACAACAATATTTTTTACACATTGCAAATGCAACTCAGGCAGCAAACATAATCGTAAAGAGAAAAAGAAATGAAAACAAAAATATTAATGAATTATTTGGAAAAACAAACGCAACGGGAGCGAGTGCGATTGCGGAGTGCGGAGGCAGGGGCAGGCAACGGGGGCAGGGGTCGAGTCGGGGGCACGGGGCTTACAAAATTAGGCATTTAATTGTCTCGGCTCTTGACCAGGGCTCTTGGCCGGGCCGGGTTGGCAGCTGACAGGCGTCACGTTGGGAAAAGCCAACAACAACAACAACAACAACAACATTAATAAGAACAACAAAATTTAACTAGCGACGAGCGCGCATGCAACGCGGCAACTGGCGCTACAGTTGCACACGCCTGGCGCCAGTTGCCCCTGCCACAGCCCCGACACACACACACAGAAAATGGGCGCAACGTGGCCAACCACCAAATAAAATAAAATTAGTATGCGTCGGCAACTTCATTTTTCGATGATTTATGAAATGAAAAATATGAGAGAAGAAGAGTGAAGAAAAAACCAAAAACATAATATGTATATGTATATATACTTATATATAATATATATGTATATATAGATTGTTGTTGCCGCACAGGATCTCTCCAGCTCGATAATAAGCCTTTGCACATTTCAACACGCGTCTCATTATAAAAATTGAAATTATACTTTTTATTATAGATTATTAATAATTTGTGACACGTACAGGGCCATTGATTTCCAATGAAATTGACCCACGGTTAGGGTTCCCAAAAACCCGAGAAAAAAAAACAAATTTAATGCCATAAAGTGCGACGTGTAACATTTGGCCAAGGAGCGCGCGAGGGGCGTCATGGGAAGAAGGGGGCGTGGCAGCCGCAGTTAGCCCGGAGTTGAGCTCATTTTGAGCAGACTTCAGTTGGGTTTAAGCTAGTTCTAAAGGGGGTTATTTAAATGGATTATCAGTTTAAAAATAAGCTTAAAAATTATAACTTGAAATAAAATAAAAAAAAAACCTCAATAAGTTAGTAGTTTTGTGTTTTGTTGATAGTGAATAAATTGGAAAATAATCGAAATACTTTTGTTAACGCAAGTGAAAAATGAAAGACTTTTCTTAAATGTGCTAATAAATTTTGAATTATTATAACATAAGTTCTAATTATTAGCACACTTTGATTAATAGGAAAGATGATTTGAATAAATATAAATATCTCATCCTAAATAAAAAATATATGTGCGTAAATATGTGCATATATGGTTTCTTCTTGAAATACATACATATGTTTGTGCACTTATTAATATATTATTATATTTCTTAACAATAATAATATAACTTTTTCAAGTTCAAGCTCAAATAAAAAAACTAAAGAGTATAATAACTGAACACAAGGTCAACTGTTTTTTTTTTTTTGTATTAAATATTAACAATTTTGGTTGCATTCGTGATTCATATAAAATTCCCCAGAGAATGAAGAACAACAAAAGACAAATTTAGATGTGTGCGCTAGCTGATAACTCAATTGATATATGTACATATAACTATATATATATCTATATATGTATGTGTATATTGGCGACAGCTGACAAAGCGGGGCCTAATGACACTGGCTTCATTTATTGATGACGATTATAAAGCAATTTGTGCAGTCAGATTGTTGGGGCGCGGGGCAGCTAACAATAAAGTTGGAGTATATATGTATGTATATAGATATGGATATGTATATGTATATATTGGTTTTTAGTAATTAAGCGAGCGCTTTCGAAGCACAGCTAGTTCATAAAGTGGGTTAGCAATTAACCCTTGGCTGGCTCAACCAATCGCCAAGCCCCCTTTCGCCCGCCCCTCTTTGGATCCTGTTGCGCTTGACTATTTTGTATATTGTTATTGCTTTGGCTGCATTAAATGACTGAGCGATTAAAATGCACTCAAGACGACGACAATTTGTGCAAAATTGCGCTACAGCGCTGGGATAGGGGAAAGGGGATAGGGGATAGGGTATAGTGACTGCATTAAGGGGTTAATGCGATGTTGGCAATGCTGCAGCAGCTAATTGCAAAGGCGGATGTGTTGTTGCATTTGGGCGCGTTTTGTGTTTTAAAAGCGTTTGCATACAGTCGCAATTTGGTGCTAATTATAAACACACACTCACACACGCACACCTCACACTCGTGTCTATTTGTGTGTGTGTGTGTGTGTGTGTGTGTGTGTGCTGCCTTGGGCTAGGGCGCGTCAACGCCTTTTCTGCCCTCATTCACACATTTCCGCCATTGCGGCCCAGCCATGACTGCAATCGGACGCCTTTCGCTCTCGCTCTCGCTCTCGCCTTAGCCTTTGCCTCGCTGCACTGCTTGCTCTCTCACTCACTCTGCCGCTCTGCCTTGCGCTATCTCTGTCTCTTGTGCCGTTTGGCAAGCTTCGTCATCTTTATTTATGTTTAACTTTTATTTCATTTTCTGCCTCGGTTTTTTTGTTGTTGTTTTGCTTTTGTTTTTCTCCTTCCTCGCTCGCTTTTGCCTGAAGTGTCTTTTGTCAAGCGGCCATCGTCAGCGCCTGTTGCCACACCCTCTTCTTCTTCTGCTTCTTCTTCTTCGTATTACTCTTTCTCCTTTCATGCCCGCCCGATCTCTGCCAGCTTCAACAGTTCTTTTTTTTTTTAATTTCGTTTTGCTGCCTTGCTTTGTCTTAATTTATTCTGCTCATTTGCGCGTTGCACTGCATGCAAATTGACAGCCGTAAGCTCTGCCCCCACCTCCTCTCCTGCTCCTCTCTTTGGCTCCATTGTTGCCATCCCGTTTGCGCCTCTGCGCGCGCTTTACAAAAGTGTTTTTTTTTTTGCGCCTGGCACTTGACAAACACCCGAAAGCTTTTTTAACCGCCAACAATTGGCAGTCAATCAATAGGCTTAACCTCCTTCTCTCTTTCTCTCTCTCTCTCTCTCTCTCTCTCTGTCTGTCTCTCTCACGTCCTCGCTTGGTGCGCTGCTCATTAGCCTGTCGCACATTTGGCGAAATAAAACACTTCCGTTCAATAAGTGGCAGCCGCATTTCCGCTTATCCAGTAATCCCCCAGTAATGCTCTGCCCGGGTTCAAGTGCGCTAATGTCTTTGGAGTGTTTCGCGCTCTTCAGTCGCGTCACCAGCGCTATTCATTCACTCACACATTCATTCACTCACTCACTCACTCACTCAGTCAGTCAGTCAGTCAGTCATACAGGCATTATTCGCGTATTATTATGCACAGATTCAGCTACTGCAAATGAAAAAAAAAAAAAAAAAAAAAACAAGCAGACCCCGGAGCCCCATCAACCCTATCGTCAAGGCCCCCCCCCAACCCCCCCCCCCACCCCCCCCACGCCACCACCCGGTGCACCACCCGGCGCACCGCCGGCAGCCACTTGCAATATTTTTTTTGCGCGTTTTGTATTTTTATTTCTGGTTTTAATTGGATTTCTTTAAGCTGCGCCTTGACTTAATAGGCTTGCCATTTGCCCCACTGCAATTGCCATTAGCTCTGCTGCTTCTTCTTCTTCTTCTTCTTCTACGTCGTCGTCTCGGGGTTTTTCCTTCTCCTGCAAGCTGTGTACGATTTTTTGTTTAGGCAGCTTGTCAAGTGTTTGTCAGGTGTTTGCCAGCAGACACTTGGCCGCGACTTAGCGCAGCTTAGCCAACATTCGATCGCAGCTAGGCCTATTAATTGAGCTGCTTGCCAAATTCAATTATCCTCAGGCTCTGCTCTAAGAGGATGTCTTTAAACACAATTGTTAGAAAATTGTATTAATGGCATTTTTAGCCAGCTCATTCAAAATTGTTCCCTTTAGTCAAGCTTTTTGTTTAATATCAGACCTAGCTTAACTTAGACCAATCTATATATAATATAAAAAACTAATAATAACTTAAGTAAGCTCTACATAATTTTCAGCTAAACAACTTGCTTTAGACCCTGTTTCTTCAACTTTTGGTTTTCAGTTTTAACTGTTGCTTTTCCCTTCTCATATCACACTGCTTGGCTGATGATTGTTTATGTTGGAATACGCGTGCAGCGGGAGCTTTGGCCTGGTAATCAGCTAGCTAATCACCTGAAATTGCTAACCATTAATTCAGCTCCCACTCACAATCCCCACCTCGACGCCCGATCACCGATCACTGGTCACCGATCAGCGATCACTGATCACTGATTCGTCTGCCGGCGGCCAGAGTGCGTGTGTTCCAGTTTTGTCTGCCAGCCATTTACAGACAATTTGTCAACCGGCGGAGCAGAAGAGACGAAGACGATGCTGGGGCTGAGACAGCAGCTTGTTAGCTGGCTGGAGTCTTTGGCCTGCAGCTAAGAACTACTCAAAAACATATTAATCATGGCATCTGCCCGGCTCTGGTCGTGTCAGCAGACGGCCAAGCAAACAAATCCAAAAATCGTTTAATTGCCCCCCCAAAACTTCAGCTCAGCTGAAGGCTTGACTCTCGAGTCAATCATGGCCAAGACTCAGATTAGGGCCCAATTATCGCAGAGCGCCCTACTCACACACACATACATATGTATATATATATATACATTATATATGCCTGTATGTGGCATATCTTTTGAGAGCGTGCGCTGCGCAATTATCATGCAACATCAATAGTTAGTTCCCTTTTTATAACCCTGCTGAGGGTATTATTAGTTTGTCACGATCACTTTGGGATCATATTGTATATACTTGCTCTCAGTTTTAGACTAAAACATTCAATTAATTTTTCTTTATATCTAAGAAAATACATATCGGCCAGTTATCATAACCATAAATTACTGGCCTTATTGTTAAGTCTTAAGACTTCTTAAACTTTACTTTTAATAACGAGCGTTCACTAATATAGTTTTTTAATTTTTAATCTAAACTCAAAATCAGCTCGATTAGCAATAAACCATTTTTTTTTATATTTTAAAAACTTTGTTTATTCAGTTATATTAAGGAAAGTTCAGTTATGATCAATACTGATCATTTTTACCATTAAGTTAGCTAGGAAACATATACTGAAATATGTTCGGAATTGCAAAAACATTGCAGGGCAAAATTTAAACTCTTTTTCTTTCAGAGAGAGAGAGAGAGAATGATCTTACGCACTAAGTTGCCTTATGCTTCTTCTCACTCTCTAGTTAATCAACAATAAAAATAGATATACATAGTATTTTTAGATATATATATATATATGTATACACAGGTCGCCCGCAGGCTAAAGCTGCGATTCAAGATTCAAATCCTACACACACCTGAGCGTGTGTGTGTGTGTGTGTGTGTGTGTTAACTACTAATTTCAGTTTCCCACGAAGATTTGAAAATTAACATTTTGCTTTCTGTGTTTTTGCTTTTGGTTTACGTATTGGGGATTTATTTTGTTTTTGGTTTTAAACGTTGTCTGAGGTCTTGTTACAGTTCCTGCGGCCATCCGTGGACACACACAAAATACACCTGTGTGCATGTGTGTGTGTGTGTGTGTGTGCACACACAGCAGCCGCTAAAAAAAACCCAATAATTTTGTAATTAATGATGTGAGAATGAGCCACGGACAGCGGCTCAGCGGCTGAGAGCCTCCACTTGACCTTTTTATATATATACATTTTTTTTTTTATTATTATTTTTTTCTACTCTTTTTTTTTTCTGCTGAGCGACCTGTCGACAGTAGGTTGCCCGCAGACCTCCGGGCAGCTGCTGGTCGCTTGTTTGGCATTTTGTCATCATCATCATCATCATCATCAACATCATCATCATCATCATCAACAGCAGCAGCAGCATCATCAACATCATCAACATCATCGCTGCGTTGTCATTAGGGGGATTATAGGCTCTTATGTGTATTTGCCCCCGTTGCCTGTGCCTTTTTTTTTGTATTTTTTTATTTCTATTCGAATCGTATATATATGTGCATATGTGTGTCGCCATGGGCCACAGATTTCTATTGTTATTGATTAATTGACAATAGTCGTGAGCTACTTGAACAACGCAACAGCAGCAGCCTGTGTTTTAGTTGTTTTCACCCTGACTTGATTTTGTTTTTTTTTATGCTTCTTTTTTTTTTTGGGCCCACACACAACTCGGAAGGCAAATGAGCGATGAGTAAAGATTTGTAGAATTCTTTGCTATCTTCGTAGAATTCTTAGCTGCTTTTTAACTATTTACAGCTGGTTAAGTCGATGCCAACGCAACAATATATTCATTCTTGCTATAAAACATTAATTATATTGTTAATTTTGATTTATTTATTGATATTTTCTTTTCGGTACGTTTTAGACCTTTATGCTAAAAATTAAAAAAAAAAGTTATAATACCATTTCAAGAAGAGTTTTTAGATTTTTTGTGTAGGGGGAATGCCTAACAATATAAGAAAAATAATATTTTTTTGATAAATAAAACAGAGTATCATAACTTTACTAACAGTACATGTTAGATACTTATTAGTTATGTTTATGTTATTTATGTGGTTCAAAGTAAAGTTAAGTTAAAACGATTTGACAAGTTTTATATTCAAATACGACTTAATAGAATACTGTTAGCTCCCCGCTGCCTCTAAATTTGATCGTTTCTACCAAAATCTTAGCCAACTATTCGCACATTTTAAGCTAACACATTTCTTGTCAATCATTTTTTATTTGCATAGTGCATTCAACTCGTCATTTACAGCTCGGTTAGTGAGTGCAAACCGTTCTCGTATTGGGAACTTTTGCTCAGCTGTGGCCCAAACCATCGCCAGCGGTGCTACCTGGCGGCCATTGCGGCCACCCGCTGCTCACGACGACGGCGACGGTGACAAAGCCAAAGCCCAGACTCTGATAGGTGGATAGGTTTCTACAACAACTAATGCGGTGTTGTGGTTGTGCTAAGTGTTGCATTGCTTGTAATTTTGAGCCATTTTGCTGCTGTCGCTGCTGCTGGTGCAAAGGTCAGCTCCCTGGCTGGCTGACATTGCTGCTGCAGTGGCAGCGAAAGAGAAAGAAACAGAGAGAGAGAGAGACAGAGAGAGAAGGGGTAGGGGTAGGGGTAGGGTTAGGGTTAGGAGGAAGGGGGGAAGTAGAAGTGGGCTGTTGTCCGCCCACTGGCTGCACTGGTGTTTGCCGGCCATGTTTCTGTCGTGCCAGCCAAGAAGTGCACGGCAACATGTGTACTCCATCACATGGTTGCCACGACAACAACAACAACGATAACGTTGTCTGCTTGCAAGACACTCGAGCGCTTCTTAACGGACTGTGCTTGTTGTTGTTGTTGTTGTTGGTGTTGTTTATATTTGTGTTTGGTTGTTGCTTACCCCTTTTGATTTGGCAAACCGCCCCCGTTGCCGTTGCCGTTGCCGTTGCGATTTCGATTTCTATCGATGAATTTCATTTGTGTTCTATTTACTGATAGCCATCTAAAATGCGCTGCTACCGACGCCGTCCACAGCCAATTTGTATGCCGACTCACAGACGAAGTCGATGTCGAACTCAAAGCTAAAGCTAAAGCCACAGCCTGCGAGTTTGGCGTCTGGGCCTTGGGTTTGTTTTGTGACTGTTGGGACTCTGGCTCGGTTAGCTGCCCCCTTGCTGTTTCTTGGCCAAACAAATTTTATGCAGGCAGGCGGTCGCCCCGACGGCTCCAAAATCGTCGTCATCAATATATACATATATATATATATATATATATTTGTGTATATATGTATGTACATACATATATATGAAACCGGTCGTTGGCAGCTCCAAAGCTGCTTTCTGGTCGCTTCCTTTTAGCGCGCGCACGAGTTTTCAGCAAAAATTTCTTATCTTCAGTTTCAGTTGCGTCGCCTGCCGCTGTTCCTGTTTTTTTTTTTTTAGCAAAAATTTTATGGCAGGCAGCGACCACCGAGCAACCAACGACCACAACACGAAGAAGAAGAAGAAGAAGCAAATAAAGCCCAGAGAACAGAGCCCAAAAGAGCTGGCAACTGGCGTTAGCCGGTCGACCTTCACGACAACGACGCATTTGTCTCATTGCCCACTGGAGGGTCCATAAAAATTGCAGCGCCTGCAACTGGACGGCAGCCGCCGCCGCCGCTAGGTAGGCGCCCTGCGGACAAACCAAACGGACATGGGGCAGAAGGGGGGGGGGGGGGGGGGGGGGGGGCGCCCCCGGGCCGCGCTGCTTGTGGTTTGGGGGGGAGGGGGGGGAAGCTCTCTGAACGCTCTGCTTATTATTTTGGCAGCTCGAATTTGTTTGGCGCTGGCGTTCGTTCGGTGCGGCGTTCGTTGATTTCAAGTTAAGATTTGAATGTCGCTCGGCAAAGACAATGCCACGACAGCCACGTCCTGCCGCCGTCGCCGTCGCTGGCGCTCAGTTTCTTTTTTGCCGCAGCTCGTGCGTCGTTTCTGTGAATGCCTAAAATCCAAAAAAAAAAAAAACAAAAAAAAAAATAAATAAAAAAAAAGCCCCTTTTCGCAGTTTGTGAGCTCGTTTTCGAGCTGGCCGCTGGCCGCTGGCCGGCGTCGTTGTCTGGCTGGTTGGCGTTGTCTGCGCTGTTTGTTTTTGGGCCTGGCGCCTGCGGTATGCCTTTGTCGTCGTCGTCGTCGTCTTCGGTCTTCAGTCTTCAGTCTTGGGTCTTGGGGTCTTGTCGTCGCCTGCTCGCCTATATGAGAAATGATCGGACATGAGAAACAAAAGATTTGCAAATGTCTTTGGCTTTTTGGATGCCGATGCCGATGGCGATGCCGAAGTTGTTGCTGTTGTTGTTATTGTTGTTGTTGTTGATGTTGCTGCACTCGTTGCCGTTGCCGTTGCTGTACCCGCAAGTTGACTACAATCTGGTCTGTCCACAGTAGGCGACAGGTGACGCCGCCAGTGCGACCCATGCGGCCCCAATGTGCCCCCAATGTGCCCCATGCGCCCCATCTATTAAGAGCCAAGCCAATTACATACAAAATACAAGCGCTGACAAGCTGGCAACGAGCGCCAAGACGACAACGACAACGACACACATTCATCTTCAAGCAGAGAGCCGCAACAACAACAACAACAACAACAACAACAACAACAATAACAACAACGACGATGACTTCGACATGGAGGGCAACGAGGCGCCGGCTCAGCCACCGTTGTCGCCACCGTCAGCGCAGTGTCAGCAGCATCAGCTTCCAGCTTCCAGCTTCAGTTTGCCGTTTGCTGTCCAATTGTCCTTTTTGGCCGTCCTGTAACAAGCTTTTCCAGCTTCAGGGCTGCTTTGCATGAGGTGCGTGCCGCCGTCTCCTCGTCGTTGCGGCCAAATCGACGCCAATTGTGTGGCAGCAATCGCCTTTCCCATCGCCGTTCTCGTTGTTGCAACAACAACAACAACAATAACAACCAACTGCGCGTGCGCATTTGACGCATTTGGGATACTATGCGAGACTTGTTAATTAGGCTTAAACAGCCAACAAAATCAGCGATCGGCCAAATAACTTGGCCACTCGCAAGGTCGCTGTTAACAACACTAACACACACATAAGTGTGTGTTAATGTGTGTGTGTGTGTGTGTAAACTAGGTGCTAGAGCTTGAGTTTGAGCTTTTGAAAGGAGCTGGGTTTTAATAGAAGCCAGAAATTGCAGCTTTTATTTGGTGAACTAGTTCAAATGAGCTACTTTATTAAATTTATATTACATAATTGATGAACTAGATATCTCAGCAGCTCACCTGAACTAGCTTACAATTGAAACTGCCTGCGAACTAGTTCAAATGAACCACAAAAATATAAGAATACGTTTTATATATTTATATATATTGTTTAGGAGGGGCTTGGTTTCAATAGGAGCCAAAATTGTATTTTTCTTTGACGAACTAGTTCAAATGAGCTACTTTGATGAATGTACTTTACATCTAGTTCAAAACTACAAATTGGTAAAGTGATAAGGAACTAGATACCTAGTTTACAATTGGAACCGACTGCGAACTAGTTCGCATGAACTATGAAAATAACAGCAGCGAATTGGCAAAATTAAAAGAAATACATTTTATAAATTTTTTGCTGTTTCGGATGCCGCCAACACGTTGGGCGCCCTGCAATAACGCCATTTGTTGCTGTTTTTTATCGGTCTGCGATTCGTTTATGGCCACGGAGACCACCGCAGCAGCAGCCCACCGGGTAGGGGTAGCACCCCAAGCGTCCAACAAAAGATGCGCAAACTAAGAGAGAGAGAGAGAAAAAGAAGGGGAAAAAAGGGGGGAAAAGGAGCCAAAAGGAAGACGGCCCAAAGTGAAAACGCAATGCGGCACTTAAGGTGGCCATTCGACGGCTACCGCTGGCAACACGCTACGCAGACGCCGGCGAAGGGCAGCTCTACGAGTGGCAGTCCAAGTTCAAGTCGTTTGCGTTCTTCTTTATCATTAAACGCATAAATGCGAATCTACAAAAGCCGCTTCAGCTTCAGCTACGGCTACGGCCTCGGCAGCCTTGTGTGGAAATTTATGGCACGTTAATTTTAATGCCCTGCAAGTTGCAGGCAGCGTTGACGTTGTCGTAGTTATACTTATAGCCTGGCTCGTATTTCCCACCAAACGCGTCGGTAGCAGCGCCGTCGCCATCGCCATCGCCATCGACGTCGACGTCGTCACATGAATCTGCCATTTTATTGCCAACTTCACTTTGGCGGCAATGTTATTAACGCACATTTTTATGGCTTTGATGAGCAACTGATGCTCTCGGCCCGAAACGCAATCGGAAGACGACGCGGCCACATTATAAATTAATGCCCGTTGTTGGCTGACTTTCTTTTGGGCCACCTAAATAGATTGGTCATTAGCATAGCGCACGGAAATTGTGGGCAGGGGCTCGGACTCTCTCCCATATTTGGTTTGGGATTTCCGTTGCATTTGGCCCACTGATTAGCTGCCAATTTGGAACGAAAAGCCAAACGACAAACAGCGACAATTTCCTCAATCAACGAAAACCAATCAACAATGAAAAATATATAAAAAAAAAAAAAAAACAGGGGGAGCAACCAAAAGCCGGGGGCGGCACTAAAACAGAAGGGATAGATAGAAAATTATATAAAATTAAAAGAAAAAAAGAAAAAAAATACAACCCAGACAACGGCACGTAAATTTAATTACAAACGTTGTTCGTTTGGTGAATGAACGCAAAGTCAAAAGATTTTAACGCGCTGCAGCCGAAGGCAAGTGCCGAAGTGGAACTCACGTTGGGCGCCAATCAGGGGGGGGGGGGGGGGGTTGAACAGTTGGACGATTGCCCATTGATAATCAGCCACGCCCACCCAGCACGTATGCAGCAGTGTCATGCCCGCTTAACCCCAGTCCCTGCCACATGCCCCATGCCACATGCCCCATGCTCCTGTTCGTGTTTTTCATGCATTTGATTTTTGTTCTTTTTTTTTTTTTTTGGTGCTGCTAATTAATTTTTATGTCCCATTCTTCGCTACGCTTTGCCTTTTCCTTTCGTTAATTAAGCAAAGAACTTAAATAGATGCTGCCTGTTGCTGGCTTATCCGGCCAACTAGTCGTAGAGTGCCCCTCTCTCTCTCTCTATGTGTGTGTGTGTGTGTATGTGTGTGTGGGGCTATAAACAAGAGGAGAAGCTCCAGCACAGCGTGTGGTGGACGTGGTCACGTCGTTTGCCCACACACAGACCTTGCGCCCCGTTTCATTCATTAAAAAAGCAACGCCAAACGAAAAGCAGCAAGAAAAAACAACAAGCTATAATCAAAATTTAAATTTAAATATTAAACAAGTGTCGATTTGTTTGCCTACCCGAAAATGAAGGAGAAAAATTAAGTTATAAAACAAAGTTAATGGTGTGACGGTCCACAGCCAATCTCAGCCCGCCAACCCAACCCAGCTCAGGCCCAGGCCCAGGCCCAGTTCAAGCCGCGCACTACTTAGGTCCCGATAAGATAGCGGTCGACTTCAAAGCCAGCCCCGCATTTGGAAGCTGTAACACGCACTCGCTCTTTTTTATGAGGCACTGCACCGAGCTCCAGATCGTGATCGTCGCCAGGTTGGCCAGCGATAGGCGCCGATCAAGAGATGAATTTGAAACTTGAAAGCAGTTCAAAGCTGTCTACAACTTTCTTAAATGTGCTTTTAAAAGAAACAAAGCTCACTTTCAACTGGTAAAATAGCTTTAAGCTTCGTTAAAGTAGATTAAAGCTCCAGTTTGTAATGATCGCCAGGTTCGCTAGCAATTGGTGCCACTAAACAGATGAATGAGATGCTTGAAAGCAGTTTAAAGCTGGCTTAAGCTTTCTTAAATGTGCTTACAAAAATGTGCTCAAAGCTCACTTTCAGCTCCTTAAAGCTTCTTTCAACAAACATAATAAGCTTTAAGCTGCAATAAAAATGCTTTCAGCTAGTTGGCAGATTCAATTTCTTAGCCACAAGTTGTAATAACCATTAAGTATACGTAAAGATCAATAAAGCTTTAAGTTTCTGATGAGGCCCTCAGCTATAGTTTCAATTTGAATATCGCTAGCCTCCAAAGCTGCGGGTCAAGAACATCGCAAGGCCCGAAGTGATCGGCTCCGTTCTCAGGCTCTCTTGGAACGGATCGGTATAAATGACGCTCATTAGTCGCCTGGGCGATGATCATTAATTGTCAGGGTATCTGCTGAAATCGGTTTTGGGATATCTGCTGAATCAGCGCAGCGGAGCCTGTGCGGCATTTTTTCATTGCTTTGTTTTTGTTTTTGTTTTACTCTTGGCTACTGTTTGACGATAATAATGCTGATGATGTTGATGCTGATGATGATGATGATGATGGGGCTTTCACCTGGCTGATAGGTCGCTTGGAGCTCCACTTTTATTTTCATTTACATAAAATGTTTTGTGTTGATTTTTATATGCTGTAAATTATCGGCAATTTATGCGCAGACGCAACAAATGCCTTTCACATTTCCCAACGAATCGCCGTGGCTCATTCATAAAAGCGCAGTAGCTGCCTCAAAGATCGCCCGATAGTCGCAGCTATACAGATAATGCCTGATATATATGTTTGTTTGTATGTATGTCTGATATGTTGGTGAATAGGTTTTTTGTGTGGCGCACATTGCGTATGCTTAATTTATCGACACTTAACGCCAATGAGGCGACGCGGCCGCACTTCAATTAGGGCCCCTACCCCAACCCCCCATTCCCCCCATCCCCCATCGCTAAGTGTGTCTGCATTATGCTTAACACTTGTCCATGTCGCCGCCAAACACTGCGCACAGTAGCCCCTCCAAGAGTCGAGGCCCAGATCCAGACCCAGACCCGGACCCAGGCTCAGAACCAGGTCGGGCCCGAACCCGCATCATATGCATGCGTGCAAATAAATTTGTCTTTTAGTAATTGCCGAGTGTTGACTATAAACAGGCGCAGTCCGACATCGGCTATCGGGCATTACCAACTGGAGTCCGTCGTTGGTATCATCATTAACGCTTTAACTTGAATTTCATTAAGCAGGCAGCCAGTTAGCCAGTTAGCCAGGCCGGCAGAAATGGGAGCATGAATAAGCCAGGAAGCCAGGCGGCTGCAACTGCGTCCTCCAGTGTCACATTGTCAAAAAGACAAAACTCAAAATTTATCGGCCAGTTGAACAGCCAAATGCGCTACATGCCAAAAAAAAAAGTAGTAAACAAGCAAAAGCGATTTTGGGCAGTATATAGAACAAATATCATCAAGAGAACACCTATATAAATATAATAAAATATTTTAAAATGTGGCTAGGCTTATAGAAAATACCATATGAGTATTAAATAATATCACAGAAATTAAATTGATAACTAAAACATATTTGTTTTTATTCAGTTTTATATGAAAGTAAAGCAATTATCAAGAAAATTTTCTTTTTTTTTTCGTACATAATTTTTTTTATTAGTAAACACTTATATTTAAGTGTTGGTTAAATTTTCTACATTAAATATATACATAATAGGATGAGTGAAAAATCATTTATCGGAAGAAAACCATTTCTAATAGAATGCAAAATTTGACTAAATCTTCAACCAGATCAACTGGGCAAATAATGTGTAGAGCATTGCTGACAGAACAACAACAGCAGCAATCGACGGCAGCAACACATTCAAACACACGTTTATTTGACTAAATATACAACAAAAACAAAAAACAAAAATCAACAACAACAACAACAACTTTGGTGGACAATCGCTTAATGGCTCGCCTGCAAAACATGAAAAAATACTCAAGTGTTATCGATTAATGTCCAAGTCTAGCAGCTACCGAACGAGCTGCTGCTTAAAACCCAAACTGAAAACCGAACCGAGCAAAACTCGCTTGGCGGTTGCGGCTGCTCATCCAAAACTCAGTGGCTAAATGGACGACAAAAGCAGCAGCAACAGCAGCAGCAGCAGCAGCAGCGGCAGCAACGTTGTTGGTTCTTTATTATGATTATTCGCCTTTTTAATAAAGAAGAACAAAAGGTGCCGACAAATATGGCAAAACGACAAACAGCAACAACAACAACAACAGCAACAACAGCAACTGCGGGTTGCGTTGTTTCTGCGGGCCAGTTGATTGCGGCATGGGGCATGCGGCATGCGGCATGCGGCATTTGGTTGGTTGGTGCTAATGTCATCGAGCGTTGAACACCTTTATCAGTGTTGCATTGAAATGCACACACGCATGCGCGCCGCCAAGTTGCATGCCACATGCAACAGCCACGGCCGCTTATCGCCGCAAATAGTCAATGCGAAATAGTTGGCCTCGCCGGACTCGCTAGACTCGGCGGTGGGTCGCCATTCAATTTATTAGCTGCAATAAAACGCAAATCATCCGCGTGCCGGCCGCAAACGCAGACGCGGCGGCAAAGTGTTGAAATCATTTGAAATATTTGTCATTCGCTGATAGCCAGCCGGCCAAACAGTGGGCGGGGTCGGGGGCGGATTTGGTGCTTGGGTAGCCGTGTTAGCCATTAGCCGCTCCTCGTTTATCTACGACAGGATGGCCATAACTAACTGAGCTCATTTGTAAGCCGCGCCAAGAGCCAAAGCCAAAGCCAAGTCAAGCCAAGCGAAGAGCGTGCATTATTTATGATGCCTGCGCTTCGGGTGCCAGCGATAAATGTGTATCGATATTTATGCAATTATGAGTGCTCGCAGCTAGCTGGCCAGCTGGCTGTTAAATATGCTAAATGCATTGTTAAATGCAACAAATTATGAACATGGCAGCGCTTTTGTGTTATCGATATCATAACATATCGCTAAAGCGAACATAAATAATATGCTCTTGTTGTTCCATTTAGCTAAAGTTTTAAGTGGATCGTTTATCGTCGTTGCTTTTTAGTCAAAGTTCGTTCAATGTTTGTTATCGATAACCCGAACAAACTTATCGAATGCACTAAAAGACAAACATATATAACTCTAAATAGTTTCTAATCTGTTTAGGTAACATTCGTAAAATGATAGTTATCGATAACATATCGATTGCAATAAAGTCAGCTGAAATAGCTTAAACCTAACGAACTTATCCATTGCTCTAAACAACAAACACATATAACACACAAAACAGTTTCTAATCAACTTGATTTGAATGCAATAGTCATCGTCATCGTCATCGGTTATCGACTGCGCATTTGCTTACTCGGCTCATTGGTCGCTCGCTTCAGCGCACCGCAACGCAATGCAAAACCAAAGCTCAAACCCAAATCCACATCCACATTCACATTCACATTCACAGCCACATCATGTTTCCAAGTGCTGTGCATTTTGTTTTGCCCAATCGACTGTGACTGCCCGCAGGGCCGACGGGGGCATCGATGATTTGCATACAACAGCAACAACAACTGCGCAGTCGCAGCAGCCGACAGACGGAGTAGGAGTAGGAGGAGGAGGGGGGGGGGGGGGGGGGCCCAAACGGGGGGGGGGGGAATGCTCGCCTCGGCCCTGCCCCGACAGCGGGCATTGTGTTTTGGCCAAAACGCCGCCCATTTTGTTTAGCAAATTTGCAATTGGCTGCCGCCGTTGACCGCCGCACAGACGCCACCAAAATGGACGGACAAACGGACGGACGGACAAACGGACGGACGGACGGACGGACGGAAGGATCGGGCTGGACACACAGTCGAGACAGCTGGAGCCAAGTCGGGCTGCAGACTGTATGTGTATGTGTGTGTGTGTGTGTTTGTGTGTGTGTGTGTGGCAACAACTCTCTTTTGACGCTGTATCTCAATCTGTTGCCGGAGCTGCTGCTGTTTCGCTTCGTGTTGTCATTAAAATGTAAATCCATTTAATTAACATTTTCCGTTCAACGACGACCACCAAAAGATAGCAGCAACAGCAACAACAGCAACAACAGCAGCAGCAGCAAGAATTGTTATAAATTGTAAATAAATTTTGACGTTATTTAAATGAAATGTTCATAAACTTGTTGTCTGCCTGCCTGTTGCCTGCTGGGGCAGCGTGAGAGTTTTGACATGGCCCAAAAACAATCAGAACAAGCTGTGTGAAGGGGCAGGGAGAAGGGGGGGGGGGCCGAACAGTGGCAAGGAGTGTGGCCCAGTCACAGAAATCAACAGGTCAGAGTGATCAACTTACACATGCCCTGCACAAATTCAATTTGCATAAAAGAATCTTTTTAAATTTGTCTATAAGCAATTTCTTTGTTATCATTTGGCTTTATGGCAAGCTACCCAAACTGCTGCTTTACAGGGTATACGAAATCAACGCCTGGGTGGTGTTCGACGCTTCGGCACCGACATTCTATGATATTGCTCGTATTTTGTGTCTTTTGTCTTTCTGTTTGCCTCGTCCATAAAATTATGCATAATTTACAGATTAATATAAAAGCCGCTGCATGGTGGGTCGCTCCCCCCCCTTCCCCTCACCCTTCCCCTCTCTCCACCAGTTGCTCCGCTGGCTTAATTAAGACATGTTTCGAGCCGCATTTCGTGTCGATATTTATGGTATAGATCGCTCAATATGCATATCGATTTGGCTCTCGGAAAGCAGCTTAAGACAATCCAGCGACAGCTTTATAAAACCCAACGCTTATGCCGAAGTCCCCATCTCTACTCCAACAGGCGACGTTGTCATTGTCATCACCATCATCATCAGCATCATCATCATCATCATCATCATCATCGTTGTCGTTGTCGTTGTCGGCGCCTTCAATTATGTCCATAATTGGTCAACAGGTAGCCGAAAATGGTTTTGGAAGCAGCTCGCCCGCTCGCCCGCCCGCCCGCCCGCTTACCCGTGTTGCCTAATTGAGCGACCGTCGACCGGCGATTGGCCGAGGGAGCGAAAGAGCAAGCTGCAGATTAGCCGCGTTCAGCGGTCTCTTAGAACTTGGCTTAAACAAGTGGCTTCGATTAAAATACAGTTGAATGGTCACATTTATGCTTCAGAACTAGTTCAGCGCGCAGGTTGCCAATCGATACGAGAACGGGCACATTTATCGATCTATCGAAAGCCTTTGCAACTTGTGCTTATTTGACTATTTAATTTATCGATCTATCGAGAGCCTTTACAACCTGTTTGATTATCAGTCAAACTTTGATTTTAGCAACTATTGATAAGTATCGATCATTTCTTTATAATAATACTTGCTATCATTTCTTGTCATACAACTTAACACAATAAAAAAAATATATATTGTATATGATAAAAAAAAAGATTAAAAGATCGATAAATTATGATGATTTCAAAGCCAAGCCTTAAGCCATAGTTATTTTGTAAGCAATTAATTCGTATACAGAGCGAACATGCTAATCGATATATCGATAGACATTCAATATAACCACTGAAAGCAATTGAAATACCTGAGCTACACTTCAGCTTCAGCTTCAGCTTTCAATTGCCATAGAATATTGCAGCTAGCTGTAATTTAAGGCAGTTGTTGCTGTTGTTGTTGCTGGCGGCATTCACTCACGATTCGAGTGGAGATATCGGTGTGGAAGTTGCGATCGACTGTCGATAACCGTTAGCGATCGTCGGAGTGGTTGCATGTGAACAAAACATGCCAAATCAAAGTGTGAGTGATCATTCAATTAAGCAGCACGCCAACCGACAACCGACAACAGACAACAACAGCAGCAACAGCAACAGCAGCAACAAGACATCAACAGCAATCACACAGCGCTGAGCAAACAAGCCAGCAACAACAGCAACTGTGGTGCCATCATCAGTTAAATTATGTGATAATATGCCAACAATGAGTGTGCAACAGCAACAGCGACAGCAATCACAACAACAACAGCAACAACAACAGCAACAGCAAGCAACGGCAATCAACACGCAAAAGCCCAAAACAAACGTGTCACAGGCGGCAGGGCGGAGGCGCAATTGAGTATCGGGACACATGACTAGCGTGAAAGATGCGGCCCCAACGGCAACAGCACGTAGCCCCGCAGCAGCAGCAGCAGCAGCAACAGCAGCAGCAGGAGCTACCACAACAGCAACAGCGCCAACACCAAAATTGCTGTTGCCTTTTTTGGTTGTTGCTGCCGGCGGCTCAATCAGTTTGTCACCCGGGCGATATATAGAGTGATTAAGTGGCCCATGGATTGGATTCGAGTTGGCTGCCGTCTACAAAATGTGCTAAATTTTTGCATTAGTTGCACGCGCAGCAACAGCAATAAGATCATATACGAAAAAAAGCCCAGGCAATATTTGACGCATAATTGCGTTAGAGCTGCTTGCCAATCAATTCAATCAGCGAATAAAATCACAACTGCGGCAGCAACTGTTGCTGCACAGCCAGCAATCGCTAGCAGTAATAACAACAGCGACAACAACAACAACAACTGTTGCTGCTGATTTGTTGCTTGTTGTGTGACGACAACGACAACAACAACGACAACGACAACAACGACGACTGCGTGGCGTCCGTGTAATCGCACTTCATGTCTAATTAGACTTGTTTATGCCCATTTGGAAAACTGAAATGCAGCAGCAGCAACTAAAACAACAACAACTACAGCAACTACATTGCTCTGGTGCATGCACATATTATTTTATTTTTTTATGGCTATCTTCACGGTTATTTTCATTTAAATCGCAATTCAAACTCGGCGGCTCGTCGACTTGTCGTCGAATGACATTTTAAATGACAATTTTGCGCCTTTTGCAATTCATTTCGCTTCCTCCCCTCCTCCCCCTCCCCTCTCCCCCTCCCGCTCTACCCCTATCCCCCCTCTCTGAACGCACCCGGCAACTGTTGCTGTGTTCTGTGCGATTGCATGAAAAAATGCGAAGCTCGTTGCGGGCCGCAAATTGCCAACTAAGAGCAAAAAAAAAAAAAAAAAAAAAACAACAAGTAGTATTAAAAAAAAAAATTGAATAAAATTGAACGTAATAATGCAAATTGTTTTATCAATAAATTCTAGACGCATGCAAAAACGCAGATGCGATTTTTGTTCTTTTTGTTGTTGTTGTTGTTGTTGTTGTTGTTGCGGCAGCCAAATGAATTTATGTGCCAATAAATTTAAAGCAAATTAGCAAACGACGTTTTAAGTAGACGACGACGAACAACGCGCTTTGCGCCAACGATTTATGGACTAAGCTGCGATTGTGAGCTGAGCTCAGCTGAGCGTCTTGGCAATTTGATTGATGAGCGCACAGCAAGGCGCTTGCCAATAAACGGCTGCCTTTTAAAGTCGGCCCAAATCGGCCATGTCACAAGCAATTCAATTGCGTTTGGGCCGTCGTCTGTCGTCCGTGTGAGTCCGGGCGAGTGTCCAGTCCAAAATGGCGACGCCGGCAATCAATCAGTTTTTCAGCCTTCGACTTTTGGCCGGGCTATAAAAATACACATACACTTAGTCACAGCGCTTAAGCGTTTGTTTTTAATGGCTCTGTGCAGTATTCATATTAATTAAAACGACGCGTTAACGAGTTGAGACCATTTGACAAGTCAGAGTTGCTCGCTATTTATCTACTCGTTGTTTGTCTACTCGTTGTTTGTATACTCGTTATTTATCTACTCATTATTTATCTACTCGTTGTTTGTCTACTCGTTGTTTATCTACTCGTTGTGTAGTTACTCGTTGTATATCTACTTGCTGTTGATCTACTCGTTATTTATCTACTCGTTGTTGATCTACTCGTTGTTTATTTACTCGTTATTTATGTACTCGTTGTTTATCTACTCGTTATTTATCCACTCGTTGTTTATCTACTCGTTGTTGTCCTATTCTTTCAGTCGTTTTCAGTTCCTTCTCTACACTCGTTGTTATTTCACTTTCAAGTCAAGCGACTCGTTACTGTTGAAGCTTTTCTTCCAAATGGAAATTCTTTTTCCTACTCTTTGAACTATTTACACTAACTAAATGCCACTCGTTATTATAAATATTTATTCTGTTATTACTCGCTGCAGCTTTACTCGCTACTCATGACTCAATTCCTGATACACATTGTTGGGGCGTCGACAAAGAAACGCAGCCACACAATTAAATTGCCGCCAACAACAACAACAACTGCAGCCATATTATTAGTCACACCTTTGTGCATGACACCACAAACGCCATTGGTGGTCCACTCTCTCTCTCTCCCTCCTCTTACTCTTAGCCAGAGGGCGAGATACAGATACAGTTTACGGCCAGTTGTTGTTGCCTCAGTCTGAGTCGGAGTCAGAGTCTGAGTCTGAGCCACAGAACAAAGTCTCGATCTGAGTTGCAGTTTTTGTTCTTTTTTTTTTTGCAAAATTACATGAACAAAATGGCGAACCGAAAACAAGACTGTAGCTGGCCAGGCCTAGAGAGCCCAGCGTAGCCTGGCTAAAAAGATCTGTGCTGGCTGTGCTTGGCTGTGTTGGGGCCGTTGTTGTCGTGTAATCGAAGTCGATTCGACGAGTTATGGTAATTAAAAAGGTGTTCCTTTTGCAACAGTTGCGAATGTCGTTTGCCTGGGGGGTCCCGCAGACAAATTCATATTTTATGACAAAACTTGCTGCGTTGTTGTTCCCGTCGGGGCCGTCCTGTTTGGCGGCTCGTGCACTTTGGTGGGTGGTCGCCTGCAGGAATGTCGCCGACTTGCGACAGTCCACAGCCATTTGCCATAGCTTAGCTCTATCTGTGTGTGAGTGAGTGTGTGTGTGTGTGTGTGTGTGTTTGTCTCTGTTTGGGCCTGTCAAGTTTTGTCAAGTTATTGCCGCCAGACGGAATACTTTGTGCCGTTCAGTTTTGTTTTGTCTCTTTTTTTTTGTTTGTTGAATTTTGCATGCTAAGCTAACTAATCTCATTCTCATTCTCTCTCTCTCTCTCTCTCTCTCTCTATCTCTGTGTAGACAATACTGAACTCAATGCATAAATATCAGCCGCGCTTTCATTTGGTGCGAGCCAACGATATCTTGAAGCTACCATATTCCACGTTTCGCACGTACGTGTTCAAGGAGACGGAGTTTATAGCCGTGACTGCATATCAAAACGAGAAGGTAATTCACAACCACATCCACACGATCATCATGAGTATATATTTATATATATATATACTAAATAATATGCTATTAACATTTTACAGATAACTCAACTGAAAATTGACAACAATCCCTTTGCGAAGGGCTTTCGTGATACTGGCGCTGGCAAACGGGAAAAGAAGTGAGTATCACTAGTGTTAAGCAAATCCCTATCGAGGATCAGTTCAGAATAATTTAGCACAAATTAAATAATAGCTGAATTAACTACTTAAAAGTTGAAAAGATTTAAGTTACTTTAAGTTAAATTTGTAAACACTTTCTTTAAACACTTTATTGCACTTAATGCATTCACTCACTTCCTTGAGAGTTCTGTCTGAGCTTAAACTTCTTAAAGGGTATTAAGCAGCTCTGAGTAACTGGGCCCAGACCAATGCCAATAAATTGGCTTTCGTGCTGGCTTATTGTTTGTCTGATTCCTGTTTAAAGGCGGCGCAAGGACCTCTTTGATTTTATTTGTCTGCAAATGCGCTTATTAATTGGCCAAGAGCAGGAGGCAACATAAATGTCTGTTGCCTGGGCAGCTTCCAAATCCTATTCAGCACAATCGAAAAACAATTCTCCTACTCCTATTTCTCCTCCTACTCCCATTTCGACTCCTTCTCCTCCTTCTCCTCCTTGTCCGCCCACTCACCGCTCTGTCAAAGCACTCACGTTGACCGCTTCAAAAAGCAAACTAATCAGCACTTTGAGCTGCTCTTTACATTCAGCTATCATCGAACGGTTGTCAAAGGGGGGCGGGGCGGGGGCGGGGCTGGAGTGCTATCGTATTTGTAGCCAGGCTACGTTCATTTGTCTAGTTTTGTATCTAAAGCCATTTGTATCTGTATCTGTATCTGTATCTGTATCTGTATCTGCAGCTTGATTAACAGAGACATTATTTTTTGTCAAATCTGTGCGGAACTAATTAGCCTGCTGCTTGTCAAATTGCAAGTCATACAAAGCGCCAATGATGAGACCCAAAGGCTGAACTCCATCAACTCGTGTCCAAGTGGCCACAAAGTCAACACAATGATGATGCCAATGTGCTGGATGACGCCGATGACTGGCACCTTCGTCCAGTCCAGTCCACTCCACTCCACTCCACTCCACTCTACAGCGGCCGCTGTGCTTCTGAAATCCATATTGATGGATTGATTTCAATTTCCTGTTGGCCAAACGAGCGCCTGCGGCGCCCTTCAGCGTGGGCTCCGTTCCGATGCTTTTGACTTTTTTTTTTTTCGCAATTGTTTTGCCAGGATAACCAAAAAGTCAACACACACACCCAGCCAGCCCAGGGGCGGGGTCAGCATTGTGCTTGGAGTGGTTCCGGTTTCCGGCCACAGCAGCAGCAGCAGCAGCAATCGACCCTGTTTGAAATCTGTGACTTAGCATAATGATGAATGACATTTAATAGTTGACTCAATGTTTTTTTGTTAAACGTTACAAATCAATTTTCGCCCTCTCTCTCTGTGTATGTGTGTGTGTGTGTGTGTGTTTGTGTGTGCTTGTGACTGACAATGACAAGACGATGATGAGCTGTGGCGTTTTTGGACAGGCACAGGCATGACGACTTCATCAGTCTTCCGTTTTGCTGCATTGACACAAACAATTTACTTGCGGCCCTTGCCCGTTGACTTGTTGTAAAACTGATTACAGCGCTCTGATTGGCATTAGCTGCCATTGCCCCAACCACAACCCCCAACCCCAACCCCAATCCCAATCCCAACCCCAATCCCCACTGGCTCTGCCTAGTTGTCGGTTTGCCTTTCGAGCTGCTTTTCGTTTACCCTTTGCAACTTGGCAATGGGGTATTCTTAACAAAATAAAAAAAAGAAGCAATATGCTAAATTTATTTAAAAAAAAGTGCACAGTTTAGTTTTTAGGCTTTTAACTTAAATATTGATTTTACTCGTTTACTTATCGATAACTAACGCAAGTTTCCCAAATATCGATTTTAGTTGAGTTTGATTTCTTAAGTAAGTTTTAATCCATATTCTTTTTTCTTTCGCATTTTATATAATATTACTCACGTATCGATATATATCGATATCGATTTCAAACTTTTCACAGCTAAAGTATTTGCTCGTCGCACACTTTTCTCTCTTTCTCTCTCTCCTTCTTTCCCTATCTCTCGCTTGGTTTTAGCCTTTTCTGTTGGACTTCTTCGATTTTTGCCCGTCAACACAACATGCCACGCCCCCCGCCCCCTGCCCCCTACGAAAAAAGCGACCGGTCATTGCTGTGACAGGCATGTGTCACGTTTTTGGCTTGGGCCAAGTTAAAGGCAATTATTAATTAAATAGCTGCGCTCCAAAGTAGGCTAAGCGTTTTGGTTTTGGTTTTGGTTTTTTGCTTAAGGTTTAGGGGATGGGGGGTGGGGTGTGCTGTATTTGGTATTTGGGGGTGGCAACCACTAAAGCGCTTAGTTAACTCTTTCAATTAGTCCGACTGCTGGAAGCTTGGGCAATTAGCGCGACTTAGGCAAACTTGTGTCTTGGCTGTGACTTTTGTCAATTGGCAGCAGCAGCAACCAAAAAATAAAACCAAAAAAATCGAAAATGAAAAAAAAAACATTTTAAGCAGCTCAATGCGGCGACAACTTTTTGCGGTTAACCCTTTTAGCAGGCGGCCCGTGGCTATAAGCAACAACAATAGACAACAACAACAACAACAACAGCAACAAATATAAATACCATGGCGACATTTGCGGCTCGGGCTCGTCCTGCAAGTTGGGTGTCGCCTCACAGCAAGCGCCGCTAATTGGTGGCAACTATGCCGCCGTTCACCCTTCAAGCGGCGCAACTTCCGCCGGAACGATATTCATCTCACAACTTGCCCCCTGCCACCTGCCCCTTGCTGGGCTTCAACTCTTTGCAATTGCTTTGGCTTTGGCTTTGGCCGCGGGCGCAACGGAAATCTAAAGTGAAAACCGTTTTAACAGCAGCAGCAGCAGCAGCAGCAGCAGCAGCAGCGACCCGAAGAAGAAAAGCTGCAGCAGCAATTGAAATTCCTTTTCGCATTTATCCTGCCGCTGCCCCTGCCCCTGCCCTGCCCCTTTGCTGTTGCAGACAAATAACCGCAGGCGTTAGTTGACAATTGGCGCAGAGTTTTTCTTGTTTCTTTTTTTTTCTCCTTTTTTTTTTTTTTTTTTTTTTTTTTTGTTGTGTTTTTCGTGGGCGGCTTAAGGCGCCCATTTGCGAATTACAGAGTACAGCGATGGCAATTTCAATTTCGAATACAAAGCTAAAAACGCCCAAGTTGTCTCAGTTGGGCAAGTGTTGAAACCAGCAGCAGGAGCGGTTCAGCATTTGGGCGCCTTATCATAATTCAAATATATATATTTATTAATAAGCTTACATAATGCATTCGACAATAAAACTTAGCGTTAAGCTGCTTTCAATTAGCTTTGAATTAAATTCAAAAAGGCTTATTTCAATTATGATCATTGCTGTTCTGAGCTATTGTAATCCTAGTAGAATTAGACGCAACTACACACACACACACACCCACACACACACACCCACACACACACATACAGTGAATTGGAATTGGGGCGTTTGTTGAATTCGCCCCTCGTTTTTGGCCAATTGCCAGTTGCCCTTTGTTGTTAAGTGGGTGGTCTCGCCACGCTGCCTAGATTAACACAAATTGATTTGCTATTAAATTACGACACACACACACACACACACACACACACACACACACACTCGCGCATACACGCAGGTGATGCGGAATACGTGGAAAAACAGTTAAGTGTAAAAGAAGACGCCTTTGGCCAAATTGCGAGCTTCTGTCTATGGGCATATTTCGGCCTCTGTGGTTGCTGTGATAATGATACACACACACACACATATGTGTGTGTGTGCCAGTAAATTGCCCAATTTGCGAGCACGGGCTAACGCTGGCAGCGTTGCTTTGATGTGAGAACAACAACAACAACAACAACAGCAAAAATAAAAAAGAAAGCACAAAATCCACGGACGTAGTTTTCCAGGAATATTATGTGTGTGTGTGTGTGTGCTAGGAATGGGCGGTGATGGGCGGCGCTCAAGGGTATTACGGCCAGTGCAGACACTAAATTACACTAACGTGTTTTGAATTATTTTTCAATTTCATTGTCGGCCCAGACACAAACTGCCGGCTGTTTCCGCCTGCCATTGTAACATTTCAATTAAGGTTCCGGTTATACATATACATATACATACATCCCTATATGTGGCGCCCAACGTTCATTCGAATGCCGGCAGCGTCGTTTTATCATTTAACAGATATTCCAGCTAGCGAAAATATTATGCCAGTGCCTTGAATATCCAAAAAGCCCAACGGAAAACAAAACAGCGCCAAAAACTGCGAACTCAACTTTTCCAAACAATTTGTTGAATTTGAACTTTCCATTTTCAGTTGTTTGCCCTTTACTTGGAATCAGCGAAGCTGTCAAACTGACATCTTAATTTGTTATCAATAAATGAATATAATCAATAATTAAACGTTGTTCTGATTGGAAAAATAGCAATTCAGAATCCAGTTACGTACTTTGATTTAGACAATTGGATGTTCTAATTTGTTTCGTTTTCTCGTACCACTGTTGTTACAGGCAGGCGCTCATGTCGAATCGAGGGTCCGACTCGGACAAACTGAATCCGACGCACGTGAGCAGCTCCCGGGCGCCGCTCCATTTGGGCCATGCCGGCCGTCCGCCCCATTTGCATCCGGCGCACGCGGCCGCTCTGCTCGACAATCAGCAGGACGACGATGATAAGCTGCTCGATGTGGTTGGGCCGCCGCAGAGTCCGCTGCTGCCGCTGAGCCACTCGCTGCAGCAAATGCACGCGCACCAGCATTCGGGTAAGTTCAGCTCCCAGCAACGGCGAGCTTTCATTTAAAGGCTGTTAACAATATGTCTAACTGATCAAATTTCTTGTTCTTTTCTTCTCGTTACATGCAATTCACTATTCGCTGCTGGTCACTCGTTACTCGTCACTTATGTCACTCGTTACTTGCTACCTGTCACTCACTACTCGCTACTTGCTACTCATCATGATCATCAATTCGTCACTTGCCACTCGTCACTTGATATTCCTCACTTGGATCTCATGATTCGCTACTCGCCACTTGACATTTGCTACTGGACACTCGCTACTCGTCACTCGCTACTCGTCACTTGCTACTGGACACTCGCTACTCGTCACTCGCTACTCGTCACTCGTCACTCGCTACTCGTCACTCGCTACTCGTCACTCGTCACTCGCTACTCGTCACTCGCTACTCGTCACTCGCTACTCGTCACTTGCTACTCGTCACTCGTTACTTATAACTCTTGACTCTTTACTTGGAACTCATGACTCGTTACTTGCTACTTATCACTCGCTACTCGCCACTCTCCATTCGCTACTCGCCACTCGCTACTCGTCACTCGTCTCTATTCGTTGGATTAGCAGCCCTGGCCGCATGGTTCAATCACTTGGCTGGCGCCGGCGCCGGCGAACACGCAGCGGCTGCCAACGCTGAGGAGGCGCTGCGCCGCCGCCTGCAGGCGGACGACGTGGAGCGCGATGGCAGCGACTCGAGCTGCTCGGAGAGCGTCGGCGGCAGCACCGGCGGTGCCTTTCGGCCCACCTCGACGGGCAGCCCCAAGGAGGGCGTTGGCGGCGGTGCGGCTGCTGCGGCGGCGGCGGCAGCGGCGGGCCTCAATGCGGCCGGCAGCTATCCGTCGCCCAATATCTCAGTGGGACCACCGATACACCCGTCGCCGCATCTGTTGCCTTACCTCTATCCGCATGGGCTCTATCCGCCGCCGCATCTTGGACTGCTGCACAATCCGGCGGCGGCCGCCGCCATGAATCCCGCCGGCCTCAATCCCGGCCTGCTTTTTAACGCCCAGCTCGCGCTGGCCGCCCAGCATCCGGCGCTCTTCGGGCACGCCTACGCGGCCGCCGGACACACGCCCGTCTCGCCGCTGCAGGGCCTAAAGAGCCATCGCTTCTCGCCGTACAGCCTGCCGGGCAGCCTGGGCTCCGCCTTCGATGCGGTCACGCCCGGCTCCAATGCGAATCGGAGCGGCGGCCAAGGCCAGGGTCAAGGCCAAGGCAGCGCTGATGGCGCTGCTCCGCCCAATCTGCTGCCCTCCAGCGGCGGTGGGGGTGGCGGCCTGGGCCTGGACAACGGGCCGCGCAGCTTGAGCTCAAGCCCGCGGCCGCGCGCCTCGTCGCACTCGCCGCCGACGCGGCCCATATCAATGTCGCCGACGACGCCGCCGTCGCTGCTCAAACGCCAGCCGCAGCACTCGCCCTCGGAGCTGAAGAGCATGGAGAAGATGGTCAATGGCCTTGAGGTGCAGCATAATGGCAGCGCTGCGGCGGCGGCGGCGGCGGCGGCAGCGGCAGCGGCGGCAGCAGCGGCCGCCTCGCTGCTGTCGGAGGAGACGGCACAGCTGCACCACACGCAGGCGCATCACACGCATCCGCACACGCATCCGCATCCGCACGGACATCCGCACGGGCAGACGCACGCACATCATGCGGCAGCGGCTGCGGCGGCGGCGGCAGCGGCGGCGGCAGCGGCAGCGGCGGCAACGGATCAGTGACAATTACAGGACGGCCGCTCCGATTGCGAGGAGGCCGGCCTGGAGGAGGAGTACGACGATGATGAGCACGATCGCAGCTCGGTCATCGACCTGGATGTCGATGTCTGACCGCAAACGGTTCAGCTGCAGCAGCTTTAGCGGGCGCCCAACGGCAGTTGCTGGGGCCCAGCATTAACGCCGGTTCCGGCCACGGTCCAGATACCCAACCCGTTCCCGGTTCCGGTTCCGGTTCCGGTTCCGGTTCCAGCTCTGGCTCCGGCTTCGGCTCTGGTTTTGGCCAGCGGCGGCAGTTAACAAACACTGCGCTTCAGTGTAAATAGCGCCAGCGATCCAACTAGGCATTGTAGCATATAGCATGTAGAACACGCACACACACACACACACACACAAGTAACTAACACACACACAGACACATTTCCCTCCCACACACAGGTAATACCCATAGAGCCTAGAGACGTTGCGGGTCGCTTTGCGTATATAGTTGTACTATGGTAATTTTTTTTTTTTTTTTTTTATATATGTATTTGTGTATTTGACGTAAGCAACGCCTAGCCTGTAAATTTGTTTGTGATGCGCAGGACCCGCCAGCTTTTAAAACCTAGTTTAAATAAAGAGAAAAGCAGAGTAAGAGAGAGAGAGAGAGAGAGAAGCTAAGAAATCAAGAAAAAGCAAGCGAGTAAGAGAGAGATAGAGATAGTGAGAGAGAGAGAGAGAGAGAGTTGTTTTCGTTTCCTTAAACGTTGCCCAGTGCTCTGCAATTAGTGGAAACTATTTGCATTATCCTTAAACAAAATGAATGGAAAAAAAAATCCCACACTTTTTAGCACTTAAGCAACTTTATAAATATATATATATATATATAAATATATGTATGTCACACACACAACAATACACCCAGCACACACACACACCTTTCTTTATAGATGATGTATAGCGAATGATAGCGAGAGAGACAGAGATAGAAAGCGAGCTAGAAAGAGAGAGAGATCAGCAAGTAAAATGCGCCCTGGGGCAGACAAATTTATATATGCATATAACTCTATATATATATATTGATATATTGATATTGTACGATTGAAACAAATTAGCAACATCAAAGATGGCGCCTATATATAGACATTTATATATAAACATACATATATAAACACACACTCACACACACACACACACACACACAAATATATACATATATGCATATATGTAAATCTAAAAACAATGTAACCTTTGACAAGCAGCAGAAATTGCGCAATGCAAAAAACAAAACAAAAATAACATAAAAAAAAAACAAAGCAGAAAAAAAAATGAACAAAATAAGCAAGCGAAAAGAGTACATTTTTTTTCTTAGTCATAGGATGAACAATTTTTTTTAGTAATCGTAAATTGATTGAAGTAAGACACAAAAAATTAAAAACAAACAAAAAAAAAAAACATACAAACATGCAAAAAAAATATTTAATGAAAATAATAAAAAAAAAAATTAAATAAAACATAAAGAAATGCGTAAAAAGCGAAAGCATTAACTATAATTAAACTAATTTATGTAGTTGTTAAGTACCGTGTACCGTAACATCCATAAAAATCCATCATTTATATTCATTTCGGAGCACACACGCACATCCAAACTCCCATAAGTCCCGTTGAGAGCCTGCGAACAGGACTCGGGCCCCGGAGGAGGAATCAATTCTGGCCCCCTAAAAACAGCTGTCTGACTCACACACACAGACAGACACACAGACACACGCATCCAGTTATAATGCAGCAGACAGAGAACAGTTTCAAGATATTGCATCCTATAATACATGTTTAAAAGCAAATCCTTTTTTTTTATTTTTTACTATACTTTTTTTTTTTGGTAATTTTTAAGTTCTAAAACCAAAGAACAAGACACTTTTTTTTTGTATAAATATAATTCTCTAGAACAGACTCGGAATAGCTACTTAGTATTATTGTGTGTGTTTTATCTTAATCACGTATATAAACTCAATATACTATATATATATAATATATATATATATGTGTATATACAGTATGTATATGTACACGATTTTTTTTACATTAAGTGAATTATTAAAAAGGCATTCAACGCATGTTCCTCGCATAAGTTTAGAGCGACAAAGACGCAGCAAACAGCAACTGCTTTAAGTTTGAAACACAGCCCCGCCCCCGACCCCGCCCCCGCCCCTCGCCCCCTGAAAGCACAACCAACAACCACCATCCACCCACAGTCACCCACTGACACACACACACACGCACACACACACATATATGAGCAAAAGATATTCGCGAAATTTACAAGAAAACGCAATTCAAATAAAAAGAAAATAAAATAATGAAAAAAGCAAAAAAAAAGTTGTAGCGCAGTTTGTTTTCCTTAAATACCAACAATATATATATTTATATATATATATATATACATATATATATATATATATATGTATACGCCCTTACATATAAATAATTTTTTTCGTGTTTGTTTAGCTGTTTTTTTTTTTTAATGAATTATACGCAAAAGCAATATTAATTATAGTTAATTAAATTTATATGCAAACAACAAAACACTACAAACAAAAACAAGAACAAGCATTATATAAATATATATTCATATATATATTATATATGCATTGGAGCATATATATATATTATATATATAAATAAATATATAAATTTAACGATGAAGCAACAACACCTCATGTCACTGCAATTATATTAAAATTAGTTAAACAACAACAAAACAAAGGAAATTAAATAAAAATTATTACTAAAAAAACAAACAAACAAAATTAAAAACCAACAAAAATACAAAAATACATAAATACAAAAAAAAAAAACAACAACAACATACATGCAACAAAATAATTGTGTTTTATTATCAACTATTATTTATGTGTTTTTTTTTTCTATGGTTTTTCTCCTTTTTTCTATTTTGCCCGCCGGCTGCCGTCAAATGCGACGAGCATATCAAACAAAAAAAGGACAAAGGATATTTGTTAAAAAAAAATACATTTAACAACAACGACAACAGCTTTGGCAAATACGATGTCAAAATGAATATTGACTGAAATGACAGAAATGAGCATCAAAATTTGCTTTCAGTGCACCAGAGGAAATATATATTAAAATGCAATACGTATATATTATGTAAATAAACATATATATTTATATATATATATATAATATTTATATATATATATGTATATATGTGCTGTGCAAATAACCGGTGCTATAATTAAATGCCCCCAAACTCGAGTTTACGACGGTTCACCTACAGACACAGCAACAGATACAAATGCAAACAGAGCTACAGATACAGCTACACACTGTTGTTGCAGATACAGATACATTTACAGTTAGACATACAGATGCAGCTACAAATACATTTTCGGCTAGACATACGGTTGCAAACAAAGCTACATTTCCAGATACATGTTAGCCTCGATATACAGATACAAATAGTTGCAGATGCAGATACATACATTTAAAGCTCACACACTGCCATAGATACAGATACAGCGTACATTTAAATATAAATGTACTTTAGTTTGAATTAGCTGCGAGCAGCCCAATTATTTGTGGTCATGTTATTAGGCCACCTGCCGTTAGGCATTGGAGTTAGCCAAGTTACCACAACTAAATCCAACATTCTTCTCCAAGCCAATTAAGATATTGTTGCAAATTGTTATCCAAAAGTAAGTATAAAGATTTGACCAAATCGTTTGTTTAAGCTTCCAATCGCTTTAATCACAGCCTCATCATTTACTGAATCAAAGGAATTTAGTTCGTTTATCTAAAAGATACTTTGAACAAACCAAGATACAACGAACTTTACACTTAAGTAAGTATTTAAAAGCTTATACAGAAAATTAATTGAATTAAAAGAAATGTTATCAGCCCGAAATCTTGTTTTCAGCAAGTGTTTTTATTATGAGATTACCACTTTTGGCTTAGTTTAAGGTAACATTTAAGGCCAACATTCTTTGCCGGATGCGGTAGGTGTAACATTTAATTCAATGAGGGCTTAGTTTGTGATCTGCGACAGGAATGGATTAAGCGCCGCCGTGGCTAACCCCGTGGCTAAGCCAAGCGTTAAGCTCGAGTGAGTCGAGGTCCTAATAGAATTTGGCACGAATGCCAAAACTAACGAATCCAAGTGCTTAGCCCGATTAGCCCGATTAGTCCTGGGGCAGGGCCAACGACTAGACGATTACGAACATCGATAGAGCTAATTTTGGATAATTGAAAGAGTCGAGCCCGCATGACCAGCCTGGATGCAAAGCTGTTCAAACAGCTGGTTCCGCATGAGCGGCCTCGCACGAGGTTGTAAATTGTAACGCTTGAATGGAGAGGCGCGCAGAAGAGTTGAAGTTGCAAGTTGAAGTGCAGCAATAAAAGGCGGCCACAAGCGCCCAACCCCCAAACTGTAACCCTTTTCTTTTTGTTTTTTTTTTTTTTCGTTTCTTTCATTTATATATTTATTTAGTTTGTGTGCTACAACTTTGGCCCACGCACAGGCCACGAAAAACTGTCAATAAGTTTGAGTGTTTTGGCCCAAAAAGTCAAATGTAAGCCGAATGCGCAGCATAAATTACGTATTATTAATTGCCGCCGCCAATGTCGCCAGAGCCACCACCAATGGCACCACCAAAGCCACCGCCAAAGCCACCGCCAGCGTCGTTGCCACAACTGCCGCTTGCAGGCTGTGGCATTTACGCGATGAACGCTGAAGGGTTATGGCCATGTTGACAACACTTTGGTTGGCCCCCGCCTGCAAGTCTGGCTACGAGCTGGCAATTTGTAGCATGATTAATGTGATTGTTTACACAGCGGCGGGGGAAATGTTTCGGCAACTCAACTGACGAGTAACGAATGCCAAAGAAACCTAAACTAATGTGAACCTGTTCAACGAGTTATCAACTCGTTGCTTTAATCAGAGGATTTAGCAGCAATCAGACTTTATTCCATTTACCCAAACTCTTTAATTCATAAGACTCCTTTTATATGTTACATGTCTTTATTAGTCTCACACTCTATCAGTGCCCAAATGTGACGAGTAGAAATAACGAATAACCGTGTAAACGGAACAATTATTAACATTACAGCGAATACGTATTAAGTAAATGTAGAAAACGATTACTAAAACCTGAATTCAGCGAGAAGATTAGTTGCTCGGTATATTAATATAATGACTACTTTAAACATATAAGCAAAAGTAGCGAGTTGTAGTAACGAACAACAATGTTAGCGAGACAACTTTTAGCATTGCAACGAATAAGTTAAGTGACGAGTAAATGTAACGAATAACTCTGTAACTTTATTAACCACCCAGCGAGAAGATTCAAGTACTCGTTACTTTCGGTCTGGAAACAGTCGTAAATATAAAAAGTGATATATATAATAGATCAGAAGATAATTTGCTCGTTATATGTTAGACAAGTAACGAGTAAATGTAACTAATAATAATGTTTTTTTTGTCAGCAAGCCACAGTAAATGTAGAAAGTGATTAATATAATGCTTATTCAACGAGAAGATCAGTTACTCGTTACAATCTGTGTGTTATTAATAAAAGTAACGAGAAGTCTTTTAACATTACAACGAATGTATATTAAATAAGTAAATATAGAAAGTGATTAAAGTTAAAGTAATTAAAATAATATGAATTCAGCGAGAAGATTGGTTACTCGCTACATTCGGTGTGTAAGCAAACGTAACGAATAACCCTTTAACAACGAATACAATAAATACGTATTGGGTGAATAAACCAAAAATTATCTACTCGTTACATTTCCTATTGCACAACGAGATGAATTAGCAACTAATTAACTACAACGAACTTGGAGCGATTGAGGGCGTTGTTGTTACGCAACCACATTAGACACAAGGCACAGTCACAAAAGTTAACAGTAAAGGTAAATGCAAAGGTAAAGGTAAAGGTAACCTAACCACAATGTTGATGTGCGTACGCGCAACCTTTGGCTGGAGTCGACAACAAATCGCCCATTATTGTCGCAGCTCTCGTCATCAATTGAAATTTTGTGCATGTCATGCGGCTGTGACAAGTTGCTGCCTGTCAATGTGCATTATCATAACTTGCGTTTTATTGCCAAAACATTTATGAGACAGCGACAGCGACAGCACCACAAAGTGCGTGCTGAAAGCTCCCTAGCACGCTCCTCCTGCCAAAAGGACTCAACTATAATGATCATAGTAATGGTTTTACGGGTTAGAGAAGTCACAGTCATAGCGACAGTGACAACGACCAACAATTTAACAGGCACAACAGCAACAACAACAACAGCAACAATAGTAAGTATACAAGGACCTAAATCGTCAAAATTGTTTTCATACTTTCGATTTTTAACCCTTTGACAATGGTGCGTAGCGCATTGCGTGCACAAAGGACTGTCCCTGTCCTGGCTAAAAAGAAAGCCTTTAAGGAGTGGGCGGTGGGGAGGGGGGGGGGGCAGGTTCGAGTTTGTTATGCATATTTTATTAGCGCATTCTGTGGATACGCACTGGCAGTTGACTCTTTGCGTGCACTGCGCAGTTCGTCCCTGCCACAGGACCCAGCTCGTCCTTTTAAAAGGGTTGCAGCCACACAAATTTCGCTGGGTGGCAAGCTGATGTTGCTAGTGTAACTGTGTTGTTGTTGTAGCAGTTGTTGTTGTTGACATTCAACTTAAGCGGCCGCACGGCAGCAATTAAAATGCTCAACTTGTCAACGACGAGGTTACCCTTAACACCCACCCAACCACCCATTGAAGCAACCACCCAACCCGCACAGCTCTTTTGATTTGATTTGTGAACAACAAAGAGCCCAAATAATGACAGCCACTAAAAAATTATCATTATTCATCGTTGTTTAATGTGGCTGCGAAATTTTAAGTGTTCTTTTATGCAAATCGCAAATAAATTGTTTTTAATTGTGCGCTAAGCCCAAAATGCGAATTAACTACAGAAAATCAACAACAACAAATAATAAACTATTTTAATTATGAATAAGTCTAATAGTTTGCATACTCTATATATACTTAAATAAAGTATCAAATATAAATATGTTAAATAATTTCCCAACCTTAAATCAAGATTTGCTTTTAGTTCAATTAACATTTCTAATTAATTTCAGAAAATCAAGAACAAAAATAAAAACAGTTTTAATTATTAATATTTATTCTAATTATTAATATGTATATATTTTAATTATTAATATATATTCCATACATATTTAACTATACATATATAGTAATAAATAATTTCCCAAGCTTAAATCAAGATTTGATTTTAGTTAAGTTAACAATTCTAATTAATTGATATTATTGGTAAATATTGGTTCTATATAATAATAAAATTTGAAACTTTTAACTATGAAATATTTTTGATTAAAGCTTAAACGAACTTTTTTCCATTCCAAATAAAATATGCACTTAAAACATAAACCAATATTTTAGTTAAATTAAATTAATCTTAAGGAAATTTGAGTTTAGTAGAAACAAAGCTAAGCAAAGCTATGAAAATAGAAAAAATCAAGAGAAAGTATTTTATAAAGATTATATATATTATATAGTTATTATAAAGAAAATGTTTCTATTAGACAATATTTTTTAGTATAAAAAAAAGCACTGGCTAAGAATGATAATAAAAAATTTAATAATTATAAACCTAAATACACTTAATACCAAATGAACTAAGTACGCAATTGTGGCTAAAAGGAAACTCTTCGAATGTCCTTGTTGCTTGAGTTTCTAGCACACTTTTTCTCCAAGTGCAGTTTTGTGTGTGGTGTAAACAAAGTTTTTATGTGCGGCTGTTGCATTTGAAAGCGGTTTAATGCATTCGCTGGCTATGCTAATGAGTCGGAACAGCTCTCAAAACTGGCCAAAAAGACAGGTGCACTCAAATCCGCAGGAAGCTCGCGTATATTTTTTTTGTGTGTTTGTTTTTTGCTGGCTGTTATTTCATTTTGGTTTTATGACAACAACAACATCGATGAGTTTATGCGGCGCCATAAAATCCGCATGAGGGCCAAAAAAGAAAAAACGGCAGAAACAAAACACAAATCGAAAAGTCAAAAAGCGGCTCAAAAAGCTGCCTCTGTCAGCACCTAGCGGCCTAATCAACCCAAACAACAACAACAACAAACACAGACAACAGCTTTGACAACAACAACAACAACACGCACACACACTCTCACACACTCGCACAACATAAACTTTTTGTATCCTACTCTGAGCTGTCGTTCCGTGCGCGCTTTTGATCATTTTATAAGCGCAATTTCCCTTTTTACGATTATCTTCTCATGCGCAACCGAAAAAGGCCGAACCCCCTGACTTCCCCCCCCCCCCCCCCCCCCCCCCCCCCCCCCCCCCCCCCCCCACCACCCCGGGAAACCCCCCCCCGGGGGGGGGAAATTTGTTTTCAATTTTTCGGTTGCAATGGTCATAAAAACACACACCTGTGTGTGTGTGCGTGTGTATGTGTGTGTGTGTGGCGCACAAAAGGGTTAAGGGTGCCGTTGCAGGGGCAGAGGCTAGCCATCAAAATGCAAATGCGCGACCATAAATAACATGCCACGGACACAGACAGACTGACAACACAGCGAGAGCGAGAGCGAGAGAGAGAGAGAGAGAGTCGGAGAGAGAGGGAGGTAGATAAAGAGTGGGCCTAATAAAAACCACCCAACGATTTAAAGCCAGCGCTGCCAAAACATAAAACACAGCAGCAGCAGCAGTGGTTAGGTGCGCCCATGGGCGTGGCATTCTCTGTGTGTGTTTGTGTTGTTGTGTGTTGTTGTTTTTGTGTGGGCAAATGCAACGCTTCATTGAATGCGCTGACGCCAGCACAGACGGCGTTAAAGGGTTACCCCCCGCTCACCAAAAGACGCCACAAACAGCCGCCCCCCCCCCCCCTCCCTTATCCATCCCCCCTGGTCCGCTTGGTCATGTGCATTGGAGTATGGCTATGGCCTGTCGCCAGCAGCGCCGTTCGCGTTTAAACGACGCGACAAATTAAAATTCCCTACATCCGGCAAGGCAGACCCCCCCCCCCCCCCCCCCCCCCCCCCCTACCCTTCAACCCCCTCCACACCCCCTGGCGCCTCCACCCACTGCCTCTGGGCTGTCGCAAAGTGGTTTATCCTGTCGTTAGGGCAGATAACGACAAAAAATACTCGCATCAAAAGGAACTGCCGCAAAGCGTGGGAAGGGGCAAAAGGGGGGAAAGGGTAAGGAACTTACGAATGCACTTTTGATGCACCCCAGCCAGGTGGCAACCCTGCAGCTGACGATATATTATCGATAGGCATCAACTGGAAGTGTGAACTTAAGTCCTTACAGATCTAAACTTTAATTAAACTTTCTGTTTACAAATTTATTATAAAAAAAAAAACCAATTAAAAAATAGTTAAATCATAATTATTAAAAAATATATAAAACTAAAAAATAGCAAAGAAATGCTAAAAAAAATTACTTATTTAATTCAGTACAAATACTGATTTGAGTTAGTTTAAAAATGAAAATATATATATATTTTTTATAATCAATAACATTAATTAATTATTATAAATAGCCTATTACAGTGTTTTCATAAAAGCTAATAAAAATCATAATTAAATCGAATCAATTATGAATATATTAATAATTAAGCTTGTTTAGGCCAAAATGGAAAGGATTAACACATATTTATTTTGCCGCCTATTTTAATGTGTAAATAAAAGCTAATTATAATCAGAGTAATATTGAATTAATAATGAATATATTTATATGAACACGTTAAGTTAAGAATGAAATAAAGAAAACACTTAAAAGCATTCATCAACAAATTTATGTTATTCAAATTGATTTAAGAAATATGTGAAGTAAATAAAATATACATAAATAAAAATTTAAAATTGGAAGAAAAGACTTGACACATATTTATTTTGACAACTATAATATAAAACAAATAAATTAAAATACTTTAATAATTAAATATATAAAACTGAGCTAATTATAATCAGAATTAATAATAAATATACTTATATTAATCTAAATCTTAAGAAGTAAAAAAGAATTCATTTAAATGCATTAATTAGGAAATATTAATTATTCAAATTGTACTAAGAAATATATTAGGTAAATAAAAGTTTAAGAATGGAAGAAACTTCTTAGCACACATTTATTTTTATGCCTATTTTAATGTGTTAGAATTACTAGCAATAAATAAAATTAATTAATTATATTTTTAGTTAATAATAAATATACTTAGTAAATAAATGCAATAAAGAAAACATTTAAATGCATATTCATAGAATTATGTTAGGCAAATAAAATATATATATATATATATATAAACTTAAGCTTGGAAGGAAAGGCTGCCTACTTTCAGGTGTAAATAATTACATAAAAAAAGAGCTAATTATAATCAGACTTAAAAATAAATATACTTCAATAAATACTAAACCTTGTGAATAGAATAAGGAAGCATTTAAATGCATTAATTGGCAAATATTAATTTCTTGACTTAGTTCGCATATTCAGAGAATTATTTCAGGCAAATAAAACATATATATATATATATATATATATAAATACTTAAGCTTGTCAATGCCTAACTGAAATACCTTTATATATATTGCTAGCCCATGAAACTTAATGAAAAAAGGGAATATATATTAAATGAATAAAGAATATATATTAACACACTCAGATTTCGGCTGGCAATAAATGAGCGCAGTTTATGGCGCGATTTTGTTGGCCAATTTAATGGGTTGGCTAAATAATCAATAAGGGCCATTATGTGATTTTATGGCTTGCAATTAAAGAACAGTTGCACAGCTTTATTGCAAGGCCAGGGGCGGCGGCAAAAGGGGGCCCAGTAACTGGATTAGCAATTTCTTGGGGCGCCCCCAAGCGACTGTTTCCAGTCCCCAACATAATCAGAATTTTTTCGACAAACTAAAATTATTTTCCAATTGTGCTGCCATTCTATTTTTTTTTCTTTGGGGTGGCAAGGTTTGCTGGAAGCAGGGATGGTGGTTACAGGGGGGAAGCTTTGGTTTGCTCATCATTCCAATTCGACGGCTGTTGCAAAGTTTGGACAAACTTGAAGCCCCCAGACGACGGCCAGCGGAAGCCGCCGAGCAAATGCTCAACAGACGCAGTCGATGAGTTGAGAATATACTTGTGTAAACTTGAGAAAAGCTGAACGACGGCAAGATATCCATTAAAAAACCGTTTTAATACGTTAAAACATAGTCAAAAGAAAATTGTGAAAAATATATAAAATATAGCAAGATTTCTTTGTTATAGTAAATATCAACAGTTTAAATTTTTACAGGGTATTTTAATATTTGCTTAGCTTACTTTTGTTTGGTTAAAAATAAAAAATAAATAAATAAATAAATATAGACCCATCTTTAATCAACTTTACTTAAGCTTTAAAAGCATGCCTATAAGGCAAACAATATACAGGGTATCTCACTTATGAGCTTACAAATATCTTCATATAAACACTTGAACATCTTTTTAGCTTATTAAAAGTATTATAAAAACTAAACAAGCTCAAGTTTAATGTTCACTCTTCAACCATCTTCTTCTCTTCAACCCATCATACCCAGCCAACACTCACTTTACAGGGCATTCTGGGCAGTTGCCCTTCCATCCATGTTGGTCAAACTTTTGTGCAGCTTTTTGATAGCCCAATTTCTTTCATTGCTTGGCAGTAGTTTTTTCTTCTTCTTCTTTTCTTGTTGCCCCTTCTTCAAAGGGGGTCAATCTTGTTAATTTCAACTTGGGGCGGAGAATTTGTCCAGAGTTGTCTGCCTAATTTCAGTAGGTCTGCGTTTTGGGGTTTCCAAGGCAACCCCCGACTCCAGTTGCGGCCCCATCGATGCTATCAATCCCAGCTTCTCTATCTATTTATCTAACTCTACAACTGTCTGTCTGTCTGTCTGTCTATCCGATTGTCTACCCGTCTCTTTCTCTCACACACGCATGGGAAGTCTGGTTTTTTTTTCGGAGGGGGGGATTTTGGCGTAATCGCAATTAAGATAATCAAAAAAGTTTTGACTGTGGACTGTCGAAACGGTGACTTTCGTCTCAGACTTGAGCTCTTTTTTCCCTCCCCCCCTAAAAACTTTTTGCACCGTTAACTCCCTTTTGATTTTACTTTAAGGAGTTAGCAGTGGGCGGTGGGCGGTGGGCGTGGCAACACACCGAAAAACTGTCGTCGGAGTTGAAGTCGTTTGTGGCCAGAATCGAGCACAACAGAAAACAAAGCGGGAATAGGAGAAAGTGTATCGACTAGGAAATACCCTGTAAGTAAATGTGAAGTAAATAGAGCAAGGGAAATTAAGGAACTTTAATTAGCATACTCATCATTAAAATTTTTTCTTGCAGTATTGAATACTTTAAAGAGTTCTAGATTTCAGTTTAAGCTCAATTAGCTTTAAATTGGAACTTATAAATATATTTGAATGAGAGGTTTGGAAACTTGGTAAATTGACAGAGTTTGAATATAGTATATATGTACATATAGTATAGAATATAGTATATACACATTGACTAACAGGTCATGTCATAAAGATCTTACATCAAAGCTTTAATAAAAGTAAAAAGGAGAATCTGAGTCAAAAGATTTTTAATAAGTTCAAAATAAATTAAATAAATATGGGTTTAAATAAATAATATAATTAAATATAACAATGCTTTTAATAAAATCAGGATTGGTTCAAGTCAACTTATTAGATCCTCATGGAAATAAAATAACTTATCTATATTTAAGCTTTCCTTTAAAACTTAAGAACAATCAAGTTAAATTCTTTTCGGAATCTCAAGCATTGCCGCCATTACAGACTTAAGGTTGACCTTTAATATATATACATACATATATAAATATATATAAATTTTTTTAAATTTTTTGAAACCATAGAATTATTCGGTTATCATATACAAAACCTTAAATTAAACTGATAAGCTAACTTTCAAAGTCAACTTTGTCTATTATATAAATTAAGCTACAGTATTTTTTTAATTGAAGACAAACATAGTTAGAGCACCAGTATACCCTACTCTATATACCTCTACAAATTACAGGGTATGCGAACTAGAAACAGTAGCAGCAGGGAACTTTGTCTGGTCAAGTTTTGTTGCTGGTGCCGAGGATTTGCCAGTGTTGCCAGGCGCCCAAGTTTATGGCCAGCAATGTTTTTTTTTTATTTTTTTGGTTATTGCATACTTTGCGGCGATTACGGGCACCGTCAAGTTTCGAGTTGCCAAGAAAAGCGAAAACAGGAAACGGGGCTAAAAAAGAGAAAGCTACGCAAAAAGCGCTGACAAAAAGTTGGCAATTAGCGAAGGGGGGATGCGAGAAAGAGAGGGGAGAGTAAGAAAAAGATGGGAATAGAAATAACTATGCAGTAAATCTCAGCAAGATTTTTCCGACTCGTGAGCAGCGATATCAATTCGAATCAAATCAGGCAATGCATATATCACACATGTCCAGGTGAAAGTTGGGCACACACACACACACACACACACACACACTCGCACACAGACAGCGGAAACGAAATGAAAAGCCCCAAAACGAAAGTTGGCAAAGCGAACCCAACTCAAAGGCAAATGCGAATCGACAGGCGACGAGACAGCGCACAGACGCACAATTCTTGAACCCGCCCCCCTTCCGCCCCCCGTCCTCCGTCACGCCCACCCGGGCAAGAGGAAGAGTTAGACAAAGTGGCCACGGGCTGCGTCTGTCGCTGGGCGATAAACAGAAGGCCACAGCCACAAACGTGGCCAAGTCAAAGTGAGGGGGCGAATTTCTTTCTTACCCTGGAACATAATTTATGTAAGAAAAGCCAAATTTAACTTAAGTCGCATTCCCATTTTCACCTTAAGGTTTTAACTAGTTCATTTGCGAAATTGCTTTGATTTGCTTTCGTATCGATTTGTTTTAAAAATAACAAAAATATTCCATTAAATTATTTTTAATTATTTTCACATTTTGTCATATTAAAAGTGAAACTTAATATATAAGTTAAGAGAAAGGATGTTTTAAATTAATTTTAAATACATAATAATATTATAAAAATAATAATATTTAAATTTCTTTTACTTACAATATTTTTTTTAAATAATTATACAATAATATATATTTTTTTTAAATATTTTTATAATAATAAAACATCAATTGTTCAGCTTAAGAGCTCAAAGTTGATTTTAATTTATATCATATTTTTTTTTATTAAATCTTTTCAGAGTCTTCTGCATAATATTTTTTAAAGTAAGTTGGCAGCACTGTTCAGCTCTATATAATTTTTAAATTTACCTTTTTCTGGCAGTCAATTTTAATTTCTTAAAAGGAATACAAAATTTGTCTATGATTTTGTATTGTTTTTATTTTTTTGGCTCAGAGTAAATTGAGCTGGAAACTAAATATTTAAAAATCCATTAATTAATTTAAAGGCAAATTGAAGTCCATTTAGAAGAATATGATATATGTATCTACATTTTCTGTTTTCCTTTTATTTAAACTTATGCTGGATTTGGAATTTGGTTAAGACTCTTGCTGGAAACTGTAAATGGAACTGAAGTTTGGTTCGTCTTGGCCGCGGCCAGCAATTAAATGGAACACGAAAAACTGCCGAGCAGACAAGCGAAGTACTTGGCTTTATTTATGGCTGGCTTTTAGCTTGGCAAAGAGGTGAAGTTGGCTTGGGGCGCAGTTGCTGGAGCTGCGACTGAGCCCGGCCGATTACCGAGGAAGCCAGCAACTGCAATTAACGCAGCCCTTCAAACAGAACAGAACAGAAAGGCAAGGGCTAAAAGCAAAAGCAAAAGCAAAGACAAACAAATCCCCGAACCAATTGAGCCACAAAAACCGCTTGGGTCAACAGAATATTTTCGAGCATTTTGGCAACGCTTCGTTGGCTGCAACTTTCGCTTTCCACCGCCATTTTCCGGGCGGGTTCGGCGGGGTTTATCGCCATTGAAGCGGGGCCAAAGTAAACAAATTAAATAATGTTAATAACGAAATCTTGTTTTTAACATAAACAGCAAATATGCAAATGTCTTCATAACATTGAAAACCTGCTGAGAGCAGCTCAAACCAGGGGCGGGTCCAAAAGGGGGAGGGAATGAATAAAACTGATACCGCAGTTGGAGTTGAGTTCAGTTTCGGACACACAGAGAACACGTGCCTCGTTTGCCGCACTCTCCACTATGTAAATACCACGGGCCAAGATTGCACCAGAATGTTGAAGAGATGGGAACTAAAAGATAAGCGCGGGTTGCTCTGCTCTGCTTTATTTGTTGTTGTTGTTTAATCGAAGGCAGAATGGAAATGCTGTCAGTCAATTTGCATAGATTTCTTGCAGAGAAATCTAGCCGGAGATAAAGGGATTATGAAAATAAAAACAAAAAATATATTTATAAAGAAATCAGCTCAATAAATCAAAGAATATTTGTGAAAGTCAATTTATGTGCTTAATGCACTCTGAGAAAATAATGTTGTTTTTGATCGATGTCAAAATTAATATTAAAATCAACCTTAAACTTTACTCTGAGGTGGTTGAATTTTTTTTTAAAAATCACTCAAAAATTACACAAATTTTTACTAGTTCCCAAAATGATTTCTGAACTAACTCCAAGGAGTAAATTTAGATTTCCAACTATACCATTTTAAATGACTTAAACCATTTTAGCCATAAAGTTAGCAGTTAAGAAATATTCGGCATTAAAAAAAAATTAATTATTAAAAGAATTTTTTTTATTTTTGACACTTCTTATAAATTCTATAAATAGCTTATCAGTGCTGCGAACTTTTTACATATGTTTAATTTAAGGATTTTTTTAAATTATTATTTATTATTAAAACTGGTTTAATGCTGCAGTTTTACTTTAAGTGGAGAAAACACAAAATAATAATTTCCTAATAATTATTTTCATAATTTACATTTAATCATATTTACAATTTACTATTTTTTATTATTACTATTATTTAAATTTAAATGCTTTTGATGTTAAAAAAAGCTTTTAAAAAAGATCTTTTATTAAAGAAGGAATCAACTCACACCAAAGAAGTACACAATATAAATGTGAATATATATTAGCATATGTGAAATTACATTTAAATGAAATAATATTAATAAATAAAGAACAGAAAAAAATAAAACATATATAAATATATATAAAATATAAATAATATATATATTTAAAAATGCTTAAGCTCTGATTTGTACTTAAATAAATAATAACAATTTTAACGAGTTTATTATTCATTCAGTTTACTTAAGCTCGTATTGAGTCTTGGCTACTTTTCGACTGATTAAATGCCAAAAGCTGATCAACAACTGCCCTCCTCCATTTATAGGGTATTTAAACTTCAGCAATCTGTTGATAAATGCTTCTGCGATATACAACTTTTGTTCAGCGTAGCGCGATGATGTTGCAATTGAGTGCATTTTGCTCGGCGGCTGCTTTTGACGAGCGAATCGTAAAAGAACTTTTTTGAGATTGCATTTCGATATGTTGAAATCACGTTTATTATATGAACTCACACACACACACACACACACGGATTTTACCTGCTGTAATCCCTGACAGACAGGATACGTCGCAAAGTCCAAGCGCTCGCAATGGGGGATGTTGTTGTGGAAGGCGAGGCATGGGCAGGGGGGCAGGGGGGCGTGGCATGGGCGTTCGGTCCGTTTCGCGTCAGTCAGTCAAGTGTAAAATTAAAAAATGTCAGCAGGAAATTCCTTTGGCGTTCCTTCAATTTTGTGTATTAAACATTTTTGCGCTGTTGTTCTTGTTGCGGTCGTGTTTGCCTTGTAGTATACCCTGTTTCCATTTGCTGGTGTCAGTAGGGTAGATTGGCTTTGGCTTAAAGCTGTTGCTTATTTGTACAAAGATTATATTTATTTAAATATTTTTCTGTTTCGGTAAAAAGTGAGACTTATTAATTAAATAAAGCTTAAGCAAATTGTAAAAAAAAAAAACTTTTTCTATTGTTTTCTTATTGCACTTCGAAAGCAATTGTCTTTGGGTAAAATTTTTAAAATAATTACTTTACTCTAGTTAAGATCACAACTCAAAGTTACACCTGCAAAAAATTGGTTTTTAATCTTAACTCTTCATGATTTTCAGTTAACTCTAGTTTTAGTCTAGTCAGCTTTAAAGTCACAGTTTGGCAGTCACAGCTTATTGATTACAACTGTAATCAAGCTTCAATTTATAAAGTGACTTTCAAAGTCACCATTTTATAGATTAATAATTGTGAAAGTCACAGTTAAAATGACAAAGTCTGAAGCTTTTATAATATTAATAAATTGTTTAATCAAGTCACAACTTCAAAGTCACATTTTTAAATCGAACACAAATTTTGTGAATCACGGAGACAAAAATCAAAATTTGTTGGCTAAATGTAGATTATTAAGTAAGTGTATTATTTAAAAATATTCATTAAACATACTTAATTTTATTTAAATAGAACTCTTTCACAGTATTAAAAGCTACACCTTAAAAAACTTTCAGAATTATATTTTCTAAGTAAACAACTTGGAAGTTCAACATAATAATATTTTATGAGTAAGTTATTTTTAAAGCAAGGAAAATTTAATTAGTTTGAAAGTCATTTTTATAGTAAGATTTTAAATTAGTTATAAAAAGTTTTAGGGTCACAGCTTTAAGTGACAAACTTGGCAAGTCACAGCTTTAAAATCACATTTTAACATTATTTCATATATATATATATTTTTAAATATATATTTTAAAGCAAAATTCACTCAATGCAAACTCCTCAAATTGAATGATCGGAAGGACTCTATTGCACTTTGTAAGAAGAGTATTGGGCAGTCGGGCGAATTCGTTTTCTGCTTGCAACAGCAACAATTTGCCGATGTTCGGTTCGTTCGCAATTAGCCGGCATTGAGCCGCTAGCTGCCCCAAATATATATCCCCAACCCCACCCCTCCCCCCACCCATTGATTCCCCCTCGCATTTGGGCCATAATACCAAAGCCGCACGGCTCGCTGGCCAGGTAAACCATAAAGCCATAAAGCCAGGTCAGTCCGAGGGGAAAGGTAACAATAGACTGGAGATCTCATCACCCCTCCCTATCCACTGGAAATCTCAGCAATTTGTCAGTTTCTTTTTAGCCAGCATGACAAATCGCAGGAGAGCCTAGCTAAGGACGAAAAAGAAAATATGGAAAAAAGGTAGCACAAAGGGAAAGCAGAAGGAACAGCAACTAATGTCAAAATTCAATTGGAATTGACAATATTTGCGCAAAAGCCAAATAAAAACAAATGGAAAGTAATATTATGCAAATGCAGCAAGCAAAGACAACTGAGAGGAACTACGCATGGGAGAGAGGAGAGGAGAGAAGGTTAAGGGGCTGGGGGTGCATTGTTTATTAAGGGTTGATATTGTCTTGAGTTTGGGGCATTCTTATCACATTACGTAACAGGCCGCAGACTTCAGTTCGAATAACACGCGCACACACAAAAAAGCCCAACGAACAGAGGGATGGGCATGCCCACTGCACGCATGTGAGGGGTAGTTGGGGGGTAGTTTTTGGGGGCGAGTCTTTGGGTGGGTTTTTTTTGCATTTCGCATATTCTATGCGAATGAATTGGAGGGGGACTTGAGTTTGGTTTTGCTTGCCAATGCGGAAACACGCATCAACATTCATTTAGTTTGTAAAAGATGCGGCTTCCAGATAGCTAACGCATTTTCATTGTTTCCCTCCCCCCCCCCCCTTCCCATCCCCTCAAACATTAATTTTTGGCCAGCAAGAATGCAAATTCTCCACCAACAAATAATCAATAGGAAAGCCAGCAAAACTCAGCTTTAAGAATTGTCTCGTATGGCAAAGAAATCAACAAATCAAGTTAAGCGATTAAAGTTCGCTTAGAGCGAGAAGCGGAGGAAGCTGCAGTAAATATATCAGAGAGAAGCGCAATCAAAAGAAGGCTAATAAAAGGAAGTGCTATTATAATTACTATAATAAATTTTATTTAACAACATAATTTTTTTAATCGTTTCAATTGTATCTTGCTTCTCTCTGTCCGAACTTCTTGCTGTTTGATTTCTGCTTCTCTAACGTCTTTACAGTCTTAACTTTTAATAAGTTTCCAGTTCCTTACGTACTTTCTACATAATTTTCCTCAAGGTATTCTCGCTTTACTCTCAATTTCTTCGAATGTTTTCCATTTAATTTACTTAAGCACTTATCTACTCTTCTTCTTTCTCTTCTCACTTTGCATTTAACTTCTTCAAATGCTTCTCGTTGGCTTGCCTTGAGCACTAATCTTTTCCACTTACTTACTAACACCTGCCTTCAACCTTTTCCTTCAGCTTCATCTAGCCGTTCCATTCACTTTTAACTGCAGATTATCTAGAGCTTCTCGCTTTAGCTGACTTTACCAAGTAAGTAAGTTAAGTACTCTTAACCTTTTTTGCTTATGTCGTTGCCATTATTTTATCACTTCGCTCTTAACTTCTTCAAATGTTTCTCTTTAGCTTTGCTTAAGCTTAGCTTCTCTCACTAAAACTTCTCCCTTTACCTTAACTTATCTGTTGCTTTCACTTTAAACTGCAGCTTATCTTCGCTTCTTGCTGCTCTCCAAGCTCAAATCGCTGCCAAACGCTTCTCGCTTCTGTTAACCTCCCCCCTCGCGGTGGACAGCGTTTAACCCTCTTGTGTATAACATTTTCTAATCCAGTGTTGGCCATAAAACATAAATGAATTTCCGGCGAATGCTGCCGTCATAATTTTCAATTTGTATGCCCAATATTAATATCGATTGTGGCAGGCAAACAAACAAAACGCAGCCAAAGGGGAGAAAAGACATAACAATAAAAAATTTTTACGCCAAGACATGACGGGCTAACCCTTTAAAAGGCCGGGAGGGAGGAGCTTGGTTTCAGCAACTACCCCCAAAAAGTACGTGCCGCCTTTTTTTGCCCCCTTGTCGTATTAGACACAATTTAAGTAAGCGTAAAACTGCAAATTGCTCAGCGTCAGCCCCAATCTTCTGCCAGACGAGGTTCTGGCCGGCAGACTCTGGAGTTGGGGCCGCAAAAAAAGCTCAACTGCACTTTGGTGGCAAACGGGGCAAGTGGCAAGTGAATGGGGCATGTGGCAGACTCTCTAGGCTTGGACTTTGTCGCAGTTGTCACGCGTCTGGCCAGACGCTCTGCATAATGAGATGACGAACAAGAAGTCAAGAAGCGCCAGACTCAAATCAATTTATCATAATTTTTTAAATATATTTATGCGATTTGCTGAGACGAAAGACAAACAAAAAGAAGCCAGCAGCGAGAAGCGAGAAGCGAAGAGGGTGAAAAAAGTTGCCACGCACAGAGGCGGCCTGCAAAAGGGGGTCGAGTTTAAACTTGTAATCGCATTAGTTGCACATTTGATTGTCTTGGCCACGTCGACAGGTTGAAAATGTGTTGACATGTGCTCGCTTTTATGGGGCGTAAGCGTCCTGCTCGACACGTTGTAATTGCCGCCGCCAGATGTCGCTGCAGTGCGAGAGCTTAAAAATACCGATAAGAGGCTTACAATTGAAGAGCGTGTCCTTCAGGACATATTGTCCTTTTCTTTTCAGAGAAACTGTAAGTTAAATCTGTAAATAAAAAAAAAGAAAAGGATAGCGAACAAATAAATAAAGAGAGGTTTGAGTTAAGTTTGTTGAAGGATGACTTTTAATGAGAATAAGTATATTTTTTAATTTAAATATAAGAAACCAAATGTGTTTGTGAAAAGCATAGTTTTTATAACAGATTGCAAGATAAAAATTAAGAAGATAAATTATTGTTGAGAGTAGTAGAAATCTCATTTGGCTAATTGATATGAAAGAAAGTGAGCGAAGATTTATTATTTATTAAGAAGTTATTAAAGAATGGATGCAAGGTAATTTTAGGATTTTTTTTGTAAAGATTATTTTAGTTTATACTATATTAGATTATATATATATACTATTAAATCCCATTAAGTAAGGATCCTAGACCTTACTTCGAAAAAGGTCGAACTGAAAAAGTATTAAGAGCTTTTAGTAACTGGGCTCATTAAATTCTTACGAAAAGTTTTTAATAAATAGCAAAAGAAATTTGATTTTTTTTTAAAGTTTACCTTAAAGCTTATTAAACTATATTTGGGGGATCTAAAGGGATGGCCAAATCATTAATTAATTATTATATTATATATTTTATTTAGCTTTATATAAAATGGATTAAGCTGCCATTCAATCAAAAACTGCATTTATTAATATTTAATCTTATCTTAACTTATTTATTTACTAGCTGCTCTTAAAGCTTAAAATAAAAATTACAATTTAAAAATTAAATATTAAAAAAAATGTAAATATTTAAACATTCTAAAAAACTTTACTCGTTGGGAAAAATCAATTATAAACTTATATATTCGAATAGAATTTTTATGGCTTTCTTAGGAGATATTTAAAAACTTTATTTTCTTTATCAAGATTTCAGTTTGCAATTATCAGTTAAGTTTTCATTTATAACGTATGAATTTAAAAATCATCCACCACAGAATTATTTTGTTGCCCTTTAAAATATTAATATTTTTTATGTTCAAATTGAACCAAATTAAATAAAAAAATAATTAATAAATAATAAATAAATAAACTAGTTAGCCAGTTAAACTTAAAGTTAAATACAGTTAATAAAAATAAACTTTAGCCAACTTTACCGCCTTAGAACTTTGACATTAAATATTCGAAATGTTTGAAATTTACCTTTAGAATTGTTAAGTTTTATGTTTTCTTTCTTTTCTTTTTTTTTTTTGTTGCTGTTGCGCTCTTTAAGGCGGCCATTATAAATTTATTAGGCAGCCTTTACTTATGTACTTATTTATAGCTGTAAATAAAAGATTAGCTTCAATTGTCTATGGGGAAAAGCGCATGCCGCGGCGATGGGCGGTGGGCGATGGGCGGGGCAAAATGCCGTTACTCAACTCTGTTTCCAGCTGCATTTTGTTGTTGTCGGATTTTACATTTTGCACTCATTAATCTTGAATACAAAGCGGTGGAAAGCGGAGAACATGAAAAATAGAAGAGAAAAAAAAATAAAACAAAATACAGAAAGAAGAAAAATGCTAACAAAGAAGCGAACAAAACATGAAATAAATTTAAATCCCGCCTTTTGCAGAATGAAATCTAATAAAAATCCATTTCATTTGATAACAAACAGCGCAAGGCGATTGCAGCAAACTGCAGCTGATGCTGTTGCCGCGACGGCGACTGCGAAATGGATTACTGCAATTTGCTTTGTTGCACAAACAGCAAAGGAAAACGTTGTGTCGTTGTGTGTGTGCCGAAAAATAGGTGTCGCTAGATTTTCACGCTGTGCTCTTCGTGAAATTTGCATAATCCACAAATAAGTTGCGGCAAACAGAAGTCCAGACAGAAGCTGCTGTTGTTGCCACAGCAACGGCGCCACATGCCGCAACACGCACACACACACACGCACATACACACGCATACTAATGGACAATTGACCCTCATCAGGCGGCATGCGGTTACATTTGATGTTGTCCTTGCCCCCAAAAATGGCTTGTGGCAACTTCGCCCCGGTCCACAATTGATGCCATTGTACATGACAATATGTGGTTGAAATACACACACACACAATCACACACACACACACATACTTGCACACACGCAGCTTGTCTGCTGTGGCCAGCTGTGTAAAGTTGCTTTCAAAGTAATTGCGCATATGAAGCGAGGGGAATGGAGACTCCAAAGGACTCGCAGGACGAAGAAAAAAAAGTGCAACAGCCGTCGCTGCTGCTGCTCAAGTGTAAGAGCAGCCATAAACATGCAAACTCAATTAAAACGATTTCTCATTAAGAGCATTCAGCGCCGCAGCCGCCACTCATCGATACGAACCCCGAACCCAAACCTCGAACCCAAACCTCGAACCCAAGGCCAAGCCTCCAATCCAAAGCTTGTCCCTCACTTAGACTATGGCTATGTGTGTGAGTTTGTTGCGTGTACACACTGTCAGATTTCATTAATTATCGTTTGTAAAAGTCACCACCAGACCAGCACCCAAACAATCCCCCTCCAGGAACTCCGCCCCTGTCAATTCATACGCCCCGTTGTCAGGCTCAGCTTCCGTTCTGTGCCACTTGACGGGCCAGCCAGTTGATAAATGCAAATGAAGCGAATGATTTACTTGCGGCAAACATTAGCCGAACCGAACCATATTGAACCGAACCGAACTGACAATCAAATCTTGTCCAGTTCCATATTGGACTCAGCTGGAGATCAACAGAAGCTTATATGAAAATCATTCCCTTTAATTAAGCCAACTAATTTGTGACTAACTAATTTATATTTATTAAGTACTCATTTTTTACTCATTTTAACAAATAAATAATTTAATTAATAAATTATGCATTTAAATTAATTAAGAAAAAACTTATAATAAGTATAAGCTAATACTTTTCACATACCAATTTATAACTGATTTAGCTTAGTGCACAAATATAAACTCTGACTCAAACTGTGACTCAAACTGTGACTCTAACTGCGACTGTAACTGCGACTGTAACTGCGACTGTAACTGCGACTGCAACTGCTACTTTAAGTCCTTTCGCCTCCTTTCGCCTTTTCGTTATAATTGATGGCTGCTTTTGGCTGCAAGCTGCTCGAGCATTTGATATGCGGATAATGTTTGGCGAATCCAAAAGATAATGTACACAATTTCAACGTTAAACAAACTTATTTCCGCTGCTCGCGTGTTCCCGTTGTTCGCATACCCTGTGAACGTTTAAACTGAGGAAAAGGGTATATTCAATACATAATAAAAGTTAACAGCTCAGCATTAATTCTTACAGCGAGAGAAAAGATTGAATGGATAAAAAAGATAGTTTTTTTTTGTATGTAAATAATTTATTATGGCAAGGTATTAATTTATTTTATATATATTTATATTATTATTATATATCATATGCAGATTTCGTTATTAATAAAGCTTTCCTTTTGGGAACATTCCCTTAATAAATTCCTATTATAAAAGCCTTATAAAGATTGCAAAAAGATTCTACCAAGTTTTTAAGTTAATATTTTATTTAAGTATAAACATTTATTTTTAATACGAAGCAGATAGAAAATCCAATAAGAAAATATTTAAAAAATACCTAAGAAAAAGCTGAGAACTTGATTTAATTTATTTATGCAAACGAAGCTCGAAACCAAAGTTTTAATATTAAAAAAATTAAAATTACAAAAGAAAGTATAATTTATATATTAAGTATACGTGTAGTTAACCCAAAAAAAAGCTAGGATATCTTCAAGTCATTCAGGCTCTAAAATTGAGCATACTCTGCTGATTGTTGGTACTTTTGTGTTTTGTATTCCTTTATATTTTTTTGGCTTTGGCTTTAGGTTTGGTGTGCCTGCAACTTGGCAATTTTATGCTTCAATTTCCGTTTCCTGTTAAGCGAGCAGCACTCGCAACATTCACGCGGGCGCGTCATTGCCAATTGAGTTGGCAATGCAGACAGACAGACAGACAGAGAAAGAGAGAGTGAGAGAGAGAGAAGACGCAGAGTGAGCGAGATAGCTTCAATTTCTTGTTTTCCTTCGAATGTTTCTTTTTTATTACGACTGCTTTGGTGGTTGTTGTTGCAGCCTTCACCTGCAAGTGTGTGTGTGTGTGTGTGTGTGTGCGAGTGTGTGTGTGTGTGTGTGTGTTTGTTTGGTTGTTTGTTTCAACCGCACCATAAAATGGAACGACCCAGGCGCGTTTTTGTTTAGTTTTTACAACTGGCACACAGCGGCGTCGTCTTCGTTGACATTTGACATTTGATATGCCTTAATCAACTATAAAAGCATATCCTAGACAAAGACAGCCAGTCGCACATAAAATGCAGCCAGCAACATGTGGCCATCAAATTGACGGCAAACTTACTAAATAAATAATACATTCTACCAAAAACGCACCACCGAACACCACTCAGCACCACATTTTGCCCCCCAGCTCGCTACGATTTCGATGTCGATTTCTTTCTTTCCATTTTTTTTTTCTTCTTTTTCTTTTCTCTTTTTTTGGCTAACTCAATCAATCGGCCATGTCCAGGCAGCCATTTTGAAGGGGGAAGGGAGGAATTAGAGCTGTCCAGACCTGCTTGGGGCTGACTTCTTTTCCATTTAGTTGGTTCGCCATTGCAATAAACTTTGCATTTAACAATTGCAATTGACGCCAATGTACATCAATTTGTACATCAATACATACACATTCAAACATTTTTAGCGTTTAATCTAGACTTAATATTTCTGTAGTTTTTAGTTAGGCAATTTGATGGCAAATTAAATGAGATTAATTATGTTGTTTTTTTTTTATACTCTGTGCTCATGTTGAATACGAGTATATTAGCTGTGGTCAATATGTTTATGTATATGTAAGTAAGCAGTTTTTTTCTGTAGCTAAATTATAATCTTCATCCAAACTTAGGTGCTCTTTAGGTAGCATCTGCTTTTAGAGCCCCTACTCAAGAGTTCAACTAAAGCAGAATTCTTGACAACATTTCCATGCAACAGCTCTTAAAGAAAGTGTCCACAAGAATGGAGTAAGTAGGCAAACACATTTTACAAAATTTTTTAACAGTCTTGAAGAGTCACCCATAAAGAATTAATGATTCAAATTAAAGTAGCTTTTATAAATTTATTACTAATCTTACATATTGGATTAACAATTGACTTTTAAATGTTGTCAAATGCTTATGCTAATAAATAATATAAATTTAACGAAATTTAATTCAGATTAGTCTTTAAACAGTAGCTGCAAAAAGTCAACTGATTCGCTACGAAAAATTGCATGCGCTAAAAAGTATGCAACACTTTTTGCAACTCAGGTCAATGGGCCAGCTGCGAACAAAGCGGAGTCAGCTTTAAGGCGGGGGGATTAAAGGTTCGTTTCACATTTCGAATGCGTGCCATAAATAAATATAATAAATGTCAAATATGTGTGCGTACAAAAAAAAAAAAAAAACAAGAGGAGGGAAGAAAAAAAAGGGAAAAAAAAAAAAAAAAAAAAAAAAAAAAAAAAAAAAAAAAAAAAAAAAAAAAAAACATGAGTATGGAATTAAGAAAATGGAAAATGGAAAATGAGCGAAGAAAAAGCGGCGGCAAACATGAAATTAAATAAAAGTGCGCTGTGCGCTGTGCAGCTAGCTGAAAATTTTAATTATATTTGCAATTGCAATGCCATAAATTTTCAACACAAACACAACCAAAGCACACACACACACACGCACAGCAGCCGCAAGTTTGCTCTGAAGTATGCAACAAACAGCGGGGCAAAGAGCAGGGGCGGTGTCAAGGGGGCGTGGCCGGGGCCAACACCTACACGGGGGCCACCGAAAATATGTGCCAAGATATTTTAATACGACCCCAGTTGTCGGTGGGCTGGGGGCGGGGGGGGGGGGGGGGGGGGGGGGGGGGCGTAGCAGCTACCTCGCCTCGAGCTGGGATTAAGTTAAATTATTTTCAGCTTAATTAATTTACAAGCTGGCAAAATAAAAGGCCAAAAGTTATTTTCTCGCGCGTTGACAGCTGCGCCTTTATCTGGGAAATTGGCCAGGCGCATCAGCGAACCAAAAAAAAAAAAATAATAAAAGAAACTAATAGAAAAATGCTAGGAAAATATTTTTGCACGAAAGGCGCAGAACATTTTTGAAGGGCTAAAGGGGGAGGGGGTGGGGCGTCCCTTGGGGCGCTGCCTTTTTTGGAATTTTCACAGCCGCCACAGCGGCGACTTTGGCTGCCTTTTGATAACGCGAATGACTTGGGCAACGCCAATCTATAAATAGACTGTGGCCCGAACCAAGGCGGCTGGCTGCGCATGCGCGATGCGATGCATGCAGGTTCCTTGGAAAAATGCAGCAATGCCAAAGCTAAAGCTAAAGCTAAAGCCAAAGCTGATGCTGATGCTGAAGCTGAGGCTGAAACTGAGGCGAGCGTAGGACAAGTTCCAGGGCTGAGGGCACCGATGGGCACTGACAAGGGCGCAGGGCTGTGTGGGAGGCCAAAGCGATGCGATGCGATGCGATGCGAGACGACGCGACGGTTGCCAACCCAAGCAACCAGCCAACAAATATCCCCCCCCCCCCCTTCCGCCACCCCCTGAACAGCCACGTTTGCCATTCCCGCTGATGCCTCGTGCATGCCTCATAGACAGATGCTGTTAAATTGATAGCGTGCGTTTTGTTGTTATTTTCAGTGCTGGTTGCGTGTCTGCTCAGAAGTCTGAGGCCTGCCACGACAGCTCAGGCATTTCACAGTGGGGTAAAGTGTCGGTAATGCGCCTAAAGAGCCCAAAGCCACACGAGCCCCGAGGTGTGGCTCAGACGTTCTAGAGAAAGGGAAACTAATCGCTAAGCGTCGAGAAAGTGCAAATCAACTTACCCCTATAACGTTTAAGTGTTAGCATTTTGTTACAATGGTCTTGTAATTACCTGCAAAGCAAAAAGAAATGAAAATCCATTAATAAAAAAAAATTGTAAATAAATAAAATATAGTCTGCTCCACTAATCGCCACAAACGTCAGCCCAGCTCAGCTCAGCTTGGCTTGGCTCTCTGGCAGGGCCATGGCATTGATAAGGTCTAGGTCGCAGCGTCTACGGGCGCCCACTCGCTGCCAGATAGCGAATGCCAAACCCAAACCGAGAGTCAGAGTCAGAGCCGGGCCGGGCCCAGGACAGACGAGTGGACCGCAATGCAATGCACCAGTCGCCAGTAGATAAGAAAATGCCTTTTATTGGTTTTTCCTTTTGGCCTGGCTCTATTTCCTGATTACCACCAAGATTAGCTGGCCGAGAAGGCGCAGACAGCGCCGCGAAAGCTTCGCTTGAGCCGCGGCTCCAATTTAGGGCGCGGCTGCCAACAAACTGAGCAGACTTTTTTTTAAAACTGCTTCTTGGGGAAAACTTAAGTGCAGTGAAGAGTTTATTTTGCAAAGATAACAGTTTTTTTATAAAATATATTTCGAATGTTTTAAATTTTTAGAAATCCCTTTTTATGAATTATTTGAAATAAATATAGTCAATATAGTTTTTCTTCATAGTTTAAACTTTTATGAACTTTTTTTTAAACATTTGTTAATTCTTTTTTAAAATTCCTGAAATTGAACTCTTATTGATTACTGCAGCAGCTGAATATTATTTTCATTACATTTAATTATTAAAATTGGCTGAACTTCTCATTCAAAAAACCCCCGCACACCACGGCGTATGCGTAATTATTTAAAACGTGCCATGTTACAAAGCTACGCCGCAAATAAAAAAAAAAACACAAAAACGCAGAGCTGCAGAAAAATTTAAAGTATTTCGGTTGAAAAAATTGGCAGTTATTTTGCAAAGTTCCGTAATTAATTATAAACAAAGTTCGAGGAACGACAATAAAAAAAAAGTTGCTTTAAATTGTATTTTAATGCTGCCCGCATTGGCACAGTGGGTAAAAATGTGGCCAAATTAAAAATTTAACTATTAAATAATAAATAAATTGTAGACCAAACGTGCCCCGATAAAATTAAATAAAAAAAAAACGACAACATTTTGCAAAAAGAAAGTTTTCCATTTTGCTTTTGTTGGCAACTTTTTTTTTTTAAATTGTGTAAGATTTGACGCTTCCAATTTTTTTTTGCTCGCTGAGTTTTTACTTTGATAAATTGTCAATAATTAAAAGTTGGGCCATACAAATAGGCGAAGATGCCTTCAGAGCTGTTGGCTGCCAAGCAAACTCAATGGCAATCAATGGCTTAAAGCCCATTTGATGATTGACTGCTCAGCATTTGTGATTTTTTGCGTGTGATTTCTTGCATTATTAATCTTTCAACTTTGACGTCGCATATTTGTATTTTTTTTTGTTCATTTCTTTTTGTTTTATGTAATAATGAATATGGTATGGGTCTACGATTTGAAATTATTATTATTAAAATTTGTTAAGCTTGCTTGAATACATGAAAATCGCATAGAAGGGTGCTTTGAATTGTGTAAGGAATGCGAGAATGCATTAGAACTAATAGATTTGATTTATCTTAGTTATTTTTTCTTCTACTGATTCTCTTGATCTTATTCTATTTTAAAGCTTGCCGCAACTGGCAACAGATTCATTAAAAAGATTCTTCAGCTGTGACAGCATATCATATCATATCAGCTTCTTCTCTTCTGCCCGCTGGCTTTCATCCTCATCCTCATCCACATCCTCATTCTCGGCGATAACATTAAAGCTTAATGCACATTTTAACTGCTCAACGCGTCCCGCTCCTTAACACATCTAAGCCGTGCGCTCAGATTACAACATTTAATCGTAATATTTTACGGTCTTCTGCATCTTTCTGCTTCAACTTCTTCGTCTTCTTCTTCTTCTTCTGCTTCGGCGTCTACTTCTTCATTTTGAATTTCGATTACTTTGGCTCTTGGCAGCGATCCTCGTCATATCGATGTGCATGTGAAAATTATATGCATTATTAGATATTATTCTGGGAGACGGCAACAAGCAACGATTGCAACGACTCGCATTCGACTCGCTGCAAAATCTCTGCATAGATTCTAACGGTAACCGAGCAACAAAAGACAACAACAGCAGCAGCAACGGCAACAGCAACAGCAGCAGCAGCAGCAGCAGCAGCAGCAGCAAGACAAACAAACATGTGTAAGCCGCTGCTTAGCAGGCTGACGATCCACCTTCTTCTTCTACTTCTACTGCTGCTGCTTCTTCTTCTTCTTCTTACTCTTAGTTATTCTTCTAGTTGTGATGATTCTGCTGCTGCTGCTGCTGCTGCCTATTTGGCTTCCTCTCTTACCAGCCTCTTCAACTTGTTTAGCAACATTTTCAACCTGTCGTCATGACTTGGCCAAAGTCAAGTTAGGAATAAGCAACAACAACAACAACAAAAGCTGCAACAGCAATGCGGCACACGTGATTTAGTTCCTGTCGCTGCAGAAAACTTGTTGTTGTACCCAACAACAACAACAACAACAACAATCTCCCTCCCCCTCATCCCGACAATTGCGCCCCTTTGCTGAGCTGCGCTGAGTGTCGCTGTGTGTTTTATGCATATTTTGTGGCCATTGGAGCTGCCTGCCGCTTATCTTTGGCTTAAATAAATTTTACGCTCGTGTATTTCTTTTCAACGCCAGTCGAGTCCCCAAGCCGAATCCGGCCACAATTCCAACAACACCAATAACCAACAACAACAACAACAACAACAAAGACGACGACACACTGCCCAAATGTCCTCAGTTACCACATTGCAACTTATTTTAGTTGTTGCTGCTTGTTGTTGTTGTTTTTGTTGTTGTTGTTGTAACATGCATCCTCCAATCGCTTGGCAGGCATCTCTTGTCTCACCCTCGCCACTAAACCGCCGGCCCCGCCCCCTTTTGCCCCCCTCCCCTTTCTTGGTTGGTTCGTTGTTTGGTTTACTTGCATCTTGTTTCACATTGTTTGAATTTATTGCCACATTAATAAAATTTACAGCTAATAAAAAATGCATTGAGGTCTTGCCATGACACCCACTAACTGCCCCCCTCCCCGACCCGCCCCCTTAGACAGGCTTAGTTCTTCTTGGTTGGCTTTTTAAAGTTTTAAACAGAATTACTTTCTAGGTCATATGAGTAAACAAATATAGATTGAAGTTGGCCATTGCTGGATTCTTTTACAGCTGGCAACTAATTACAAGTTTTTTTTTACAGTTGTAACCGGCGTTAACAACGCCCAAAAGTCCTAACAATTCTAACTGATCTCTAACAACATCTTCGACTTGTCTGCAGCTGTCTGCAAGAAGACCCAACTTTGAATAAAAATTGCGCAATATTATTTAACAACAACTACAACAATGCAATTGATTTTTTAAAGAAGACGAAGAAGAAGAAGACGACGACGAGGAGGCAGCAACCTACAATTACAACGGTACTTGCGCTGCTTGAATGAAAGCAAACAGAAAGGGGCAGGGGGCAGGAGGCGGGGGGTGGGGGCGGGGAAAGACAACCAACAAAGATTCCTCAAAGCGAACCTCAAGCAAACAAAATGCTTAACAAAGGTCACAACATTGACATTGAACAAGACTTAAAAGATTCTAAAGAAGAACTTGGCTCGAAGGAGGAGATGGAGAAAAAAAGTAAACATTACTTTGGTAAATGTTGTTTAATATGCAATTACGACAATGCAGCTGAACCTGCAGCGGGATGGAAAGGGGGGGAAGGGGGGGGGAAAGGAGAACTATTCTCGGGTACCGTTTTGGCCAGTCAATCAAAACGTTTAAAATTAAATTATACGATGACAAACGAAAAACGAATCTTGCATCTGCTTGGCGATGTGTCAAAAGTTCAACACCGCGCAAAGCTTTTCAAAACCCTTCGGGTTATGTTCTATCCACAAATCAATCATTGCTGTCGCTGTAGTGTGTGTGAGCCCCCCTTCCCCCCGTCCTCCATCGCACTTTGCCCCATTGTGCGTCACACATAATTATGCTGTAATTGATATTTTCTACTCCCCTTTCTAGCCCCCTTGTCATTCTGTCGCTCTTCTCCGTTTGGGGCGTCGCAACATTTCAAAAGAAATCAAAATTTGTAACGCCTTTTGATGGGCCCGTTTTTATTTTCTATTTTTTTTTTTCTATTTTTTTGTTAAGTTACCGCCTGGTCGGGTCTGCAGAGATCATCGTTTGGAACCTGCACTTAGTTTGCATAGAATTCTTTGCGTTGCTCACTTCTCGTTGTTGTTGTTGTTGTTGTTGCTGCACTCTGAGATGATTGAATGTTTTCAGAGTTCTTAGCAGTACCGTTAGCTGGGGGAAAAAGGCTGTAAAGTGTTTGGTAATTTTGCTATATTGTCTATGACATACGTAGAACTTGAAGAACAAGCGCGTCAACAAATAATAAAAAAAAAAATAAAAAAAATGCTGTCGATATATGTAAAAGGAGTTGAAAAGCAGGAAGAGTTGTGTTTTAAGTATTTTTGTTGTTCAAATATTACCTTGATTCTTATGCATCATTTCAGCCAAACATTTTCCTTATCAATCTTCACACTTTCCCTTGTAGTGAAAGTCTATCAGAATTTAAAACAAGAAATGTTTGTGGGCGCGCATCTTACGAACATTCCAACAATGATAGATCATTAAAAATGTTTCGTACAAGACAACAACAGCAACAACAATCAGATGGTCACGACCCTGTTACGATCCCCCAAAAAATATGCGAGTTTCAAGTTGAAAGGTCGTGTGAGAAACGCTGTTCAAACATTTAAGAAAATCTAACTTTGATTTGCTTAACTGAGCTTCAGCTATAAAATTTAAACAGCTCACAATGATCCTCATTCTCAGCCAGAGTTGCGTTTTGGTTGATTGGATCTAGTTGGCAACCCAAAAGCAGGAAATGATTTATGTTTTCTGTGTGCGCGGCGACAACAATGCCTTGCGGCTTTTGGAAAATGTTCTCCAGCAAATGGGGGAAGTCATTGAGCTGGCGATTTTCTGGTTGCGTGCAGCTTAACCAGAGGAAATGAGGTAAGCGATTTGTGGGTTGCTCAAACGAGACACAAAAGGGGTAAATATCAAGATGAAAGCAGTTTAATATGGAAAATTATACTTATAATAATTCTTCCAGTTTATCTTATATTAGCAGATTTCAAAGTTAATGAACTTTTAAATACATCTATAAATATAGAAAATCTTTTGCCTTGAGCTACTTTTGATATCAATTCAAAAGGGTAGCTATAAAAACATTCTTAAGAATAAATAAAACATTTTGTGGCCCAGCAACAATTTGTTGACACTTTGTGTTGGAGTTGTTCCTTGAGATGTCGATGACCATTCAATAACTGCCACAAAATAGTTTCCAATGCTCAAGTGCAATAGGAATTTATTTCTATTTTTAGTCCGGTGTCAGCGTTATCCATCATTAGACTCAATTTGCTGGCTACGCCTTAAAGATGACTCGACAGGAATGCGGCTTTTGACTCGATTCTAACTGCATGACCAAACAAAACAAAGCTCACAAGGGAGTGAGTTGGGTTCTTCAAGGAGATGGGCTGCATAATGCATTCATTATGGGAAATTACAAAACAAAAACTGTCAACAAGTTCGAGACGGACAATTCCCAGACACAGTAGCCGGGAAAACAAACAACTACACAGGCAAACACAAAAAAAAAAAAAATAAATAAAAAAAAAAGTAGAAGAAAAATAAATAGAAAATAACACTCGATTGCAGTTCAATCAACTCCAGAAGGGTCAAACTGCGGTCAGTCGCTCTAAAACTGTCAAAATGCCGTCGCCGGCGTCCTGCCAAATGTCTGGCAAATGTCAAACGTTAGTTTTGTAATTAGCTGGTGGCTTGCGTTATGCGGCAGGCAGCTCAAAGTCGCCACCGCTGACAATTTGCAACTGTCATTGTGACATTTTGGCGGCAAACTGGCAAATGTTGCAAACGTCGCCGGGGTTAATGACAACGTCGCCAGCAACAACACCAACAACAGCAACAACAACAACGTTGAATATGACAGCTTAAAACACACTCGTAAGTTCATTTTTCTTATTGATCGTGTGTGTGTGTGTGTGTTGTGTGTGTGTGTTTGTCCCGGTCGTTAAGTAGCCTTGAAGTTTGCGCCCACAACTCACATTTCTGGCCATTAAAAATGCCAATGAAATTCGCACAGATCGGCTAAGTGCACAGACCACATATACTTACATATATATATATATATATGTATGTGTATATGTATATATATAACCAACTATTTATAGCCGCAATATGTCAAACTCTAAGAGCTGCTCTAATATTGACTTGAATTGCGCTACTTGTGGAGCATATAAAAACAACAAAAAGACAATTGAATTATTTACTGGGCAAGCGTATAACAATTATTTATAAATTATTTAAGACAAGTTGAACAAGAAATAAAGTCAACTAAAATCCACTATGTTAATCAATTTGAACAACAAATTTAGTTACTCTCTTTTTAGATTATATTTGTATATAAATATTTGTATATGCAGGAAATTAAAACTCACGTATTTAAATTAAATTTATAGTGTATACAATATCTCAATCTGTAACTCCAAAACTTATTTAATCAGTTTTTTAAACTGCTAAAAAAATGTTTGCTTGCATTTATTTATAAGTTCCTATTTTTATGATTACTTGTCAGATTTATTGAGATATAGACAGTATTAATATTTATTAAATCATTTGCCATTTTTAAATTTATATTATTATTCCATTACTATTATTTTATTATTGTCTTTAAGCTCTAACTTTTATTAAATCATTTGCCATTTTTCAATCTATTTTCTTCCTGTAAGTATTTTTTATTTATAGATTTTCAGAATTTACTTTGAACCCAACTCTTGTTTAGTTTCAGTTTTCTTCAGTTTTTCTCTGTTGCAAATGAAAAGCATATTTTATTCTCGCACATTTTAATCAGCTCTTCCACATTTCACTTCCCATTCGAATTAACACATCCACCCCACATGTTTTAAGCTCAAATCAGATCGCAACTCTCTCTCTCTCTCTCTCTATCTCTCTGGTTACACTAATCAACAGCAATTAAAATCAATTAAACGAGCTGCAAACAGACAATTTGTCTGGCAACCCTTTTTATTTTTTCATTCCTTTTATAAATCCAAACTGCATTTGTGGATTGGCGCAAAGTTCTGACTTTGGAGCAGTTGTTGGGAGCTGTCAAATCAGCGCCTGGCCCGTTGACATTTCTATTATGTCAGTCAGTGAGTCAATTGCGAGGCTGGGCAGCTCCGTCAGCTCCGGCAGCGTGCCACGTCGAGATCAGTTAACTCTTTGTGGCGGAATTAAAAATTCTAAACACAAGCTTGGAGGCTCGCACACACACGCACACACACGCACAGTGTCCGTCAGATGTTAATGACCAGGCGCTGGGCCATGTCTAAAAATAAAGCAAAGCCATTGGAAGCGCCACGGACGAGGCCGAGAACGAGAACGAGGACGAGGACTGGGCTAACTGAGGCGTCGGCATGGCGAATCGGGCCCAGATTAAACGCAGCCCTGGCTGGGCAGCATATCAAACGGCTGGCATCTGCAACTGAATTTGACTTTAATGCGCGGTAATTATGAAAAGTAAACTTGACCAGGCACAAAAGGAAAAATCGCTTCTGGTCTTGAGAGGCTCACAGCCCATTCCCATTCACATTAGTTGCGGTTTGTGCAGCTTCAAGCCGAAGCGTACTGAAGGTCGGCCACGTTGGGCGATGGCTTCTCTTTGTGTGGTTTTCCAATATTGTTTTGGCCACCCCCCCTCCCCCTCCCCCTCGCCACAAAACTGGATCTGTTCATATGCTAGCCATATATAATTCAGTGCGTCACTTTTCTGACAGCTTCATGCAACGGGCTGGCAGCACGTTCGGACCCGGTGTGACTTTTGGGTGTTTTGTGCCCCGCGACGCGCTTTTCTGACAGCCCGTGTTGGGTTCTCTCATTCAGTTTTTTTTTTTTTTTTTTTTTTTTTTTGCATAAATGCATAAAAATTGTTTGCCATTGTTTGCAGTTGGACAGACAGGCGATATATATACATATATACACACATATATATGGTTTTTATTTTAATTTTTTGTTTTTTGGGAGGGCTGCAGTCGAGCTGTCAAAATATTGAGCTGTCTGCGGATTTTGGTCAACAGATTGAACTGACATTTCAGTTATGTATGTATGTAAGTGTGTTTGTGTGATACACAAATATTTTCAATTGTAGACAGGATTTTAATTGAATAAAGAAAACTAGATACTGAAAATGGGGTATGTTAAAAATATTGTATAGGGTGCAGGATTTCAAAGGTAAGTGGATTTTTCTGGTTTATAAAAAAGCTTAAGTTTAAAGAAGTCTGAAATCGTTTTATCTGAGATCAAAAATCATTTTAGCCATTGCCAACAACGTTCTATTTCAAGTGCATTTAACTGCTTTTGGTTGCACATATCAATTGTTTGTTTTTCTCACAACATTTTAAATCACTGCAAACAAGAAGATGCAATCCCAAAAAGGTTTCAAAGTGCATGCAGCGCCTGATATTCAAATAACAACAACAACAACAACAACAACAACGGCACTTGGATTCTAACTGCGGCGGACAACATTGCGCAAACATTGAAGTCACAGTCCAAACTGTATGCAAATATTTGCGGCCCTCGGGTCCGGAGTTCGAAGTCGGGGCCATCGGCAATTTGGTCTAGTGGAAAATTTTATCAGCTTCAAGCATGCGACGTCAGTTTGTTTGGTTTTGGGACACAATCTGTAATATTCACCGATGCCGTTGGGGGATAACAATTTACCGATACCGAAATGCCTTTTTCTGAGCCGCACTTCAAAGCGTTTGCCGTCTAGAGTTTGGCGTTATCTGCCAACACTTTGTTCCGTTTGTTGTCAGCCGTGCTTTATATTGAGGCATTTGATGTATTACAATTGCACCCACCCGCAACCTGGCCAATGAGAGACGAGAGGCAAGGAGAAGAAAAAAAAAAGTACTTTTATGACTTCCATCCGAAATGTGGTCACACTCTTTGTGCTCGTTATTTTCCAGCTCGTATCTCATATCTATGCCTTCATATCCGTTTTTATAGCCCATTTCCCACTCTTTTTTTTTCTCTTCTACTTTTTCGGTTTTCTAGCAATGACATTTTAATTGCTTTATTGCATATTTTTTTTTTCTCCTTTGGTATTTTCTTTTTGTTGTTGGTTTCTTTTGCGTTTATTGTCGTGTGCCGCCGCCGCCGCCGCCTTACGTTGCGTGTTACGTCACTTGCGTAATTGCAGAGTGCGTCTCCCTCTCGATGTGTCTCTTTCTCAGTCTTTTGTTTGGTTTTCGGCCAATAACAAAATCTCTAACTCCAAATTAAACGAGGTCAACATTGTTATGGGCCATGTTTTGTGTCGTTGTCGTTTGTTGTTGTTGCAGTCAATTTGAAATTATCGGTCAACTTTTTGTCTGCCGTCTGTCAAAAATTAATCAGATAAATGTGTCACACGACAATCTCGAAATAACACCTACGCAGAAAAGGTCAAACTTGTTTATGGGTCTACACATAACATGTACAACAAAACAACAACAGCGACAATAGCGACAACAATATTAATTGGGTAATGGAAAATTTTATAACTTACGCAGCTTGTTGCCAAAAAAAATTGTAAAAAAATATATGTATGTATATATAATGCACGTTTAGTTTTTGTCTTAGCACAATTTAAATTAAACGTTTTTCTCGTCTTGTCTCAAATTGAAAATTGCGATTAAAGTGAAAATACGCGTATGAAGATCGCAACTAGCAAAAACTAGCAAAGAACACGCAACGCGACGGAAAGAAACTAAAAAACTGCAGACGCTGCAGCAGAGGCGTTGACGTCGACGTCCGATTGCACGGAAATGAAAATGTGCACTGGACTCTTTGGCCGCGAACCGCAGCAGCGGCGCCAGCTGCAGCGACAGCGACAGAGGCAGAGGCAGAGGCAGCGAAAGCAGAAGCTTCGCCTTGCCCCGATGTAACAGAGATCTGCACGCTAAGTTGTTGTTGTTGCAGGTAAACAAACCAAATGAGCGCAAAGAGAGAGCAGAAGCAGCGCAGCAGCAGCGATCTGACAGAGCGAGCGCGTGCAATCTGCCAAGCCGGTGTGCCGGCTCACGTTTGAGAGAGAGAGCGCACGAGCCAAATGTTGCTAAGCAGCACGCTCAGCAACATGTTGAGCATTAATGTTGCTAGCCAGGCAAAAGTTCAATTTTAGGCAACATTTTCTAAAATGTTTGCTGTAATTATTTAATTATACGCTACTTTACGACAGAAGAATATATATTAAGTTACAATTCTAACTTTCAGGCTTAACTTTATGCAAATATGTGCTATGCAAAGTGTTTGCATTTTATGAAGAGTAAAAAAAAAACTGTTAGCTATGTGACAGCGAAGTTTGCTAATTTTTTATAATTAGTCTAGAGTTGCTCAATAGATGCGCTGAGCTTCCGGCACAGCTGCAACTGGGGCTGAAAAAAATACCAAGCCACAATTTCCCACATTAAGAACCAGGCTAATAATCACACAAAAATGAACCGACTTTAATAATGATGAAGCTGCCACAGCCGCAGCCGCCCTGCTGCTTGCGACTGTCTCTGCTAATGAGAGCAGAGCAGCAGCTCACACCTCTCACAACTCACACACACATAAACAAACACACATAAACACTCACACACACACCTTGTCGCTTCGTCCGGAAGCCTGAGAAACTTTTGAATTGTTTCATAAAATGCACAAAGTTGCAGTTAATTGTGTCAGGCGAGCTGACAGGCCTCGAGAATATGTAGAGCCCAAAATGAAGCCATTTTGGCGAGACGACATCGTCGTCTTCCAAGCATCATTTCGTTTCCATTTCCATTTCCATTGCGATTCGCTCCATCTCTGTCGCACTTGGCTTGGTAAGGGGGCTGGCCGGCATCAGGTTATATGCTAATGCCAACAAGGATCTTGAATCTCATCGCATATAATTTATGCTTGCTTATTGGCAGCTGTTGCTGTTTGCAGATTTGCATAAATTTCATATGCAACATGTGGCCGGCCGAGGCGGAGGCCGCTTGCCGCATGCCGCATGCAGCCAAATCGCCAGTTTTGTTTTTTCGAGTGGGCGACGTCTTTGACATTGGCATAAAGCATCGCGAATGTTGAACTTCAAAAGCAGCTCGCTCCGAAATAGACATCAATGTTCAGGAAGCCGGACAACAACAACAACAACAACAACAACAACAGCGAAAGATGAATGAAAAAAAAACATATCACGGTGAAATTTTACAGCACGACCTCGTTTCGTACATCAAGAAAGAATTGCGACGAGGGGTTTCCAAAAAAAAACCAAAAAATAACTAAATAAATAATAAAAAAAAATATGAAAAATATGTTTGGCAACGGGTCGAACGTCGTCGATCGGAGATCGCTGATCAGTGATCGGCGATCGATTATGATCAGCAGTTCGATTTTAATGAGTTCGCGCGCCAAAAGAATCGAAAACACAGACAGACGCGTTAAGCAGGTCACTTTTTTTGTGTATGTATGTGTGTGTGTTTGTGTGTGTGTGTGTGGCACGAGAAAGGCAACAAATGAAAGTAAAAGACAACTAAGTTGCCCCCGTCCCATGCCACAGCAGACAGCAACAGGATGATGAGGAGCCTCGTCGTCGTCGTCGTCGTCTGACCCAATTTCGCTTTTTAATGGGGTGCCAAAGGCCGCTTCAAGTCGGTATGTGCCAAAAAAAAAAAATAAAAAAAAAAAAAGATTGGCCAGCCAGCGATCGATCTTTTCATCTCGATCGAAAATCGATCGATCGCTGATCAACGCGCTTCTTGTTCAATGCAATTCATCTTTATTACGCTTCGGTTGGAGCTTTCGTTCTCGTTCTCTCTTTTCGGGGGGGGGGGGGGGGGCCCCTGTTTGTTTTTCCCCCCCACTTTATGTTTCTGAAAATGGGTTGTGGAACTCAACTTGGACTTCGATCGGCAGTTTGTTGGTGCCGCAGAATCCGATTTGAATTTGCCTGAGAATGTTGCAAGCTTATTTCGCTTTGGTTGCACATAGAAAGTTGCCGATTTGCCAGTGTGTGGATTCGATTTGAATTTATGTTGCCCGCTGCCCGCTTGACATGTGAAAATCAAAGCTTGATTGATGTTATGACTGCGCCAACGGAATCGCATTCGAAATCAGACAGAGACTGCCAAAGGGGACAGGGGGAGTTGAAGAAGGGGGAGGGAGGGAGAAAGGGGCACGGTGTGAAATCTAACCGAATTGGAGGCGCATCCGATTGCGCATTATGTGTGGATTTTAGAAATGTATCTAGGTTGCCAACTGGCTTTGTTTGCCGATTGAAAAAGAAAAGAGCAAACACTTAATCTAATGCTAATTCTTTTTCTTCTTCAATAGAGATTTTGTTAAGTTTAAAATTTTAAAAGTTTATTTGCATTTACTTTAAAAGCATATTTCACTTTAGCTTTGAATATCGTTCTCTCCTAACTTTCTTTCTTGATCAATCAATTTTATCTTGAGCTGCAGATAAATTCAAATTCTTTATATAAAATTTCTTGCTTTCAATTAAATTTCGCACAATAAAAGATAATATCTAATGCATTTCCTATCAATTGAGTTGCATTCCTTGCCAGCTGCTGCCTCTCTCTTTCTCTGGATCCTTATTCTATAAAACCAAAAAAAAAAGCATTTTCCTTATCTATTCAACTTTCAATTAAAAGCCGTTTCGCCAAAGCTAATTTCCAGAGTATTTATAATCTATTAAGCTGCTATCAGCGCTCGCTCTCTCTCTCTCTCTCGCCCTCTCTCTCTCTCTCTCTCTCTAGTTGACCATGTGTTCTTTAATCCACATACAGCACGTGGCAAATCTCTTGAAGCCTCAATTACAAAGCTGGCATTGCAATGAAACCAATTTGGCAACATGCTCCGATCCAATCAGCTGCGAGTGTTGGCTGCAATCCCTAAATGGTTAGCCTGGTCAGCTTGGCGGTTCCCGCACAGCATCAACAGCTGCTGGTCTAAAATAGCCAAGCACTCAGTTGAAGCTTCCCATTCCTATTACCCATTTATTTTCACCGCTTGGCGTTTGACCGCAGCAACAGCAGCAGCAAAAGCAGCAGCAACAGCGGCAGCTTTGGTATTTGAATTGAGAGATTAAAACGCAGTGAGATACGTTGCCCCAACCAAGCCCCCCTCTCCTTCCTCTCCACCGCAGTCGCCACTTAAGCATTTGCCCACCCACGCGCTCAACTCGCAACTCGCAACTCGCAACTTGCGCGTTGCCAGCAGGAAGTGTCAAAGGAAGGGGCAGGAACGGTGGCAGGAACGGTTAGCCTGGCCCAGGTGGCAAGGGTATGCGGTTACAGGCCCCGAAAATTCATGGTCGCCAGTTGGTTCTACGGCGTGCTGCAGTTTGTTGCAACAGTTGCAGCCACTTTTCATGACACGAACACAGCGCCAAGTGAAAGCAGGTTAAATGCAAATAAATTGTAAGCGAAATATACGAAAACAGTAAAATTCCCCTCAGCCCCCCCCCCCCCTCTACCCCTCGAATAACTGAAAAGATGCCTTCCAACTGCACCTTCAAAAGTTAAATGCCCATTTCGGGTCTTTAATTTGATTACTCTTGATTATAATCATTATATTTGATTATTATGCGGGTAATTTGTAAACAAAAAAAAAAAACAAAAAACTATTGAATGAATATTTTGTACTGTTGGTTTTAAGGTAGAAAGTGGAAGTTTGTTTGTTGTTTATATAATAATTCAAATGTATTATATTTATATTATAAATTAAAAATTAGATTAACACCAGATTGTTTGCTTTAAAGATTTCCTTGAATTGTATTATTTTTGAATTATTAATTAATAAATAAATTAACAATAGATTGACTGTTTTAAATGCCTTCTTGAATTGCAATAACTACTTTATTTACCTAGGACTCTTTTTTTATTCTAGATTAACACTAGATTGCTTGCTTTAAATATTTCCTTGAATTGTTACAACTTCAATTGTATTATTTTTTAATTTATTTACCAACAATTAAATTAATAATATATTGCTTGCTTTAAATGTTTCTTTAAAGTGTTATAACTACTTTATTTACCTAGGACTCTTATTTTTTTATTCTAAAATTTTTTATTCTAGATGAAATATTTCCTTGAATTGCTTAAACTTCAATTGTATTATTTATTAATTTATTTACAAGCAATTGAATTAAAAATAGATTGCTTGCTTTAAATGTTTCTTTGAAATGTTACAACTACTTTATTTACCTAGGACTCTTTTTTGTTTTATTCTATCTGGAGTTCATAAATCTTTTGTCATTTATGACAGGCGCTGGCTTTGGGTTGGCAAGTGTAACAAATTGTGCGAGAGATATGCGTGAACTCCGGCGAGATGAATGAACAGCAGGTGTGTTGAGTACCTGGCGAAAACCGCGCCCGAATTCCTCGAGCGGGTTACCCTTGGCCCACACCCCACGGGCCAGAACCACTTAGGCGACGTCGCGACGTGCTAATGAGTATTTTTCTTCTTCTTCTCACTTGTTTTTTTTTGTATTTGTGTTTTTGTTTTTGGCAAAAGGTAAACGTAGCACTCGATGGGAATATTGCGGGTATCGGGTATGAATGAACGTGAAAGTGTTTGGAGATTTATGATATAAGGCCGGGCCTGCGTTGCAATTAGCTGACGGGAAAGTGAAATGTTCTCAACGAAGTGCGGACAAGTAGGTAGAGCTCGATGAGATCGAAGTGCAGCAAAGATAAATGGCAGAGACAAAAGGGAGAGGAGAGAGAAAAAAAAAAAAAAATAAAAATAAAAAAAGATGAAGAAAAATAAAACACTTTAACGCTTGGGCCTCATAAATCACAATGGGACATCATGTTCGGGTCCTGTGTACATGTCGGCCAGTTTGGGCCAGGCTGTCAAAACAGCAGTGGCCAAAATGTGAGTAACGGCTAAATAATAATGTTGCCAATACGAATGCGCAAACGGGGCCGTAACTGAAACTCTTTTGTGGGTTAAGGTAAACGCCACGAACTGAACGCTCATTTATCATATGAGCGTCGAGGGGCGGAGGGGGGCGGGGCTGGAGGGGAACTGGGCGCAAAACCTTTTGCAGCTGGCCGCGTCCGAAAATTGGGGTCAGGCAGACAAACAGGAAGCTTGTCAAGTGTCGCCAGCTTGTGGCCAGCGAAGGAGCCGCCAAAAGCAACTCTCTTTCTGCCAAATGGCTCAATGAACTGTAATTTGAGCGCTCGGCAATTTGCCGAATCCGATTGCAAATGCGAATGCGACTGCGACTGCGAATGCGAATGCTTATGGCCCGAGGTGTTTGCCAAGCACCACAAAAAGGCTAAAAAAAAAAGAACGTTAAATGCAACAACGCGCCCAAAAAACTTAATTCATTGAGCAAAAAAAAAAAAAAAAAAAAAAGAGAGAAGAGCCAAGCAAAGGGAGAAGGGGGAAAGGGGCGGGAGGGGGGTCGGGGGGGGGGGTGGTGGGTGCGTATGTAATTTAAGACTTTCTCGCTTAGCCTCTGTCCGTTTATGTCGTTTTTGGGGCGATACTTGCAACTTTTTTAAAGGCCACCAGCTGGCCAGATGCGGGTCGCGCCAGGCACAGTTTGAGACTGCACCTGGTCGGCATTTTTGTGGCTGGGGGATACCGAAAAATAACAACAACAAAAAAAAACTATAAAGAAAGTTTCGATATTTATCGAAGTTTAATTAATATTAATGATTTCGAAGCTAATACGTTAAAGTTGTGAGCTATCGATTGTAGTTTCTGTATGAATACGTAATAACTTTAATTTATAGTAAATCCTTAAAAATCAATAATTTATTGAAAATAAATGTATTTAATTTAATCAACTAGGCACTTGAATTCTTTTGCTTATCTGATCTTAATCAAAGCCAAATCAAGTCAATCAATTCATATAAAACCCAGCTTTATTTTTATATCATCTATCTGCGAACAGCTTTTTTATAATCTGACTTTAATAGAAGACAATTTAATTACTTAACAATAAAATATTCGTATAAAACCCAGCTTTATTTTGCCAATCCTTTAACATATCCAAATATTTGCTTTTCCACAGCTCAATAAACACTTCTATCGCTATCTTTAAGCTGACGACATAAATCCTTATTTATCATCAGCTTTTGCAAGTCTTAATCGAATGAAATGTGACATTTTTAAAGCTTTAAGTGAAGCGTCGTTAACTGTTTTGACTAACTGCCAGCTACTCTATTTGATTGCACTCTACTTAACTCATAAAGTCAATTGCCAGGCAAACCAATGACAAAAGTCCATTAAAATTTGGCAGCCGGAACCGAATGGAAAACCAAAGCATTAACTGGTGGAAAATGCAAGAGAGGAGAAAAAACTGGCGGCTCACATTTCGATACGTGTGCTTGTGTGTGGGAAAACCGTTGGAAAAACACGTCGATGTGGCAGTTGTTGTAGTTGTTGTTGTTGCTGTCACTGCTCGTCGAAATGGAAAACACAATTAGATGACCTAATAAATAGTTATACTCGTATGCACACACGCTGACACTGACATGGACGCAGCGAAAGCCCAACAACAACAATGACCAAAGAGGTAAAAACACAATTCGTTTTTTTTTTTTTGGCAATGCAAAAATTTGTATGGGAATTACCTTGACTCTGGATCGTGAACGTGTCGCGAAGAGGCGGGCAGGCAATTGGATTCGGCCCGGCTAAAAACGCTCTGAGCCTGGCTCATTGTGCGCCTTTATTGGTGCAGTCACAGCGTGACTTGTTGGCTAAGGTCTTCTAATGCTTTTGGTCATGGGAAAGTGTCGCCGCAAGCCTTGACGACTTCAGCGCCGATGATGTGTTAGAATTGGCAGGCAATTGCAAAAAAAATATATATATATACATATATATATATATATATATTCACGATTCGCAGTGAAAGTCAAGCGAAGACGTTACGAATAGTTTAAAGTTAGCAGGATTTAAAAAAATGGGAAACGAGGAATGTTCTGTTTGATTATTGGTGAGATAAAGTGTTGTTAAGCAAAGAAAGATATTCAATCAATACAAGGGGAAAGGTAAGGCTTAAATATTTATAAAACCTAAACTAAGAATTTGTCATTGATCATAAAATAAATATCACTTAAGCTCAGATTGGATTCAGATTTAAATCTTAATCACTTTAAAAGTCTTTGAAAGTAGAACTTCTTTCTGTCCTTGATTAGCTGATACTTTTTTTAATAAAAAATACGACTTACTTTGTTTGATTAATACTTATGTATATAAACTAATGATAGTCAAAGAAAAATATTAAAAGAAGTCAAGTGTGACAGTTATAAAAATTGTTATATAACTTAATAAACTTTAACTATCTTTTGCAAAGAACTAGGAATCTAGCTTAGGTAATAAAGAAATTAGTATTTTAGCTTACTTTGGGTGCAGATCTAATTTACCATTTATTGAATTATTAAAAGTAGAATAAAAAAACGACTCGCTTTGCTTAATTATTACTGATATAAGCTGATGATAATCGCAGTAAAATATTAAAAGATGTAATGGTTTAAGGTGTCTTTATATTTATAAAAGTTGTTAACTAACTTGAAAGGCTTTAACAATATATAAGGAAATTGAAGAAAATATCACTTCAGCTCATTTTGGGGTACAGATCTAATTTACCAATTATTGAATAATTGAAAGTAGAACTTCCTGATACTTTTATCAATAAAAAAAACGACTCTCTTTGCTTAATTATTACTGATAAATGTGTAATGGGTTGGGGTAAGTTTTTTATTTAGAAAAGTTAACTAATTTAAAAAGCTTTAACAATAAATAAAGAATATGTCTTCGATCATAAAGAAAATGTCACTTCAGCTCATTTTGGGTTACAGATCTAATTTACCAATTATTGAATAATTGAAAGTAGAACTTCCTGATACTTTTACCAATAAAAGAAGAAAAAAAAAAAGACTCACTTTGTTCGACTCTTATCGGAGGACAGCGATTATCGGGCTGGCATTAAGTAAACATTTAACTCACATTACAATCTCCACGACGAGAGGAGTCGCAAAACTCCTTTCGGTGCCTTTTTATCGTGGCATTCATCTGCCGCATTTATCATCATCGAAAATGTGAAGCGTGTTGAGTTTGGCTTCGGCTGGCTGTGGGGCTCATTGTTTGGACAGGCGCTCCAACAGAGCCGATGACCCACATCCACAGTTAAGCGAGAGAGAGAGAGAGAGAGAGGGAGATGTGCCCCCTCCTGTTTCAAAGAGGAGACGTTCGACTTCCTTGTCGGTTGTTTGTGTGTGTGTTTCTGTTTTTTTTTGGCTGTGTTGCTGTCGCTTTTCAGTGATAAATATATGTTACACTTTTTTACTGTTATTGCGCCCCGCATGTGTTCGCATTTCTCCAGCGGAGTCGCCGTCGACGTCGCCGTCGCCGTCGCGGGATCTGTGGAACTCTTCCTTTCAAATGCATTTGGCCATTAATCGTTGCGTTCGCGTCTTGTTTTCTAATTAAATTGCGGCCAGCTCCATGTGGGTGTCTTGTCTAACAACTAGATAATTATTCTACAGCTTCAGAATTCGGTGTTCACATTCAATTGGAAATTGAAATTAGACTTTTACTTTGCATACCCCGTCGTTGACTATTCATAACTCAACTCCAATCCACAAAGTGGGGCAATTACAAAGTGAAAATTACGAGCTGATATTTCTTTTTTTTTTTCTTCTTCTCTAAATTCTTAGAAATTGTGTGGGTGGTCTAATGATGATTTAAAAGTAGGCTAAATAGTTAGAATTTAGGCAAAAGAATGTTAATGTTTTTAGTGAGTTTTAATTGAATATATTCATAATATATGTAGGTATTCATAGCACCTATGTACATGTGTTGGACTTGGGCCCTACATAAATTGCCCGTGCGATTTGCAACAAAGGAAGCGCCATGAGAAAAGAATTTGGAGCAGATTGTTTATCACAATATGCTGAAATTCCCCGACTTAGGAGCGAGCCCAGTTAGAAGCGTTTTTGCTTTTTGTTTGAGCCAACTCTTGGCCTGACTTGGCTTGGCTTGGCTTGGGTTGGCTTGTCTTGGCCCCGCTGATTGTGTCAGCGCGATAGCGAACGGAACTCAGCGCGGTCCGCCAAATTCCCAAGTGTGATTCCCCCACTCGCTGCCCCAGCGGTCTCCACGTGCCGCCCCTTGGCGTGTGAAAGCGCAAATTCTGATTATAGTAAAGCCCCAAAAGCAACTGACTAGCGACCGTAATTTATAGACTAGCCTGCCAGACAGATGCCCCTCCATCTTTGCAGGCTCCTCCCCGACGCTTTTCGTTTTCACTTCCTATCGCGAACATTTTATGTGTTGCTTATATTTTTTTTTTTTTGGTTTTTTTTTTTGGTTTTTTTGTTTCTCATGATAAATTTGCGTGGTTTATCCTGCGGCTAGCAGCAAATTATGGTTCTTAAATTCTCTCTCTGTGCCAGTTGTTGCCGTAGCTGTTGATAATGTTTGCCAAACACGAAATGAAATGGCCATAAAACTGTTGTTGTAGGCATTTCAGATTTAACGGAAATAAATTGCTGCACCAATTGCACGCTCTTTAAAATGTTTTTTTTTTCCTCGACAAAAGTAACTGAAAACTGTTATAAAAGGTGCTTTGGGGGCCCTAAAGCTAAAGCTGTAAATTGATATTGTAACACAATTCGATGGTTACCGATCGAAATTAAAGATTAAACATATTAATCTAAATTTTAATCATGTCTTTTAACAGATTTTTCAGCACGTTCATTTTTGAACTTTTTTGAAAAAATGTTTTTTTTTGCTTTAGTTTTATTTAAATTTCTAATAAATAAATACATAGTTTTAAGTTTTTGTCGCATTTAAGTGTGAAATGTTTTGTGGCACATTTAAGTTTTAATTGTATATTATCAATGCAATTAATTTCATTTAAAAGCTTTACGCATGATTTATCAAAAGCGCAATTTAATTGCTTTGATCTGCTTTAAATAAATACACAAAACGTTATTTGTTTTTATTAGTTGCCCAAAGGGCTTATTTTGGGTTTGAAGTGAATGAAATTAATCTGCCGTAAGCTCAATCTGAAAAATTTGTGTTGCAAACGCTTAAACATCACACTTAATTTGTTGGTACTTTAACAATTATTCTCAAATGGCGGCCGCAGGCCTTAGCTTTAGCTTCAGTTTTTAGCCTCAGCTTCATTTGTGGCTTAAACGGACAGTTAGCGCAAATAGCTGGTTTGACCCTCTTTTGGGCCATCGCAGTTGTCATTAGCAGTTGATATGCCATTTGGTTAACAACCACTGTCAAAATATGCTTATTTATTGTAATAATAATTCATTTGATTAACTCGGTGTCCGAGCCGAAGCCGAAGCTGAAGTTGCAGTTGGAGTTTGGGAAAACTAAACGCCCCATTAGCCTTTCTAAACCAGAGGCCCGGTTCGACTGGGTGCTTGGGTTAGTTCGGGACACACAGCTCCTAAATGCGCTCACGTTTAAGTTGTCCGAAAATACGACATGACTACGAAGTGGACGTGGACGTGGTGACTACTGTGCACCACAGCACCACCAAACCACACACAGCCCCTGCAGGAAAGGAAAGGAAAGTTTTTTTTCTTCTATTTTTTTTTTTTTCGTTTTTCTTAAAGTTGGTCGTGGATGTTGCTTTGGTTTTTTATTGAGCCATTATTAAGTTATAAACACGCTGCTATTGATACAAATACAAATAAATATGGACTCCATAGAGCCGAACATGCACTCATAACACTGGCCAATTGTTTAGAAAGAAAGACAGCAGCCAGCTAAACTGTCGGAGCAGCGAAGCGGCCAAGTGAAAGGTTGCACATGGACAAGGACCTGGGACTTGGGACCTGGGACATGGGACATGGACATGGACCTGCCTCAGATTTTGGACTAGACACTTTGTTTATGTGCAATTTAGTTGCACATTTCGTGGAAACGTTCGAGACGTGGGCCAAATGTTATAAATAAATATTGCCATGTTGATATTCTGTGTGTGAACAGGCAATATACTAGCTAACAACAACAACAACAGCAGCAACAATAACCTGAGGCTTGACTCCGTGGGCGAGTCTTGGCGGGTTTTTTGGATTTGCGATGTGTTCGCTGTGCATTTGTTTTAATGGCCCATTTCAAATTGAGTTGTAGCCCAGCCTTCAGGTGGGCGTTCATCCGGAACCGGGTGGAACAACCACCAGCACCACCAAAAAAAAACAAAAAAAAAAACAGTTCAATTTGTGCAGCATCATTTAGCAGATTTTACAGTGGGTTAAGAAAAACAATTAAGCGCGCCCAGCGTGAAAGAGACAGAGAGAGAGAGAGATAGAGAAGGAGAGTGAGTGAGAGCGACAAAACAATCGAAAAATCAGAGTCTGTCAAAGTGAATGTTTACTGTAAGACGCTCACTTCGGGCAGGCGCAAAGCTTTCTATAAATTTGAACTGAACAAATGCAAACAAAGCTTTTATCTTTTTATTAGTCACTGGGCATTAAGAACATTCTTTGGTTATTAGTTAATAAAGCGTTGTCTTGTATATAAACAAAAAGCTTATCTACAATTAATCTTAATGGCCATTGCCGAGCATAGGTGCAAAACAAAAATATAAGAATCGCTTAAGCTGCAGCTTCTTTTGACCTTTTGCAAACGAGTTTCAAAAACATACAAAATAAAGAGAGAAAAAAAGAAGAAGAAAAAACTTATATGGGGGCTGGCACATTAGATTTAAGCTGACGTTTTCAGCAATTAGCGGGATTAATTGCTTTCGTGTTGAGCTGCCGACGCAACTGAGAAACCGCTAAGCCCGGAGACCTCACCTACTAACCTCAGCCAAAACAATTAGAATCAACAAACAAACATATAAGAAATAAAAAGAAAAAACAAAATTAAAATATGAAAAATAAAAAATAAAACTGACATTTGAATTATATGAGAAAAGCAAATGCAAACCCACCAAAGAGCTTGTGGTGCCCAAGTGGGCTCCATTTTTGGACCGCTGCCAGTTCTCGGATGCAACGCACCGCCCAGTAAGCCACACACACACACACACACACACATACAGTCTGTTGTGTGTTCCGCTCTTTCCACTAATAGTTACAGCTGCTGTCAAAATGCAGTGGCTGCTGTTGCTGGTGGGCGTGACAGCAGCGACCAGCCCACACACACACACACACACACACACACACACACACACACATACATAGAGTGTATACAACACCGGCAGCCCGTAGTGGGGCCAATAAATGGCATTAACCAAATGTGGTAAAAACAATTTTGAAACTTGTTAATAAGTGATCGCTGGCATATACAAATAAATATGCACACAGACAGAAACAACTTTACATACTCCTCCGAAAAAAAATGTTTTCATTTTGTACAAATTTCCCACAATTGTTTCGCTGGCTGTAGGTGTGTTTGATTTCTTTCGACAATGCTTCACTGACCAGGCCAAAAAGCAACGAAACCAATCCCAGACGCGACTCATATGCAAATGCGCCTTGGGTTTACTTTGGTGGCCCAAAGATTAGTGTGACAGCTGAGCGACGATTTGTTGAAAAATTATGGACAGTAGTCGCAGAAACAATAACAATAAATTTCAATATGCTCTGCGGCGCAGATTTTCCCCCAAACAACAACAAAATGGTAGCAGGAAGCCACTTTTCTTATTGTTGTTGTTGTTGTTGTTGTTGTGGGTGGGGTCCTCGCCTCCGTATAATGATGTGTAATATTTGGTTGTTTTTTTTGGCAAAAAGATCGCCTTTTATTTTGTTTTTTTCTTTTTTTGGGGTGTGTTTGCGCGATAAGAGGAGCAGCATTAGAAAGTCGCAGATTAAGCTTAATGCACATGAAATGAAAGCTGGCGGAGCGAGCTTAATGTTAATGTCGCTATAGATATGACTATAGTCCTCCAGTTTGCCAGTGTGACCAGCGGCAATGATAACACGAAAAGCCATTAACTTTAATAATGCAATTGGCCGCGAAGGCTGCCATAATCCAAAGAAAGAAAGTTTCAAGTAGCCGCTTTTAAAGTTCTTTTAGAGCAACTTAAGAAATGGATCATGGAATATATTATATAAAATTACATTTTCATTAAATCAATATAAATATATAAATATATATTTAAAAACTCTCTATTAGCTTTCTTTTCATATAATCAGCTTCATATTTAACTTACCCCAAAAAAAAAACAGACTTTAAAGGCAAACCCCTTGAATGAAATTGTATTTAAATCCGTTTACATACCTGCAAAATAAGAAAAAGAAAAGATAAACATAAATAAAGAAGTCGTTAAAAAAAGATGTCATTAAAAGTGAATTTTTTGGCAATTTTTGATTATTTATTGTTTATTTTTAAAAACTGAAAGTGTTGGATATAATTGCTAAACAAATAAATAAAAGTAAGCACAGATCAAAGAAAAAATCAAAAGTGAATTATTCGGTTGAGCCCAATGTGTGAAGAAGCCGATAAAAAAAAAACAACAACAACAATAATAATAACAACAACAACAGCAACAACACTAAGTGGACTTTTGACACTCGCTTGGTGTCGAGTGGAGGAGGCGAAAGATTTGCTCAGGCAAAAACAAACAGAAACTGTTGGAGGTTGATTTTTGGAATCTGCCCAAATTGATGAGAGATCAGAGCAACCGATAAGGGAGCGGGCATAGCATGTGTGTGTGTGTGTGTGTGTGTTGGTGTTGGTGTGTGTTTACATTTCAATTGTAAAAGGTCGGGAGCCGAGCCGGCGGTTGAAGGCGACAGCGGCGCCTCAGGGTTAAGCAAATTGCGCATCCATCGCAAAATATGCGGGTCAATAAATGAAATGCGGCAATGGCGATGGCGATGGCAAATTATGCAACCATTACCAAAGTGGAGGCAGGCAGGCAACCAGTTGGCCAGACCGGGCCAGTCCGGACCAGGCCGGGCCGGGCCGGGCCGGGCCGGGCCAGGCCAGGCAGTTGTGGAGCTGCTCATTAATTTCATAAACGCAGAAGAAATGCAACAATGAAACCGAAACCCATACTTAAAAATAGCTGCCTGCCTTCCCATTACCGCATCTGCCACATCTCCCCAGCGTATCTTTTCGCATCTCCCATCTCACTTTATCTCTATCTCTCTCTCTCTTTCTCTCTTTCTCTATATCGCATAGACAAAGCGCGCGCGCATTTGGCACACCTCTGGAGCAGTCTCTTGGGGGCTGCAGCCTTGGCTGAGGCGTGTGTGATGATGATTATGGCCTAATGGTGGGGCCTGTTGGCATGCCAGCGTAGATAACAACAACAACAACAACAACAATAACAACAACTGAGTCGTTGGCCGCCAGTTGCCGTTTCTGTTGCCGCGTTTGAAGCAGCGCGTAAAAAATGGCAAATAATTTTGCGCTCTGGCTGATTAGTTGATGCCAGCCTGTTGAAAAAAAAAAGGGGGGGGGGGAGGGGGGCCTAATAAGAGGAGGGGGTGGGTTGGGCGGCAAAAGCAACAAAGTGAACGCTGTAAACATCAGTGGCGAGAAAATTCCTTCGAATTACGAGCACATTTCAATTTTACAAATTCACAAAAATGTTAAACTGAAAACAATTTTGAGGAACTAGTTAAGCATATTCTAAATTTAAGCAGATTACGTTTTAAGTACCAGATAAGTGTATAATAAAATTATTAACTGATCAGCTGGAAGAATCATTAAATTTATCAAAATCTTAACAAAGAGATCAAATATAGATAGACCAAATAATAATTGCATATAAATAAATCTAAGTAAATATGCATTTATTTAAGTTTCTGCAGTACTTTTACTTGATTCCATAAATAATGCACTGGAAACAAAAAAAAAAAAATAAAAATAAAAAAAAATAACGCCCCAGCTTATGCCCATACGGCAGCAGCACCTAATGATCTATGGCTATCAAGATTGGCCTGTCTAGATGTCTGGGCTGGCTAACACAGCAGCACATCGGATCGGCGAACAAAACAAAACAAAGCTTTGCTATATATATTTGTTTTGATTCGGGCCAAGCTTTGTAGGCGTTCCATTTGTCTGTCGGACCAGATGCAGCTAGCTCCAAGCTACGGCTCTGACTGCGTTTGTTATGACGCTGACAAATTGTTTACCATATCAGCTTTTTGTCCATGTGTAACAAATAACGCTGAAGCTGAGTCCGCAGCACACGCCCAAACACACAAAAGATCCAAACGATGAGGCTCTATACTATATGTAACTTTTATTCTCCATGTGTGCGCAAGTGTGTGCGAGTGTATGTGTGTGTGTGTGTTGTTGCACTCAAGGTCGTTTCATTACTCAGCGGCGTCCTTGGATAATTACACACACGCCAAGAGACCAAAACGAAGACCAAGACAGCGTCCAACTCAGCTTCGGACTCGGACTCGGTCTCGGTCTTGGTCTCGGTCTCGAGCCGGGCCAGGCCAGGCCAGGCCAGGCCGCAGACCGCGCCAAAAGAAAAAGCACATAATAATAGCCAGTCAGCCACAATAAGACAGAGAGAGAGAGGGAAAGGGGGGAGAGAGGGAGAGGGAGAGAGCGTGCGCAGCTTGGATTTTTTTTCAATTTTAACCATCATAAAAAATCGCCAAGCCAACATCGAACAGACTCAAAGCAAAAGTCCGGTCCGTCCACGCAGAGCAATCTGATCTTTCGTTCTCGTTCGCGTTCTCTCTCACTCTCTCGCTCTTCGAATAACCCTCCCTCTCTCGCTCTCGCTCTATATTTATATATATATATATATATATTTATATAGCATCTATCTCGCTCTCTTTTTGCATTTTCTGCAACATTACTTCCTTTTAGGCTTCTAATCGCTTGCTGACTCAACCGTTCCCAGTGCCCGCAACCGCTTCCCTTCCCTCCTCCCGCCCTCCCTCCCTCCTTCCACCCTCCCTCTGCGCATTCGTGCGAAAGTCCGTCGTCTTTGTCCGCTCGTCCATTCTGTGTGCAATGTGTGTTCGCATTGTATATTTGTATCTGTGGCCATGTTTAGAACAGATACGAGTTCGAGGAGCCTCAGCGATGTTTCTAGTTTTGTGGCCCGCTCTGGCATCGGCCTGGCCTAAACAGTGGACCATGGCAACGGCGGAGTTCAATGCACCGCCGCTGCCGCCGTTCGCAGCTCTACATGCATTTTGCCCGCCGCTGGCATTTTATGCAATTTTTTATTTGCTTTTATCTTGGAAGTGAGTGAGTACGCTGCCCTACCTATGAGTATATATATATATGTATATATATGTATCTGACTAGCTAGCTGGGGTCGCTTAGTTCCATCAGAACTTTGATTGGACAATCGGTTAGCTGAGTTCCGATAGTTCAACAACAGGTAAGGGTTGCTCTGAGTATGGCCCTAAACCATTTCCGCAGTTAAAAAATAAAATGTGTTTATCTAATAAGATAAGGGGAAATAATAACTATTTAAGATATGCGATAGAGAGAGTTCTGCTTTTAATCCTCCTCAAACCTTAATTAAATAGAACAGTCTTCGATTATTATTTATACTCGTCATTAACATACCAACTCTTAGATTGATTACAGATCAAATTCAAATGGATAATGACTTGCGATAGAGTCGCAAAATGTTTATGCAATTTATTTGATCATGATGCGTATCTTGATTTGCGAGAGTTCTGAACATTCAGTCGACAATCTTGAGATCTTTTCGCTGCTCGAGCATTACGAAAACGCTTACAAGGTGAACCCCAAAACGATTCAAAGCTAAAGCATGACCTCAACTTGAAGCTGAGTTTGTGGCCGAAGCATCGACAGTCGGCCTGAGTTGGCCTGGCCTGGCCTGGCCTGGCTTTGGCTTGGCTTTGGAGGAAAGGCAGCTGTGCTACGCTTTTGTGCTGCCATTGTTACGATAACAATAAAATGTGGGTGGGTGGCTTGAACTTGGACCTCTCATTGTGTGCTGTGTGCCCTACAATTATAGGCGAGTGCGCCGAGATGAATTACTTTCAAAACAGCAAAACTTGAACTCCTCAGAGCGTTCGGGCAAACATCTGCCCAATATCTTTCCCGTTGCCAATCCGCAGACGGGCAGAAAACTTGAAACTGGCCAAAGCAAAAAGGCAAGCGCACGAACGAGGAACGAGGAACGAGGAACGGGCAACAACAACAAATAAATAAAAGAAACGCAATAACAACAAGAACGCCAAGAACTTCAACTGCAAGTCCGAGTCTGAGTCTGAGTCCAACTTCAACTTCGATTCCAACTGCAAGTCCGAGGCGCATTACTCAACTGTGGTAAACGCCAATAGGCAGCTGCTTTTTGGTCAACTGCAGCAGCAGCAGCAACAACAAAGACAACAATAGCAACAACAACAACAACAACAACAACAACAACAACAACAACAACAGCAGCAGCAGCAGCAGCAGCAAACGGCAGTTTTATGTCGCCGGAAGCAAAGCTAAAACATTCGTTAGAGACGCGCATCCAGAGTTTGGTTTGGTTCGGTTCGGTTCGGTTCGGGATTGGTCTCCATCCCAGAGTACGGAGCGCGGCTTTTGGTCAGAGTTGGTTTTTTCTTCTTTGCTGTGTGGGTTTCTGTTTGTGGTAGCTTTTTTTTATTTTATTTTATTTTTTTTTTGAACGCAAGAAATGCATTTATTTATAGCATTCGGTCGTTCTTCGACTTCCTTTGCTATCGCTCCCTCTCAGTTATTCTTTTCAGCTGTGCTACTGCGCTGTGTGTGTGTGTGTGTGTGTGTGTGTGTGTGTGTAAACAGCAAAATATATTTTCCTATTTATTTATTTATTTTCCCTCAACAAAAGGAAGGAAGTTTTGTAATGTGGCCATAAAGTGCCGGCCACACGGCAGCGACCCCTTGAATAAAAAATGATGAGATTCTGCAGGTGATGAAGCAGGTCAAGGATCGGAAGCTGGCTGATCTAAGGCGCATGGATATGGGTCATTAAACGGAAACAATACAAAAGAATAGCAACATTAATTAATTAAGTGGTTGTCATTTGTAAAGAATTTGTCATGTGCTTTTAATTGCAGTTGACAGTTATAAGAGATAGTTTGAAACAATTATTTATTTGCAGGAATTTTAGTCTATGACAACTTCAAAAAGACTCTTGAACTGAACAAATAATTAAATATGAAATCTATTCTCTTTTGCTACCTTAAAAGTCTTTTCTATGCTTTTTGTTTACAATACCACATTCATCTTTCTTTCATTTACGTTTTCTGTAAACAAATGCTTCCTTTGCATAGAAGTTACAAAGTAATTTTTTATTTTTTTATAAATTTTGTAAAATGTTTTTGCAATCATTTTTTATGTTTTTTTCTTTACACAGCTCTCTGCAGGAATTTATATTTGTTGTGGCCCTTGCCGCAGTGTCTGTTGATATCATTGTGTTTGCTGCTGTTGTTGTCGTTAGTGCTTTCTGATTACAACAAATTTGTCATGGTTACTAGCCTGGTCGGTCCCCCACAGACATTTGATACTAGCCAAATGTTGACAAATGGCAGCAGGGTTTGCCGTTGTTGCTGCCGTTGCTGCTGCCGTTGCTGCTGCACCCCAACAACAGCAACAGCTATACAGGAATAGGAATCGGAATGCTTGACGCATTTGGCAAATAAAAGTTTTTCATTTTTTCTTTTTTTTCTTTTTTTTTTTTTTTTGCAAATTGAAAATGGGAGTTGAAACTGCAACTGGTCAAGTCTGGCGTTGTCTGTGGCGACTTTTGTTTGGCTTTGAGGGCGCGACGTGCGTTGTCAACAACGAGCTGCTGCCAAGAAGCTACTGCCATAAAAATGATGAAAAGTGCTGACTGCAGCAGCAGCAGCAGCAGCATCAACAGCATCAACAGCAGCTGCTTTTCACTGGTCTAACAAGTTGTTAGTAGTTGTTGTTGTTGTTGTTGTTATAGCGGTTTCTATTGCAGTTATGTAAACTTTTGTGAACTTTTGCTCAATTAATTTGCAACGCACAAACTGCAAATTGAGGCGCAACACAGCTAAAAAATTTCGTTCTGGATTATTGAGAGAATCGAGATCATGCGAATGAATTTCGAATGTCTGGGGCTTAATCACGTTTTAACAATTTGACGTTACAACAAAATAAATACCAAGCAAAAACAAAAAAAAAAAAAAAACACAAAACACAGATTATCAAGCTGGCAGTTACTGCTTAAATTTCAATTTACAATATCTAGAAATCAATTCAAGGTATGCGCGATCGATGCCACAGCAAAAAAAAAAAAAAAAATAAATAAATAAATAAAAATAAAAAAAAGGCACATAATTCAGCCCGCTGATCATTATGGGCAAACCAATCACAGTTCTTCATCATGAGCAAAATGAGCAACATACTCTATACACATAGGACGTGCTGTTGCCTTTTAATGAGTTTCCTTTGGGCTCTACGCGGGGCGCCAAAAGAGCAACAGCAACACAGAGTGTGAGTGAGAAAGAGAGAGACAGAGAGAGAGGCACACAGTAACAGATGTAGAAGATAGCAAAAGAGTTGTTCGCACAGTAGCCACAATCTCGGCACAATCTGTTACATCTTCAACTTGTAATTATTAACTTACGGCATATTAATTTATTATTTGCTATTTAATGTGGCCAGCCTCCAAGACACTCCCCCCCGCCCTCCTCACTCCCTACCTAGCTACCAACACACTGGTCTTCTAGTCTACTATCACGCTGTGCTTTGGTCCGCAAGTCAAGTTCATTTTTTGACATCTGATGTATTTATGTGTTGGGTTCTGTTGATGCTGCTGCCACTGCTGCTGTTGCTGCTGTTGCTGTTGCTGCTGTTGCTGTGAGCGATTGGTGGGAAACTATGCTGTCATGTGTAGCAAAATGCAGTCTCTAGCATTTTTGATTGAGTGATTTATTTGGAAATTGTTGTGTGTGCAAAAAGGTATAATTAAATGGGCATAATGATGCCAAAGGGAAAGGCCAAACAAAGTGGGCTATTGTGGAAAGGAGTTGCTGCAGGAGCTGCGCCCAAAGAACGCCACAAAGCACTGATCACTGATCACAGATCACTCTTTGTTGTTGTTGATGTTCTGTTTGTGTTTTTTGTGCGCGATAAGATCTTAAGATCTTGCAATGGTCCAAAAAGGATTGTATACAAAATCAAACAAAGGCAACAACGTACACAGAAAAATGTTTAAGCTTGAAGTTAATGGGTGTTTTCTTATTGTTTTCTTTCATTTTCTTTTTATTTAACTGATGAGAACTTTAATTGTTTTACTCCTTACAAATATCTCATTCCATCAAATATCATTAGCATCAATCCAAGCAAATGTTCATAAATATTTAACAAGATTTTTTTATGATTCTAATGGCTAATTCACTTTAGATTAGCTTGTTGCATATCTTTGGAATAAATCAAGCAGTAATGTGTATAAAAAGCGTTTTTCATTTCCTTGCAATGGCCATAACTGTACGGGTATATATCAGAGAGTCCGCACATTGTGGCCAACATAAAAGTCAATTAAGCCAGCAAATCAGCCGCAATGTCTCTATAAAAAATGTGTGATAAAGCCATCGTTAGAACACGCACTTGCGGTGTCTTAAGGAACGTCAGGAGAACGACGAATCACCGAATCAAAAGAACTCAAAGCCAATGACTTAATCGCACTCAAGACATGTTCTGCGTAGAGCAACTGTAAAAGCCACTCATTCAGTATGTGTGTGTCTGTATGTGTGTGTGTGTGTGTGTGTGTGTGTGAAGAGACGACACGCGAACCCGAACCCGAACCTGAACCCACATAAAAATCTTAATCTAGATCAGGAAGGAAATCAAGAGTCGTTATAATTGATTAACTGCACAAGCCAAAGACGACGACGACGACGACGCAGACGCAGACGCAGGCAGGCTGACAGACAGGGAGAGCAATAGCCTGAGACAGAGATAGCGACAGCGACAAAATGCAGATGAAGAAGAAACAGGAAGACTTTCAAGCCAGAGAACTGAGACCGGCCACTGCTCGACTCGTGGAGCAAGGGAGAGGGAGGGGATGAGGGGAAGATGGGAAGGGGAAAGGGGGGATGTGAGGCGTGGGGTTTGGGGCAGTCACGCATGCGCCAAGTTGTTGCCGCTGTTGTTGTTGTTGTTGTTGTTGCTTCTCTTCGCTGGCTATTTTCGGATGCACACACGACCATCTCGACTTTGAGGATGACCAGAAAGGGAAAACAACCGTTGCGTTCATCGTTAGAGAGCCAAACATTACGGTAAATGCAATGCGCCGATTTCCCCCCCTCCCCCCCCTTCGTGCCCACAACAGCTTCTTTGGCTTCGTCTCATGTGATTAGATTAGAATTGCTCGATACTTAGTTAGTTAGTTGCGTTAGATAAGTTTGGAGCGTCGCTGGTGTTGGCAGAGGTCATAAAAATAGCAGCACAAAACAAGCTAACTGCTTGCCTTGGCTAGCTGGCTGGATGGCTGGCTGGCTGCCTCCTGATGAGGGTGCCGTGCCGGGCCAGCCCAGACTTGGTCGCTGTCTGACTGATGCGTGCAACTTGGCCATAAAAGAGCGACAACCACAACAGCAGCAGCAGCAACAGCAACAACAACAACAACAACGTATTGGATATAATTTTTGCTGACGTCGACGCCGTGTCCAGTCAAATGGCAGTCGCGAGTCGTCTTAAGGAAATGTATTAAATAAGAGTCCAACCAAGACTTGCTCGTGCTTAACAGTTAGACGCGGCCCCTGCCCCAACCCTGGAATGCGCTGCAGCGGCTACTGGGCATGCCCACCGACCAATAAAAAGGGGCTATTAAATATATATGGCCATACGGCCATCAATGAACAGCTTTAAGAAGCTGTCAGTGGGCCAACAAACTGTTACACATTCTTTAACAGCGCCATCTATGCTTCAAGGTTTGAGTTATTTTTAACAAAAATTTAAAAGGAATTTCAACTCTGTTTAACTAATTTTTAAAGTAAGTTTCTGTAATCAAATTATTGCATAAATAGCTCAGCAAAATAGTAGATAAGATTAAAATACCCTTTTGGTTAAATATCGATTTAATGTCATTTTATTACACAACGTTTTTTAGCCCTTAAGGCTTTTCATTCAAATCTATTTACCCAACGTTTTCATTATTTAATATGCATATTTATTAAACATTATTTAAAAGCTATCCATTTGTTTAATTATGTTTAAATGTAATCATCTGATAAGATTGCCAATCAGTTTTTGCTTGCTGTATTAATTTAAATTAAATGTAACTAGCAAATAATTATTTAGAGCTTTTCTGTAATTTGTTTAATTAAATGAAAACAGATTAAAGTGACAACTTTTGTTAGGCAAACAATTTAAAGCCATAAAATGTGAAGTTACTTTGAATTTCGCTAATGCAATTTACTAAAATGAATGTGTAATAAATTTAAAAAAATAATACATTATGCTATAATATATTATTATGGGCAAAAGAGCAAAAAAAAAAAAGCTAAATAGTTTCCATGAAATATTGAACTAGCTGCAATTTCCACGCATACTTTAAGTGTGTGTTTAGAAAGTACACAAACTCTTTCTACGCCGCGGCCAACTAATCTATAATATATATATATATATATATATATATATATATGTATATGTTTATATATGCCAATCCATAAGCAAATGCCATCGCTGTCGATGCCATGGCCATATTTTTATGCATTTCAATAATAAATCTTTTTGCCAATTGGCCAAGTGCAGACAGCGACAGACGGGGACAGGCTAGACAGCAGGCCGAGCAGGCCGGTAAATAAAATAGAAAAAAAAAATAAAGAAAAAAAAACTAAACAGATAGAAAAGAAAACCTAAATCCGTCCATGACCTTCTTTGGCCATGTGCAGAGCTGATCTGAGCAGAGCAGTTCTTTTGGCTAATAACGAAAGATTTTACTTTGGCACGACTTTGAACTTGGTTTGGGTTTGGGTTTTGGTTTTGGTTTTGGCCAAAGCTCTCAGCCAGCCAGCCAGCCAGCCAGCCGGCCTGTGAGGACAAATTGTGGCCCAGCATTTGGCATGCAAAACAATTGCCTGACTGACTGACTGAGTAACTGACTGAGTCTCTGACTAAATGAAATTATATGCCGGCCAGCACGAATCTTGAATTGACACGCTTCCAAAACCAAGTCGCAGACGCTGTGCAGCTGTGACTGCAATCCAAGTTGAAGGTTTCCTTCTTTTAGCCAAGTACGGTCTCTGGTGCCTGACCTGTGCCGTCCCTTGCCAAATGAAATAGAAAGATGCCCGCGGCCAAGAAAATTTTGTCTGGGCGCTACGAGAAGATGCCTTCCCGTTTCCCATTTTCTGGGTCGTCTTTTATCCGGCGATTAGTGCTTGTAAATAATTTTTTGCAGCACAGTTTTTGGTTGTTTGTTTGCCGTTTGCCGTTTGCTTCTTTTTGTTTATAATCAAAAGTAAAATGATTGCCACTTCGTGTTTGGGGTCTGTGTTTCAGTTTTCGGTTTATTTGTTGACCCAGTTGCATGGTTTTCCATTTTTCCATCTTTTGATCGTTTTTTGCGGTAAAGAAAGTAAAGGAAGATGCTCAATTATTTAAGGCTAATGCTATTTGGTGACGGTTTCCATTAGTGCCCTTTTTTTTTGCGGTTACAGGAAAAGAAAGGAATTGTTGCCGGGTTTGGCAAACTAACCCAAATTGAAGGCAGCGCAAATAATGCTATAATTATTTAGAGCTTAAGTAAAAATCTTAAAGAATAATGATTCTTAAAGTATTAAATTATATATTAACACCTTACATATATATTCAATTAACAAATTTTTAAAAAAGAAACTTAAAATTAAAGAAAGCTGCTGACTTTTTTTTTTGGTTTGGTGACAGGAAAGAAAGTTTGCAAATATACTCAAATTCAAGGCTGTACAATTAATGATATAATAATTGATATATCAATTAAAAATTTAGAAAAATAAAGACACCTCATATTTCTGTTTATTTAATAGCTTTTTTGAATTGAAGCACACAACCGTAGGCACTTGCATTTAGGTGGCTTAAAGACCACTTTCAACTACCTCATTTGTCGCTGGCCAAAAGATCAGTCATCCACACCAAATAACTGACCACACCTATGGCCAGTTTACGGCGCAAAACCGCAAGAGCATTTATAATATAAACACACTAGACGGCGACCGCAGAAATTTAAATATGATACACAATATTTGAGTGTCTAACGCGGCGTATGAGTAATGAACGCTCGGCATTGAGTCAATTTGGGTTTTGGTTTTTGCGTTTTGGTTTTCAAAGTGTGCAAATTGCGACAATATTTGTAATTGGCTGGAATGCATTAATTGCCAGCGTTCCAAAACAGTTACAACAATTTGTATTGCTTATCTGTTTTGGGGTTTGTTCAGTGGGGCGAAACCCACATTTAGTTGGGTTGGGTTGGGTTCAGCTCTGGGGGTTTTCTATTGTTTTACCTTGTTTGGCTATTAGAGCGGCGCGTCTTTGCAGGCGATACATGATGTTTGTTCTCAATGCGTATGCGTTTGTTACGTATATCAGTATTTTGTGGCCCTTTAGGTTGCTCGATTTCAATTTGATTCACACACTAAAAACAACAGTTCATCGTAATATCCCACAGAGTTTTGGATATAGATATATTTTTGCACTGCGCCTAATGCGTACACTGCAACAAAAACAATTGTGCCATTTGAGGTACACGACGAGACGCGATCGATTCTAAAAGTACTTGCAAATGAAACTCGAACTTCGAATGCGAGCTTTTTCAAATCGAGCAACGATTTAGGACCGCTTGAGATGACGTGCAGAATTCAACTGAGCTGAAACTGAACTTCCTGCTGTGGGCATTGCAAAAAACTGAAGAAACGAAGCACAAGAAGAAGAAGCAGAAGAAAAAAAATAAAGACCAATGCGCCGTGTAGGAGTCTCGTCCAGAACCAGCGGCTGCAACTTGTTTGGCCAGGCGGCCGCTTGGTTTCCTCTCGCTCTCTCTGTCTGCCGCACTCGGAGAGCCGCACAGCCGCAGAGCCGCAGAGAACATTGTGAAAAGTCAAAGTCGACGCTGATCTTTAACGAGGCATAAGGTAAACAAAAGTCGCTTAAAACAACAGCAACAAAAACGTTGGTAATGCAAAAAAAAAGTATGAAAAAAAAGACAGCAACAACAACAAGAACTTGTTTCCATTGTCCATAGTTGGACTTGGACGGCATTACAATGTGCGTGTGTGCGGCTAAGATTCTGCTCTTGGCTTTTAAGAGAGCGCCGAAGAGAGCAGCGCGCGATCGAACTTGTTCGAACATGCTCGAAGGCAAGCAGCAACAAGTTGCAAAGCTTTGACACTGAACTTGGCCGGCTTGGCAGTTAACTTTGTTGTTTTTTTTGTTTTGATAAATTAAATGTCGTTTAGCAACGTGGGAGAAGTTTAGTAAACGTTTATAAAGGATATTTAAGAGATAACTACTTTTAACTGCTTTTAACCAAGTCACGTCAGCTTTGTTTTAATAAATGATGTGCAAAGTAAGCTATTTGAATAATTAATGCAGTTATTAACTAAGCACGACTGAACATTGAATTCAACAAAGCTCAGTTATGCAAAATACTGATAAATGATCTTATGCATAATCAATTTGTAATCTCTAGACAGAGCAGTTTAAGTAATAATTGAATTAAAAAACCTGCACAAAGCAGTACAAAGAACTTTATAATGACATAATGACAAATAAAAACAACAAAAAGTAGGCCAAAAGCCTTTTGACTGCTCTGATCTTAGGCGTCGCATATAACAACAGCTAACAAGTTGAGCAATTTACAAACCACAAAACATGAAACGAATTATCGCTTAAATCTGCACCCAAGAAAATAATAATAATAAAAATAAAGCGCCAAAAACATTTGAGTTGGCAGCTAATCAAGTTCAATAAACCCTTTTAGCCAGGCAGGGGCGAAAACATAGTTGTTGTCCCTCCCACGAAATGCTGGCCAAGAGTAAGTTGTTACGGTCTGCTCTGGCCCTGACACTGACTTTGCATAAACATATATACATATACATACATACATATATGTATGTATGTAGCCGCAATCCCCCCGATCTAAGTGGGTCAAAGTTTGCGAGCAGGCCAATTTATTTGAAGAAGCAACAAGCAAAACAAAAAAGAGCACACAAAGCGAAATTTGCAGATCACTTTTGGACTGACAAAATATTTGTGGTAGTAGCTTCGAAATTTACATGCCAAACTTGTTGCCATCACTTTCGTGGGCAAGATTTACTGCACGAGCGATAAAGATCGCCCTCCATCTATATAAATATATGTTCTCACGCTTTATGGCTAACGCATTTTGGTTGAGTTGTCAAGTCAAGTGGCCCAGCCCCAAAACCCAGCTCTAAATTTCATCGGTTTAGCTTCAACTTTGTTGCCCATTTTGTGTCTCATTATAAAGGGCACTTAAAACTGAAGTTCTGCCTGGTTCCAGGTTTTATGATCAGCTCGCTATCAAATACCAAACTGCATACGTTTTATGGCTTATGGCACATTCTTGCTGGCCGATCGGGTTTATGATGCCCATTCTAAAGGGCCCACAACTTGCTGGGCTAATTTTTATGTGCCGTTTACACGCTCTGCACTTTATCAAGAGCCCACATGAACTGATTATTGATTTCCAATGCAATGCGAAATCTTTCTATCTATCTGTTTTCGTTTTTTTTTCCTTTTTATGTGTTAATTTTTACAGTCGTGCTCAATAATTGGATAAAATTGTCGTCATCGTTAAAAACAAATACCTGGTGGCCCCGGCACTTAAACAGAAGTTGTCGCTGCTTTTAACTAGCTTCAGCCAATTTGTTTATGGAGCGTTTTATAGTTCTGATGATATCTTCTATATATACACACACACACACACACAAATTTACGATAAGATTTGCTGTGAAGCGCGTTTAGGTGTTAAGATTAACGATAAATATTATTTGATACTTTTATGTGGCACATAAAAATAGAAGATAAATTGTGGTAAAGAAAAAGGTTGAAGAAGAAAGGCAGCAAAAAATTCTTAAATTGATAATAGCTTTAAAAGTATTTGGCCTATAATTAAATGTTAACATTTGAGCATTGTGTAAATGTTGAAAGAGGTCGATTCGATGCCATTCCATGTTGCATAATAAGCAATACCTTGTGCCAAAAGCTGTTCAACTCAAGTGGATAGACCGCAACAACAACAACAATAACAACAATAACAATAACAAAGCGGCAACTCCTCCAAACTCAACAGCTATAGACCTGAAGCAAAAAAAACCATTCAAATGTACCACACGATTTGAACAAATAACAAAAGAAAGCTCCGCACGGGTCCAGACACAACTTTTTGCACACGATCTACACACAAATACAAAACGATATACTATACTCTATATATATATATATATATATGTATATATATGCTTCGCACACTTCATACTTCATACACAATGTACAAAAAACTACAAATCTACTTATTTTCGCATACAAAAATCATTAAATGCGATCATTGAACCGTGCTCCCGTAATGGATACGCCAGGAGAGAATGGCCGAAGAAAGACAGAGAGAGAGAGGGAGAAAACGATATATAGCTCGGACACTCAAGAAAAATAATAGAGTCACGCAACAAAAAAAAAAAATAAATAAATAAAAAAATATACCGAAAACCATTTCGCATAGATCAGCGTTTATAAATAAAAATTATGTTACACAGATTAGCGCAGAAATCAATAAAAATCAATTGGAGATGAATATTAATCAAAAGGCCGCATAAATTTGTCACACAATTCATATATAAATTATTTAAGAATCCGTATACGAAAAACCATTAATATCAATTTATGTGCCCAAAACGAAAATGAACGAAAATATGCCCAAAAAAAATACAACAACAACAACAACAACAATGGAACTGAAGAAAAATGCGAGTAAATTTCAATTGGCATTTAATTGCGATGACGACTCGAGAATTCATTGGCGACGGCCGCCAACAAACCAATCGATACAATTTCAATTTTATAGTCATACGTTTACGAGTACTCGAACTCGAATTCATATTCGTATATTTTTTGGCGACTTGCCGTCGTCTGTCTTCAATATTGATTAAGGCTTAAGCATTCTGACCTTCAACATTCATTGAGATTTTTTTTGTTGTCCCCCCTTTATTATTATTTATTTATTATGATTATTATTGAATTCGATTTCGATGATTTTTGTGGTTCCATTCAAAACTCGTCGTCGCCACTTCACTTGATCAAAAAGCTTCAAGTGAGAATGTTTTTTTTATTATTTTATTTGTCTGGTTTTGGTTTTTTTTTTTTTTGTTATCGTTGGGCGCCGAGTTCAACAGTTTAATTATGGCTGATATATATATGAGGCAGGGATTTATCGTGCAGCTGCCAATCGGAGGCATAAGAGATCAATTAGAACTTTAGCTATTTGCAGATTTTAATGTTGTCCTTGAGCAAATAGTATGATCTCAACAAAACAACACAAGCAGCTGATCGTGTGTAATTAGCGATCAAAAGCTTTTCGAAATAAACATGTTAGCTTATATTTAACTACATGATTGTTATTTTTAAACTACTTTGATTGTCTATCTTGGTATCTTAATTTTATCAGCTGTCTATAAATGAACTTTTAATAATTTTATATTTAGAAACTCAGTTCAGTTAGAGCTTCTGTAATCAAATTTCTGCATCGATTTGCAATTTTATACTAAGTATCTAAAAAATCGCTGTCATATGTATCTCAAGGAAGCATTAGCTTCAATCGCTTGGCTCCTTCGATCACTTGGCTGGAACTTCCTGCTTGTATCGAGCTGGCCATCAATAGCGGTCTCAGCTACTTGCTATGAGCTGGCCAACATGACTCTTATCAGCTTATGTTTTGTTTGGCTGGTAGCTTGACTTTTTGGCTCGTCATTAGTCAGATCGTTTGCTTATTATTATGGGGCATGATCGTGTCTAAATGAAATCTATTTTGTTGTGCCCATCCGTGGCGTAATAAAGACCACTAATGCGATTACATTAGAGCCCCTCAGTATTATGGCAAAGAGCCGCTTAATACAACCAACAAATAGCCAACTGGGAACGCAGCCAAAAGCAACTAATAATAAAAGTGAAAAAAATATCAAAGAGAGAGAGAGAGAGAGAGAGAAACTACAAAAGCAAATAAAAAGCCTTGGCAAATAGTTGGCCAAGAAATTTCTAAAGTCAATGAACGTTACGTAATTTCAATTAGGTTTTAAGATTTTTCGACAGTTCGGGAAGCGAAAACTCGCCGCTCGGAAATGATGAGAATGAAATTGCATTTAATATTTGAAATGAGCGTAATTAGACAGACGTCGAGCCAAGCTCACTCAATCACAAAACGAGCTAATGATACCTTGGGCCCCAAAGAGGTCAAGAGACTTACCCCGACCCACATGACGTATGTGTAATATTTATATGTTGTTTGGGAATCCCACTCACCTGCAAATAAAGAATGAAACGTGGCATTAATTAAATGTTATTTTAGTTTTTAAAGAATGTAAATTTAACTGTTGCCATTTTTTTTTCTTTTTGCAGTTAAAACTTTTCTATTAACTCATATTTAAATTGTTTGCAAAACTCAAAGTGAAACATTTTATTGTTCTAGTGTTATTTACTGCTGTTTTCATTTTACAGCATTCCCCAATTTTGGTTTAGCTGCGCAAAATATTCCCCCCTCTCATAGCCTAACCTAACTGTTGCATCCATAAATCTTTTATGCATCCAATGAACATTTCACAAAACTAAAAATTGCATTGAACAATTTGCACGGCGCTGAGTCAACAATTTGCTCATAGCTCTATCTGGCTTCCCGCCTGCGCCCCACCCCCCCTACCCCCCGCCCCCCTGTTCCCCCATGACATTCGCGCTGATAACAAAAGGCAACGATACACATAAAGGTGTGCGTGTGTGTTGTGTTGTGTGTACCTACACCTAGTAATAAATGTGTGTGTGTGTGTTCACAATAACGCCTGTTAAGACCACTCGCTTTTCCCCCCTTTCAATTTAACCCCTTTGCCAAGAGTTTTTGTTGAGTTTTGCCGGCTTTTTAGGTTTTCGCTTTTTGAACGCTGCAAAATATTTGCGATTGCCTTTTGTTAAATGTTGTTGGCCTTCCCCTGCCCCAACCTACCCCCCTGACCCACCTAGTTGCCTTCCCTGTCTGTATTTGTAGCTATATCTCTGGTGTTTATACTATGACAGACAAAGCATTGTTGCCATATACCCTGTAAACTCAAAGAATATGCTTAAAAGTAAACCCAAAACTATTTATATATATCAGACACGAATTCTTAAATAAAATATTATTTACAATTTAATAGCATATTTAAAATTTAAGGTGTAATCTAAATTTGTTATAAAAATAATTAATTAAATATTAAAGTTTGGGCAGATCATATAAAGATAAAGAACAACATAAAACTAAACAAAAAATTGATAGAAACAAATAGAGTATTATTTAGTCGGCTTTTTTGAATATTATTGCTTTTGTGCATTTTAGCTTTAGCCTATGGTACATGGCTACCAACAACGTAGAACGGAATCGGCGCCGTTCTTTGGCCGCTTATTATGAATTATGGCCACGTTGACAGTTTGGACCAGGCGAGGGCGTGGAAAACTTGACAGATGCGCGCAGATCGCGTCGAGCTGTAGAATGGTTCCTGGTATTTATTGTTGTCTACATTATTGTTGCTGCTGTTGTTATTTGCGGACAAGCAGCCGCAGCTCTATTTCTTATTAATAATGTGATAAAACTGTCAGACTGCCAACTGTGTGAGCTCAGACTCATGAATTGTTGTTGCATGGAAAGCAAAAGTGGCTTTTAGCTGGTGGTTTTTGTATTTGTATTTGGTTTTTGTTTTTGTTTTTGTTTTTGAGAAACTCTCGCAATCCATTCCACTAAATTAAGCAATTAATTTCGCATTTATATAAGCCACCAACAACAGCCACAACTCCTCGGCATCTATGTGGCAACAATAAATTATTGTAGTTTTTCCTTCTTATATATATATACATATATATATATACATAAGATTATAACAAATCCGCGAGTTATGCGCAACTCTGTCACAACGCATTATTTTGTGGTGCCATCAACAGAGCGAAGTTAAAAATAAATGCTGAAGTTTTAAGTTTTTTTTTGGTCAGAAAACAATATTGGTAAGAAAAAAGAAATAAAAAGTGAAATAAATCTGAATCTTAAAGTCAGTCAAATTGCGTGGCATTCGAGCTAATTGATGCTGACGTCTGGCATACTTAAGGCATAAGACACAAGAAACAGGAAATTCCCATCAACAATCATAAGTCGAAACGAAAGTGAAAACTGATAACTTATTATGAAATCAAGAGTTCATATTCAAGGGCTTATTTTTAATATATATATATGTATATACATATGTATATGTATATGAAAATGTTGTATGTAAAAGTAGCCCCATCTTAATCTTTACTTAAATCTTAACCCTTTAATAGGCAAAAATTCCATGGTCTTTTTTTATCATGTTGCTTTCCTTTGCGGAATCTCATTAAATGCCAGCTGAAAAATTTGCTACGCATTTGTTGGCGATTTAGCGTTCAATGCTCTCCATTAGGTATAAACAAGAAACCGCTTGGGCCAATAATAAATTCAAATGCTGCTAACATTTCTGCTATCAATAGTCCCGTCTAACCAGCAACAGAAACAACAGCAACAACAACAACAACAAATGCAATTACAAATAATATGCAACTTGGTCGTTTATCTTTATCTTATTTATGAAAACGACAACAAACCGACAAATGCAATTTATGTGTTTGTGCTGGTCAATGCAAAGGGCAGGGACTCTCTGGGCATTGGGATTCCGTATCAGCAGCTGGCACCATGGACAACAGCAACAACAACAACAGCAACAACAACATCAGCAACAAATAATGCTGCATAATGGACGTTGCTGGGGGAAGCTGCTGAGCTGCAAGTTGGTAGCTGGAAGCTGCAAGCTGAAGAGCTCAACACTGACGATGACGCTCCCCGAAATAACAAAAAAAAAAACAAAAACAAAAACAAAAAAAAATATACTAAAACAAAGCAAAAGCCAACTAGGAAGAAGAAGTGGCAACAATTGTCGGGCATTAGAGATAGAAGATGCAACAACAACAACAAAAAACACAACAAAAACATTTCAAAACATTAAGCAAAAAAGAATGTGAGGCGATTTGTTGAAGTGTGGTAAAGCTGCACAGTGGAACAAAAACAATATAAATGGTGAGCAAAAATTAAATGCAAATTAAGTTAAGTTAAGCAAAAAACATAAATAAAAATAAAAAAATTTATGTTAGTGTGAAATTGGAGTAGATTCTTGTATTCTTTTTTTTCATTAAGAAAATAATTAAATAAAGTTTAAAATTAAATTTATCAAGAATAGAAATTTTTTACTTAATCTGTATGTTAAATTATTATCTATCTGGAAGATCGAAAATATATACTCTTTAAAGTATTCTTACTATTTAGCTGTTATCTGTTAAATATATGGCTTAGCTTTTTTAATATTTATTTAATATATTTATTTTGGATATCTGAAATTCATCAAAAATATTAGTTTAAACATATGTACTACAATTTAAATCAAAATATTAATTAAAAATGAATCAAGTGAAAGTTCCAAAAATAAAGGCAATAAAATATGTTGCACAAATATCAATTTCGCTGAGGTACATACAATTTGTAACCACTGTTTGGCAACAGGGGCAGAGGCAGTGGCAGGGTCAGAGTCAGAGCATTGCATCATCGAGTGGCACTGCGATTGGCAGGGCAGGGGGCGTGGTGTGGTGTGGTGGGGCGGGGCGGGGGATGGCTTTGCGCGCTGAGCACTCGTAACAGAGTGCAAAAGTGTGACTATAGCTGGAATGGGAGTTGCAGCATAGGGCATAGGAGCATAGGAGCATAGGAGCATGGCGAGCCAGGCACCGACCGGTCAGTGCGATGGGATGCTGCAATTGTTTGCAACCTGGAAGTAGGAAGTGCCTGGCCATTGGGTGCTGAAGAAGAAAATGAAGAGGAAGAGGCAGAAAACCCTTTTGGGGGCAGCACGCAAAAAATCAACAAAAATAAATCGCACTTTATGGCCGATAGACGGAGCCACAACCAAAGCCACAGTCAGAGTCGGAGTTGGAGTTGGAGTCAGCAACTGCGACTGCAACTTGCCACAAATATTGCGTTTAATAAGCGCACATTGAGCCGGTAACTAACTGGGCGCAGTTGAAACAAAGGCAGCAGCAGCCGCAGCAGCAGCAGCAGCAGCAACAGCAGCAGCAACAACAGCAGCAGCAGCTACCAACCTGTTGCCAAGTGCAGGGCCGCATCTTCTATTGATAGTCAATGACATTTGGACGTGGTTTGTGGTAGGGCTGCCACAACTCCCAGCTGCTGCACCTTCTCGACTGAAGCTGGCTATAAAAAACGGCCAAAGCTTCTTTGTTGCCTTCGAGCTGGGCAGCGACGTCGGCGGCGGCGGCAGCGGCAGCGGCTGCTGCTGCTGCTGCCGTGACTGCCATTGAAATCCTATAAAAATGTTATCTTAATGGCTTTTATGTTAGCGAAAGCCATTAAAACAACAAAGCCAAAGCCCAGGCGAGGCAAACCCAGGCAAAAGGCAACCCAGGCAACAGGCAACATGCAACAGGAGGCAGTAAAAAGCGTCGCCTGTTGTTGCCCGGCTGCAAGTACTGCAAATAAAGTTGGGTTTTACTCAATTGTACGATTGATCAGCCAACAGGCAATGGGCACTGGGCAATGGGCACTGGGCAATGCTCATGATGGGCTGCGCCCTGGCTTTAGGGATTCGATTTGGGCTTGCGTTTCGGTTTGGGCTGTTTGGATTGTGGTCCCGATGAAGATTAGCGCGTGAAGTTTGCTGAGCCTTCGCTAAGTATTTGGCAGATAAATGGTCAAATATAAGCAAGCAATTGGCAATATTGTTGAGCTGAGAAAGAGGGGGTTAAAGGGGGAGCCTATCAAAAGCTGCTTACAATGCAAGCCCAAATGCCGAGATAATAAATGAAAGAATATTCTGCGAACGAAACTTTACAAAAATGCATATTAAGAAGAAGAAAACCACAATTAACAAAGATTATTATATATTATTTAAAATGGGACTCTAGAAATTATAAATGAAAGAATATTCTGCGCAGTCGAAGGTCGACAGCTAAGGAAAGAATCTTTAAGTAAACAAAAATGTATATTTAAAAAAAAACACAATTGACAACTAATATATTATTTGAAGAAGGAAATATATATTTTTAAAATATCAAACTAACTCCAATCTATTCTTTTAGAGTTTATCTATATATATTTATGTCTTAATTTTAATTTTCATTTGATAGCCCGCTCACCCTAATACCTAGGCTGTATTTAGATTATTAAAATGTATATTAAAAAAAGGAAAACCACAATCAACAACTAATATATTATTTGAAGTAGGAAATATTTATTTTTAAAATATCAAACTAACTCCAAACTATTCTTTTAGAATTTAACTAACACCTATATATATTATATAGAAAAAAACCACTATAGTAAAAGTTGTTCTTAATAGTAAAAGTACGCTTTATTACAATTTTAAAATATTAAAAAAAAGAACCTACGCTATTAGAAATTGTTTCTTTGCCGAAACTAAGCAGAGATCAGTTCCTGCCGCATTCCATCTCATTCACACGCTGTCGTATAAATTCGCCACTTCAGCCTCTCCATCGACTAAAGCCACTTAAGCACGCTCCCTTCCTCCTCCTCCCCGCTCTTCCCCTAACTAACAACAAAAAAAAAAGAGCCAAAAATCCCAAACAACCTACCGCAGTGTCAGCAGCAGCTAAGTCCCAGCAAAAGCAACACACATTGCAAACAGCAGCAGCAGCAGCAGCAGCAACAACAACAGCAACAACAACAAAAGACAATCAACCTGGTTGGGCTCTTCAGTACAGTTTGAGAGGCACTGTCAGCTTAAAATGCCCTTCAGCTTCAGCTCAACTGACGCGTCTCTTGGCTATCAGTTTACATTTTGATTTTATGCCCCTGTCCCCAGCTGCTGCTGCCTGTCAGTTTTTTCTTTTTGTTGTTTTTTTTTTTTGCTCATATTCGTAATTAAATAAAAACAAACTGTAAATATTTGCAAAAAGGCTATACGGAAGCTTTTTATACGCACATGGAATACATGCCTTTCGATTTTTTTTTCGTTTTTGTTGTTGTTTTTATACATTTTTTAAAGAATTTTTGTGAGCCATTAAAAACATTCAGATTGCAAAGTGAAGTGAAGTGCGACAGGCGGCGGTTTCAAGTGGCCTCAGTACAACAATGCAAATCCCCCCTCCTCCCCCACCCCCCCTCACTTCTCCGCCAGCTGGTCCGCTTCAACAGCCCATCAGCAGTCAGTCGACCAAACGATCTGTCAGGTCTCCAGCTCTTCACATCAACGCAAAATATTTGTTCAAAAACAATCAACAATCAACAATAACAAAGGCGAACAAGTGAATTGCGTGTAATGCGATGAGAAAGGTTTGTGTATTGGCTAGAAAGGAGTTTTTGCATTTGAATGGAAAGTCAAGAAATTGATTCATTTTAGCTGTACACGCAATAGTTATCCTTTTTAGTTAAGACAGCCTCAAACGGCGCCTTTCTATGTGATTTTCATAAAAGAAATGCAACTGTTATAGAACCAACTGAATGAGAGTGGAAGTGAAAGTGAGAGAATATATTATTTGTTATAACTAAAAATAACTTTAAGCCGAGTAAGTAGTCATTAAAATCTTATAACATTTCAATTAGCATGTGTTGAACTGTATTAAATTTCATGACAAGCTTTACGATTGAACGTCATGCCTATAAACAACTTGATTTATACACACTTAAAGCAATTTATATTCCAATAATGTTCAACTAAGCACCATTTATATTTGGCTCGGCGTAGGGCGTTGCAAATTGCAATTACATAAACTTGACTTTGACGCTGGTTAATTACATTTGCCCCAGCGCAACAGCAGCAACAACAACAACAACATTAACAACAACAAAATCATAATGAGCAAACAGCAACACAAATAATAATGAAAACAACAGCAACAACATGCGATACGATACGAAACGATAGGAATGAAAAACAGCTTCATTCACAGTAGCATCAAAAGCTATTTAAAGTCTTTGACACTTCATTTAAAATGAAAATGAGAAGCCACAACGCAGACCGGCCTGGTCTGGCCCCGAGTTGGCTTGGCTTGGCTGGGATCCCAATTGGACACCCCCGCCAGGCAGCCGGACTGCATTTCGTGCTAAGCCCAACAAAAGACGAAGAGCCAAGGCGAAAAAAAAAGCAATAAAAAGAGCGAACTAAAATTAAATAAGAACCCAGCGAAAAGTATTGCAGGCTATAAAAGTATAAGCGAAAGAAAGAAAAGGCAAAAATAAAAAAAAACAACCTCAAACTGTAACCTGAGCACAGTATGCTGGTACACCGAAACTCCGAATGGGTTCACAAAAGTGTTGATCAGCAGCAGCAGCAGCAGAGGCGGCAGCAGCAGGAGTGGCCGGGGTTAGCCAAGTTTGGAGCTTGGAGTCTCGGACCTGGAGCCCTGACGGCGACAAAGTGTCGCACGACGCCGCCAGTCTAGACTCCGCTGCAAGATTCTCGGAACTGGAACTGCAAAAGTTGCATTCACAGAGCAGAGTGACTGATTTGAGAGCAGCGGCTCATAAAACCTAAACAAACCAAAACTACAACAACATAGCCCAAACAATAATGCCCATAAATAATGTCCAAGAATCAGCTTTAGGCACAACAACAACAAAAAAAATATAAAAAAAAAAAGCGTAACGCTTGGCGACATTTAAATGCAGGTCCCGACCCATGGCAAGCAAAGTCAGCCACTTTGGCATTAGTCATATTTACTCCCTCTCCATATGGCTGGCATATCTGCGTTTTATTGAAATTTCTCAATGCTGCCAAAAAGGTGTGAAACTCACGCACAAAAAACTCCAAAAGGAGCAGCTCAAACGGGCGCCTTCTGATTTTTATGACTGACTGGCGGAATTGGCAAACTGAAAGTCCGTCCAAAACCGACAGACAGACACTACGTGTGTGGCCTATTTCTGCTGCCTTTTTATATATCGTTCCTACCACAATAATATACAGTGAATTCCTACTAAACCATTCATTTTTATATAAAGTCAATTAGTATTCACAGCACGTCAAGTCTGATGTGATAGATTATATAAGTTCTTAAGACGCTTTTAAAATATTAATAAAGCTAAAAATGTGTATTTAGTATTTGTGTATTTATAAAAAACTGAGCAAAAGTAATATTTAACTTTAAGCATATGTCAAACAAACCGTTTTCTTATAGCCAATCTCCACTGTGCCGCACTAAGGGATTAGCCAGATTTGAGTTCGTTTTTTACGCGTGACTCATTCACAAATAAACGAAAACCCGTAAAAATGAAAAGGAACAAAAAAAAATACAAGTCTAAGGGCGCCTTGGCTAAGAAACACATTTGACAGCAGTTCGGGCTAAAATCTTCATCGTTCGTTCCGTTTCCCACATTTTGAAGACGACGACGCCAAAGACCACCGGCGTTTGTTTTTTGTGTATGTTTGCAATTTTTGCTGAATGAAAATTGAATTTGAAGCACATAAATTATAGGTTTGCCCAGGGTATTAGTTTGGTTTTTATGCGGAAAAGAGCATCGAGGCCCATCATCATTAGATGACGTCGACGATGAGGATGAGGATGAGTATGAGGATGAGTATGATGCTGGCGACGATGATGATGATGATGATGATGATGATCGTCATCATCATCATCATCATCAGATACGCGCCGCTAACAACGCCAGATGGAGGCACTGATAATGGCCAGAGCTGACCTCTGGGATTGCGTGCGACGGGCGCTCAAAGTGTGGCAAAAGTCCAAACAGACTAAACAATTGCAGTTGCAGAGTCGCATTATTTGCTCTAACTCTCGCAGCACGCAGCATCAACTTGGCTTGGTCCGGTCCAACCCTAGCCATAAATATTAATAAGCTGCTAGATACAAGCGCCAACTTCCTTTGAAACATTTAGAATTCTAATTAAAACGACTTTATCGCTGATTGGATGCAAGTTGTATTTTTCTTCTCTTATTTTTTTTGTATTTTAATTTTCTTGTTTTTTTTTTCTTTTTTTTTTTGTTTTTTTGCTGCTGCAGGTAGCACAACGAATGCATTAGAATCTGAAGCACGTGCCCAGGGACTGACGTCTGCAACTCGTCCTACAAGCTGCTCGTCAGATCAAACATCGAAATGGGCTTTTTAGCTTTGTCAACATGTTTGCAACGTGAGGAGCAGGTTTTAATGAATGGATTGGCCAAATTGAATTGATTATATATAAATATAAGACCTTAAAAGTGCATTCTAACATCGTGCTGTTGTTTTTCTTAAATTCACTTCAATTAAATGTTAATTAAACATAGTTTGCAAACGGAGATCAACAAACGTTGCCCACATGCTGTTAATGTTAATGTTAGTTGCTACTGTTGCTGTTATTGTTGTTGATGTTGTTGTTGTTGTTGGTGTTGTTGGTGTTGTTAGTGTTGCTGCAGCAACAGCAGCAGGTGCAGCGGATGGCACAAAAACTAAATAAGGCGCAAAACAAATAGTTTTTGCTATTTGAAAAGTGGCAAACAAAACAAAGTAAAACAACAGCTCATTGAGCAAAAGCAGCCAGGAGTGTGTAAATAGAGCGAGGCAAGTGGCAAGCGGCAAGTGGCAAGTGGCAAGGGGAGTGCCAAACACAGTAGCCAGAAAGAGAGCGAGCGAGCAGGAGCAGATGAATGTAGCTAGCTGCTCGGCTGTTGTTGTTGTTGTTGTTGTTGTTGCTGTTGTTGTGTCTTTTATTTAAACAATTTACAAGAAAGCAACATTCCAGCTGCCTTAAAATGGACAAAAGTTGGCGCAAGAACTATGAACAGAACTGCGATCTGGTGAGTCCACAAGAGGCAGGCGGGCAACAACAACACTGAGACGACGCCAGCAACAACAACAGCAACAACAACGAAGACTACGACGACAATGGCAAACGTTGGCGCGACAGCAACATTTTTCTTGGCACCAACACAGACAATGTACACAAGCCGAATGAGTGGAAGGAAGTGCACACAAGGGAGCTAGGGGGAAGCAGGGGAGGCGGGGGGGTGATGTTGCTGGTGTTTGGGTAAGACAATAAACGCGTTTATTGACTTGGCTGCTCCTTGGCAGCAGCAGCTGCTGTGTGGGCAGCAAATGGGGCCTGCAAACTAAGTAGAAAAAGAAGAGCGCTGCTTTAACAGGCATGCTAACTGTTAACAGTTGCCAACAGAAAATGTTAATTGAGTGTAATGTTAATTACGTTGTGGCATTTAAGCGATTGATTATGGCTGGGGGGGTGGGGGAGGGGGATGAGAGAAGTGTTCAAAGCAGTGCGTCTAAAACTGTTAACGATCGCTGTTAACAGTGAAATCATAAAACTGTAAGCTATTGCGATTTGATATCTTCGGCTGTCTGCCCTATAAAAACTGAAAATAAATAATAAATTATGAGACACGCTTAGCGCCTCCTTCGCCAGCCAAGGGAGAAAAAAAAGAGAGAATGAGAGCGAGGGAGAGGGCGAGGGGAGTTAGCGAAAAGACAGCAAATAAATTTTATTATCGCGATTTCATTCGTCAAGTTTCGTCTTGAGTCTCTGAGGCCGTGGCATTTTGCAAGACGCCGCTTCCTTATTCTTCTAAGCCAGGCAGGCGCAGGCAGGCACGCAATGAAGACAACATCTTGAAAAGGGTCAAAACATCAAGCAAAAGGTTTAAGGGATTGCGCTTGGCGATTTGGGGATTGAGATTCAAATGCGAAAGGTTTCCTTCTTTTTTTTTTTGTTACCCCCGGTTTCTGTTCCTCCTTGACTCGCACTTCAGAGTTTGGCGATGCGCGGCACTTGATAGGCGACTCCAAACGAAACAAAACAGAAGAAAAAAAAAGTCTGCGGCTTGATGCCAACAATGGAAATGAAATAAGAGAATTGGCCAGTAAGATTTGCAGCACGCGAGATTTATGAGCTGAGACTTTGAGATGAATTTGTAATCACGTAGTTGCCAACAAGCAACCAACACAAAAGGAAAAAGTTCATAAAAACTTTGATTGTTCAACGATTGGGCAATAAAAGCACTCTCAACATTGAAAGCTATCTATTATAATCATTTAAAGTTGTTAAGTCAGGACGAAGCTCTGTTAGCTAACAGCAGCTGTTAAGAGGATGTCATGTAATTAACACCAATGGGAAAAAATACAAATTACAAGTGGAGGCGTTTTTGGGGGCGTGTCGCGCAATATGTTTAACGTAATTAGCAGCCGAGGCAGCCTGTAAAAATATTTGCGTCGAATTAAGGCAACAAACAAGCTGCCCGACTCGGCCCGACTGGGGACAGCGACGCCAACTGGAGGATGAAGCTGCTCGTCGCCGCCAATGCCTTTTGTAGCAATAACAACAACAACAACAACAAGAACAACAACAGTTAGAGCAGCAACCAGCATGTCCAGCCAGGCACAGCCAGTGATTGGCGTCAACAGACGACGACGACACCCATTGGAGTCTACAATATGGCGCCACTAATTAGAAATTCTTAGCGCACAAAAAGACGTTGCGAAAATATTTTTGTTGCCTGTTTGGCGACAGGAGACGCTACGCGGACTTTTAAGGAAGTGCCAAAGTGACATTAAATAGTTGTGCTTGCATTTCTATGAGGCGGGTTTTTTTTTTTTTTTTTTTTTTTTTTTTTTTTTTTTTTTTTTTTTTTTTTTTTTTTTTTTTTTCTTTTTTTTTTTTTTTTTTTTTTCTCATTCACATTCGCATTCAATCAACGGTAGGTGCCCTCGAATCTAACCCCAAACCTTAAGAGTTTGTTCGCCCTCCACTTAAAATTCAAGTTCAATAGCAAAAGGCAAAGGCAACGACAACAGCAATGATGTTGCTGATGTTCCTGATGATGTTGCTGCTGCTGATGATGATGATGATGATGATGGCAACAGCGGAACGTGGCGCAGCATGTGGCGCGTTCTAAGAACTTGCAACAGTTGCCGACGCTGCTGCTGCCACTTGGCACGAATGTCAACTGCACGAAAATGTTGCAGCAACAGCGTTTTGCTAAAGCTGCTGCTGCTGTTGCTGCTGCTGCTGCATGCAACTGCCTCATCCTCTCAGCTCGCTTCTGTTCTATTGATCGTTAGGCGGTTGCTGCTTTTTTTTTTTGCTTTTTGTGTTGTTTTTGGTCCCTGGTGATAGCGTTTGCTCCTTGGCTTGTCAAAGACGGGCAGCAACTCCTTGTTGTTGTTGTTGTTGTTGGTGGTGTTGTTGCTGCTACTGCAGAAAAGGTTAACAACATTCGCCTTGGACTACGTTTCGGTTCGTGCGGCATCTTGATGTTGCTAGCTGCTTCCTGATGCTGTTGCGCTTGATGTTGCTGCAGTTGCTGCAGTTGCTGCTGCTGTTGTTTGCCTTTTTAATTAGCAACTTTTGGGACTCTTGGGGCAGCCCAAAAGGCAGCTGCTTTTCATTAAGTATGCAGTTTCGGTTTGTCGCTGCTGCTGCCTCAACAATGTCTCCTTGTTCTTGCATTTAATTAAATGCTCATAAGCATGTGAGCGACGACCCAAACAAAGTCATTGTTGTGGTCTCTTGGGCAACAGGCTCCAGGCAAAATCCTCCAGCTGCGCCGACTGCTATTCTAATGCACAAAAGGTTTTCTTTTTCCTGTTTTTTTTTTTTTTTTTTTTTTTTTTTTGGTTAGCTTTTAGGGCCTCTTTTGTTGGCCTCTTTGATATTTATCATTTGTTGTTTTGGGCTATCTAACAGGTAAATGAACCGAAAACATTTTGGGAAAATTGCTTTGGAAGGGCTTAAGCGCACCCGGGGCGTATACTTAATGGGCATTTAGAACTAGGTTTCTAATTTAAACTGTTAGCATAATAACAGAAATATATTTATTATATTTATTATATTATTATATCCATATCCCTTAAAAAATTGACTGTCGTCTACATAGATTTTAAAGAAATAAAAAAAATTTACATTTCCTCATTTTTCAGCAGTTGCTATACTAATATTTATAAATATAAAACAAACATTTACATTAAATTAAAAATCTAATATAATTAAGACTTCAATTTGTTTGTGCGCAAATATAATAAAAATATCACATTGCATTTAAAAATTTGCTGGCATTTGAGAAATGTTCTGGGATTTCCATTCACTCGCCTTTTCTTCTCTTTTTATGCAATTATTCTTTGAGTGCAACTGTAGGCAAAGAGTGCCTGCAAAAAGTATGCAGCATACTTAAGTGGCATAAATAAAATTAAAATCCCTTAAGTTAGCAAAATGTCAAGAGTTGCCCATTTGCCATTGCCAGGAAGTGCTGCTGCCCCGCCCCCTCCGCCCCCCGACCACTCTACGTTCTCATGGGTCGTTGCTGCTGCTGCTTTTGCTCGGCCAACGCAATGCGCATTTTCGAATATGCTTTCACCAAAGCCGGCAAATGTCCTTTTGCATTTTAGTTGAGGCAATTTTGCCTTTTTCAATTTGTACCAGTTTGCAGTTTCTTTTGTTGTTGTTGCTACCTTTTGCAGTTGCTGCTTGTCCTGTAACTGCTGCTTTTTGCTGCTGCTGCTGTTACTGCTGCTGCTGCTGCTGTGGGCCAAATGCGCATTTTGCATTCAAATTGCTGCCGCCTGTCAGTCAGCATATGCAATTCCATCCTACCAAGCCCCGTCCTTCCCTGCCCCTCAATTGTGAGCGCTGCCTTTTACAACTACTGCTAAATATATGTTTGTACGTATGTATGTATGTATGTGTTTGTGTGAATAGTGTTTGTTGTTGCTGGCTTTTTGGCTGCCGTATTGTATAAACTTTTATAATCAAATTAAATTTTATGGCTTATTGCAAAATGCGCGCGTGCAAATCCAATTTTCCCCACACATGCAAAATACATTTCACGTTTCGGAATTTTCCCCATTTTTTTTTTTACAGCTGCCGCTTTTTTTTTTTGCTTGTGGGAAGAAGTTCTGTGGATACAAATTGAAAATAGCAGCGCTTTTTCCCATTGCATATTTCATGGGCTTTGATGCAGTTTTGAATCCATTTTGTATTAAGACATTTAATGTTATTAAAAGCAGCATTTATGCTAGATATTCTATTTCGCTATTCTTTGACTTTTCATAGTGTAAACTTTCGCCATAAAAGTGCCCTTTACATTGTCCTACATTTAAGATTGCACTACTTTTGATTTTTTGCCCCGTTTAATCCAGTTTTTTTTTTCCTTTTTTGCGCGGCACTTGGCATCAGCTCGAGGCGGAGCATCCTCCATCTGTCCACCCACCTAACCAGTTACAAGACTATTTCTTTTCGTCCGTTTTCTTTGCCAACTACTTGTGTTATTTTTTTTATTATTTTTTTTTCCAGCCAACGCTTTTTGCTCGCTGTATTTAAAGCAAATTAAACAAAATTGCGAGCAATAAAACTTAATGGCTAATTAAATGGGTTGGGTTGGACTTGGAGCTGCCCCCGAGAGCTGCATCCTTTTCAGCTGCGGATGCTGGCAAAAAAAAAAAGCGCAGCAGCGGCAGCTGGTAGCAATTTTGCAAAAGCCTTTTGCATAATTTACAAGTAGCAAAGGAAGCACAAAACTAAAAAAATAATAAAAAAAGAAACAAAAAAAAACTAGAGACAAGTTGGCAAAAAAGGGCAGCCCCAAAGCTGTTTGAGTGGCCCCGCCCCTGTTCCCAGAGTGGGCGGCAAATTGAGTTTAATGTTTTACTATACGGCAATATTTGCAATTCGCTTTAATGAAATTATTCAGTTATTGCTCTATATATGGGCGAAGCTGCAGCAGCAATGTTTGCGCCACTTGCTGCATGTTGCATGTTGCACGTTGCATGTGTGTGGCGGCGGCAAGAGCTGTTACAATTTTAAGCATCCCCCCCAAAACTATAAATATGCAAATTGCTTATGCATAATAAATGCCAGCAAGAGCATAAACACAAATAAAATAATACGAAGCGAAAGAAAAAAAAAACTAACTAAAAGCGAGGCGAATTCTCTGTTGGGGAATATGCATTTAAACTGCAAGGAAGTATCTGCAGGATGCGCAAGGAACTCTTGCTTCATGAAAATTTTAAACACTTTTTAGCAGATTGCTTGGGTCAATTAAGCTATTGGAAATGAATGCAATATTTAAAGGAAAAAGTGAACTGATAAAACAGGCTACTTCAATATGCTAAAGCTTACTGTGGTTTTTTAATTTTCCAACAAAGTTTTCTCATCTTACCTGCAAGCATAAAGAAGTAAATGGAAAAATAATTAATAAATAAAGAAAAAATTGCAATTAATAAGATAAGCAAACTTGAACGAATTTAACTATAAAGCAAACAACTTTAAATTTATACTTATTCATTTTTAGATATCCTGTAACATTTTAAAAATTATATATAGACTATTGTAATTATTAATTAAAAAGTTATTTAAGCTTCGAAGTTTTTAATACTCTTTCTCTCTTAAATGCAAGTATAAAAATTTAGAAAGAAAAAATTATTGAACGCATTAAATTATAAACAAAACAACTTTAGATCGATTGTAATTTATCTTTATATAATCCATAATATTTTTATAAATATGTAGTATATATCTAGACTATTATTTTTATGTCTTAAAAATATGTTTAAGATTCAAATGAATGAATGGAAAACTTAAACTGAATGATTTACTTTTTGACATTAAATTACCGACAGCTTTAAATGAGTCAATTATTTCATTAATGTTTCATGGCAACTATCGATTGTCAAACTTATAAAATTACATTTTCATATTCAATTAGCTGCTACGTAAAAGCTACGTAATCCGTTTAGTTTGCAAGTAGCTGTTCTTGTGGCTCAATCTTTCAATCGGCCAGGCACTCGGGATTTGGCCCTGCTGCTATCTGCTCACTCATTATGTCTGCAGCACTTTGTCTACTTAACATTTTGTGCAACAATTTTGCAACTTTTGCTTACAGAACTTTGCATAGTTTTTTCAATTTTAATTAGCCAGCTGTGTGTGCTAAAACCCAGTACGGACACTCTGTCCCCTAAGCCTTGCCCTTACCCCCCCAACCCCTTCCCCCTTTAACATTCAGCTGCCGTTTGCTTATCTGGCCAGTTTCCAACTGTTGGCTGCCTGCCTTACGCTCAATTTCTCTTGTCGCTGCGTCCCTGGAGTTGGACTTGGAAACTGAACCTGGCCCTGGACATGCTGCCTGCGCCTGTCGAGAGCACCGTCCTATCCTGTCTTGAGAGTCGCGTCGCGTCGCGTCGTCTTGGCAGCCGCCTGACCGCCAGATAAGCGCGCAAATTTCCAAATGGACAGCAAAGTGTCGGCAAACGAACCGAGTTCTTGGTCTTGTAATCTGCATAAAAAGATTTCATTCTTGGCTCGGCATGGGTAATTAGTGCATTTTAAACGTCTTTTAGTATTTGGCCAGTTTGGCCCTGCGCAATTTTCCAGGCTATTTTAAGAGTTATGGGCATAGATAAATGGATTAGCCCGGACTTGGGCCTTTGACGGGCAACAAAGTTGCGTTTTTTAGTGGCAAACTGAGCAGCAGCAGCAGCAGCAACAGCAACATTTGGAAAAAATATTGCCTAGACTGAGGTAAAAACAGCAACCTTTCCCTTCTCTCTTCAACTCACTCTCTCTCTCTCACTCTCTCTCTCTCTCTCTCTGCTGATGTATCTTAGCTGAACTAAGCGCAAAACGTAGTTAAAGTCAAGATCTGACTGGTAAACGCAGTCAAACGTGCGATAAATTCAAAGCATAGACCAAAAAACCCCAACTGACATGGAAATAAAAGGCACAAATGTTAATTGGTTTGTGTCAATCTTCCAGCACACTGCCCAGCGGCCAATGCGAAAGCGAGAGAGAAAATAATAGATAGAGAGAGGGGGAGAGATGGGATGTTCGCCCAGAAGCTCTGCTTGCCTCTATATAGAAATACATTTAATGCCCCGGACAGATGAAGTTGTTTAGTTGGTAAATTGTCTTACGCTTCACTCGAGTCAAGTGTCGGCTCTGGACTTGGACTTGGACTCGGACTTGGACTTGGACTTGGTTCTGGACGGGCGATTTTTTCGATTTCGCCTCTGTTTTCTTTTTTCTTTTTTACTTGCTTTTTTTTTTTTGTAATTTTCATTTCAATTTTGTGCAACGTTTGCTGAAAGGGAAATGATGTTTAGCTTCGGTTTCGTAGCATGCTCTATTAGAGAGCATTCTGCGATCTTCTTCACCTGCTGTCGGACACTCTGCATAGAAGTTGCGGCTTCTAATATGACGGAAATACGCGCGGCATTTTGAGTAGCAATTTCCTGAGTTAGCGTCCAAAAGATGAAGGGGCTTGGGGGGAGGGGGAGGGAGGGACCATTTACAAGTGAGTACTTAGCTTATGCTTTGGCAAAAATGACATCTGCATAAATTGTGAATTGTTAATGTGAGTGCAGTCAAGCGAGTGAAGCGAGAAATTCCACAAAGAAATACCTTCTTATTTTTTTTTTACAATTTAAAATTCGTATCTATTTCGCACATAAACATTAAACATTAAGTATTTAGAGGACAGAGTTCTTGAATGAAGTTTCAGTTTGCTTGGCTTATCCTTACCATCTACACTATTAGTTTTGCCGTTTTACACCATAAATTATCAGCAGAACCTCTCACACAATTTGTCATGCCGAATGGCTGGCAACACTGTCCCCTCACCGTTCTGGGGCCAAACATTTGAAAAATGATCAAAAAGCGAAAATGCCGAAATGCAGCAGAGAAACCCAAACCCAAACTCAAACTCAAACCTAAACCCAATCCACTGGCTCAAACGAACGAAGCTCCTTCGCTTTGTTGCCTTTTTGCCCAGTGCCCGTTTGCCCGTTTGCCATCCATTGCCATTTTGGGGCGCAAATCCCTTCAAGTTTTGTTTGATGTCCCTTAACTGTGCGCCGCTGCCGTTGCACGCTCCGTCCATCAAGTCACGGACGCGGCGGCGGCAGCGGCGGCGGCCTTTGCACGAAGCCGCCTCAACTTGTACAAATGTCCCAAACTGTCCAAAATGTCTGTTCAAATGTCCAGGGCGCAGCTTTTATGGGCAGCGGCAAAGTTGATTGCACTTTGCAAAGCGTCTCCGTCTCGTTGACAAAAGTTGCTGGTTGCTGGTTGCTGCTGCTGCTGCTGCAGTTTCAGCTGCTGCAACCTTTCAGTTCTGATGCACGGCAGGGACACGAGTAATTAACACCCACGTGAAAGCCAAGCAAAACGGGATTGAAGTGGAGCCACTTGTCATTACCTGCCAGTAGCCAGTAGCCAGCAGTAGTCAGGGCCAAGTGTGAAAAAGCAGCTGCTGAAAAGCATTCTGTTCAGTTGCCCATTTACATGTAACAATGTTGCTCAGGTTTTGAATATATTTGCATTAGCATTAGAGATGATAGCGTGACAAAAATTTCTGTTTAAATCAATCAGAATCGATCAGGGTAAATCAAAGTTTATGTACTAATTTGTCTATACATAAAAATTGATAAATATTGCTGTTCAAATCAATCTGAATGGACATTCGTTAATCGCTTAGGTTTAATCAAAGTTAAGTTCCTATTTTTTATAAATTTAATCATTTTTGTTAACTAACAAAGTAAGTTAATGTTATCGTGACAAATGCTGTTCAAATAAATCTGAATGGACATTTGTTAATCAAAGTTTAAAGTCTAATTTTTCTATACACAAAAAATTGATAAATTTAATCAATTTTTGTTAAATACCAAAGGTCTTTATCTCAATCCCGCCCAAATAACTTTTCTTCTCGCACATAAAGCGCAATCTTTTATGTGTTTTTTTTTTTTGGGTTCCTCCTTTTTGATGCACGGTCTCATCACCAATTTAATCGTCAAGTGGCTGAAACGAAAAGCCACGCCAAGATCTTCAGTTCAGCCGCTTGATGGCAGCTCTACTGCGGTCCTCCAGTGGCACAACTTTTGACCCCCTCCCTCCCCCTCCCCCCTACCCTCTTCCCTTCTTCCCCTTCCCTCAGGCACGTCTCGCAGATAGAGTTCTGCTGCGGCAGCCACGTCAAGTGTGTGGTCTTTGGATGCAGTGCAGAGCGACAGTCGCTGATACGCACACTTCACATTGAATTTCCATTTGTTGCCAGCCAACAGAGCTCAAAGTGGCCAAGATGCTAGCACAGCCGGAGAAGAACTTTGCAGATGGAGTTGCATTGCAGTTGTGGTTCTTGTTGTTGTTGTTATTGTTGTTGTTGGGACGCGTCGTTGGCTGCTCCCTTGATTTCCATCGATTTTCTGGACACTTTGATTGTTTTATTGTTGCATTAAGTGCCCGAGCCCAAACAGACACGCCAGCAGCCAAAGGAGAAGTTTGTTGCCTCTAGCGACCAACCACAAAAATGCAATTGACACTTTGGTGTGAAGTGCTTAGCAATGGTCATAGTCTCCGACTGGATCTTGGCGGCTTAAGGCCGCGAGCCGCGAGCTGCGGGCTGCCAACTTCAGGCTAAGAGCTTGAGGCCTGTTTCTGCCTGATTTCTGTTTAATAGATACATTTGCATCAGCCTGAAGATGCGTTTGCGCTTATGGCCATTTTGATGAGACGTTGGCTGGCTGCGCTGGCATTTTTCTAGCTGGTTGAGTGGAAAATTGTTTTGGGTAATTTTGTGCGTGATAGAACAGAACGGACGCCTCTGGTATGCTGTGGGTAATGGGTTCGGGTAAATGGTAAATTCAACGCAAAGGGACGCGACCAGCGACCAGCGAACAGGGGCTGAGTTAGGGGTGGGGCAATGGATCGATTAGCATGTTGGCGAGGTGTGAAACATTAGGCTTTAAAACGTTTTCGGTTAGTAAAAGGTCGACAGAGAAAATTACCAAATTATATGCGACGACAGATGGCGCTAGTAAAAAAAAAATATATATATATATATATAAATAAGAAGAGTGCGAATTGAATTCTTAAGAAAGGAAATTAATTTAAACTGTTTTCTTTAAACTATGTATCCTGTATCTGTATCTTTATTTTTTACCTGCTTCTGTATCTGTTTCTGTATCCCCATCTATATTAATATCTTTATCGTTATTTATTTCTATATTTATCCATCTTGTGAGTAAATACAATATATCTCTGTGTGCGCCACAAGCAGCAATAAACGCCAGTTACAGAAAATGGCCCCACTTCTACTTTGCCCGCCTCAAACTGGTCTATTCAATCATCTTGCCTGCTGCCGTAAATGTATCTGTATCTGCGTTCGATATAACCGAATGTGTATCTGTATCTGTAACCGACGCAGCTCTTGTGCAAATACACTCGCGGCCATAACTGTCAATGTCAACAGGGGTATATGTGAATGTGGATGTGGATGCGAATGTGTGTCGCTGCATGGGCCAAATGCTGATGATTGCCAACGCACAGCGACTGTCCGGGAGGAGGGGTAGAAGGGGGGGGAGAGACTCCTGTGCCCAGTCACTGCCACGTTGTGATGATGCGAGTCCAGCGATGCGAACGCTGTCCTTTTAACGCTGCGGTTTAAACCTATTTTCTGTTTGCAATTGCCGCCACCACAATAACAACAATAACAACAGCAATAACAACAACAGCAATAACAACAACAACAACGGCGATGGCAACGTCGGCAGATACGGCTTGCAACCTGGAGGCTGGCGAGCTACGTGCAGCGATAATTGCCACAAGATCTGCCTTGTGCAACATGAATAATTTCGCACGCAAATTATTTTTAATATTAACGCCAGTCGAGCCGCTGGGTCGATCCCAGCCGCGGGCACGCGGCCAGTCGGCGGGTGCGGTCAACCACACAAGGGAGGAGGGGGGAGCAGCCAGAGGAGCCAGAGGATGCTGAGAAGGCATTGCCACTAAAAGCGCAGCGCACGAATTTAATTTTTACTTTACAGTTTGGCAACGTGTGGCCTAGGATGACAGTCGCCAGGACCGAGTGTCTATGTGTATGTGTGTGTGTGTGTGTGGGCGGTGTAACTCAGCAGCTGTGCCTCTGTGCAATGCGATATGTGAAACTGGAACTGCGTCTCTGCAACTGAAATTGGCGAATTGACGGCCTGTCAGCCTGTCATTTTGGCCAACAACAACAACAACAAAAAAAACCGACGGCAACAGTTTTTGATGGCTTTGCGGTCGTGTGAGATGAGCCAGAGAGGTGCCAAAGGGTCAAGCTGATTGCGAAAATGAGTGCAAAAGCAGCCACCACCAAGCACCACAAAGCACCACAAAGCACCACATGCACCACATTCAGCGGCACATATAAGTCAAAACGAGTTATGCCCCAAAGGGCACGAACTATGGGCTTGCAGTAATATTTAAATAAATGGCAAAAAAAGACAACATGTAAAGATTGATCAAGAAAAGGCTCTGAACGCCATAAACAGTTAGTTTTTTATTATTTTTTATTTATAAGCCAAAGTGCATTTTCTATTATTGCTCTTGTTAAATAACTTAAGCTTCTTTACAGTTGCAATAATTAATTTGCCTAAACTAAAATACCGTTTCATTTAAATTTTGTTATTTAAAACTTAAATTTAAATAACAATCTCTAGAAAAATAGAAGAAGATAACAATCTGATGTCCCTAATCAATTGACTGGTTATCGTGACATTTTCTTTAAGTGATTTGAATGCAGAATTATAAAAGTCCGTAAGTCTGTGGAAGACAATATATATTTAGTGGAACATTAAGTTATTGAAGGAAAAAACTTTTTAGCTGCGAGGCAAATAAATAATTCACTGCGGCGACGGGCGGCTAATTCAATTTATACGCAACCGTCTATTGGCCACTTTAAATGCCAGTTTAGAGCCGATTGCGTTTTAGGCCCACACACTGCAGCTGGCTGGCTAGCTGGCTGGCTAGCTAGCTGGCTGGCTTGCTGGCTGGCTGGTTTGGAAGGGCCAATAAAATCGCTGGCCAGAGTACTCGTATAATCGTAAAACACAAAACTCAATTACAACATTTGATGCTCAAGGCCACAAATAACGTAAGTTACGATGCGTCAACATTTTGAACACGTCCGCGAGAGACGCGCGACGACGCAACGTTCCACCTATGGAACGGACCGCGGCCTGGTCGGAGCCAAGAAGTGATGCATTGCTTTATTACCAAGAAAGTGAGGCGAGGCCTGAAAGCGCTGAAAGTTGAGCTGAGCTGAGCTGGGTCTGTCCCGGGTACCGGGTACCGGGTGCCTGTTGCCAGTTGCCAGTTGCCTGGTGAATGGTGCCCGATGCTTGGGTTCTGGTTGCAGAGACTGCTGCAATATGCATAATTATGCACTGCAACGCCCTCTGTCAGCGGGTCGGGCTGGTCGTCGGACTGCCCAGTCAGCAGAAGGCTGCCGCCTGGTATCCTTAGCGGCTCTTTTGGACCATTCACTTGGCTCGTTTTTAGTGCTAGGCTGTCTTGTCAGCAGGATTAAGCAATTTTCAGCTTGGCTTGCGCTTTTCGCATTTCGCTTTTCGTTTTGCCTGTCCGCGCTCCTCAACGCCTGCCCGCCTGCCTGTCTGCCGTTTTTAAACACTGCACCGCAGTCGACCCACTGCCCACGTTGACAAAAACAACAACCACACCAACAACAACAACAGCGACAACAACAATTTAAAAGGAAGAGAAAAAATAACGCGTTGCTAAAATTTTGCGATGCGTAAAATTTTGTTAATTTAAGCCGCACGCGGAGGATGTGCCGCAATTTATCCCAAGCCCCGCCGAGGTGTTAATGTGTGTGCTGCAAAGCTGCAACGTGTTGCATCTTTATTAATTTCGATTCTCATTTTTTTTATTTTCTTTCTTTTTTTTTGGTTTTGTTTTCGGTTTTTTGTGTAGCACGTTCTGTGTGTATTTTTTTTATTACAAGACAAAAAGCTGTTAATGCTTTGTTGTGGGAAAGGGTGTTAATGTTAATGTTGTGTGCCCCGTCGATGAGTTGAGAATTTTGAAAATTGAAATTTGTGGCTGCGCTTTCGCCAGTGCCGCTAATCAACGATCTCTTATATTACTGATCGTGCCTTTTCACTGATCTTGTGAACCGAACTTACTAACATTTAACCTAGTACACGGCCATAACTATCAGCGATTCATGTTACGATTCTTTGCTGCTGTCGACAATATTCACCACCGCACACGGATGCCAAAAGCGTTTGGCTTTTTTGTTTTTGCCAAGCCCAGCTGCACCTTCACTTCAATCCATTATCATTAAGCGCAGCCGAACTGAACTCATTAACGCGCTGCCAGGCTCGAGAAAATCTTCTCGAAATGCTGTCGCTGTTGCTGTTTGCAGCTGCTGTTTGCTGCTGCTGTTTGCTGTTGGGTTAACCCCATTCACAGGCTGGCCAAAACAAACCCAAATAGCCGGGCTAACTAATCAGCTGTCATGTCTCTAAACTTCTTCTTAGCTGAATGCAATGCAACATTCTGTGGAAGGGGGAAAGGGAAGGAGATTGGGCTGTGTCAACTGCTGCCTCCGACTGCACTTTCAAATCCAATTAAGAGTGTGAACTTGCGTCGCGTTGGAAATTAACAGATAGATAAACAACAACAACAACATTGTCACATTAAATGCGAAACAAAGCGAAAATGTGCAACAGTAGCAATGAAAAGAGCCAGATAGAAAGATAGAAAGAGAAAAAAAAGAGAGAGAGAGAGAGAGGTAGATAGAGAACGCTGTCAAGAGCCAAGCCCAGCTGCACTTTAGTGTCAAACGCAACCAACCCGAACCTGAACCAAGTTAAAGGCAACTCACCTCACGGCTATGCCTCATTACAAGAGTCTGCTTCTGGGCTCTGCGCCGCAATTATCACATTGCCAAATGGTCACGGACCACGAAATCTCGATTTCCAGATAGAACCCAACCACAGCACAAAGTCAAGCCATGCATTGCGCTCTATGACTTCATAAGACGACTGCCAGCCAGACTCCAGACTGAAACAGTCCTTACTTAGCTCCCTGCATTCGCCATTCTCCCGGTTTGTTTTCATTTAATATTTTTTTTTCTTTTTTTTTTTTCACCTTGTGTGTCATAATTCTCGCCAAGTTGACATTTATGATGTGTGCGCATGTGATTTTTAACGTTTGCGATTCCGAGCGCGATAAAACAATGAAAATGAAGTCATGACTTGGTTTACCAAGAGGTTCTGTCTATTTCTCTTCCTCTCTCTCTCTCCCTCTCTCTCTCTCTCTCTAGTCCAAGCCAAATTGCACTTGTGGAAGGTGTTAAATAATTAGCCACAGCTCTTTTTTTGCTTTTGTCGTCTAACTGAGTCTTCAAGAGCTGCCCAAAGAACTATACATTAATTAAGCTTCTTTTTGGACTGGCTAAAGCTTTTATTTATTTATACTATATTAATAATTTTAATCCTTTCTAATATGGAGCATTTCTTGCCATCCTTTGTGCAGTCGATTAGCTTGCTTCAATACCAACAATTTCACTGAGTTGGATGGAAGATTCTTTTAAAATAAAGATCTTATTATCATCGGAAATCATTTTTTTATTGTTTCAACTATATTCCGAATTATTTATTTAAAAATTGTATATAACTTAACCACATCTGCAGACCCTTTTTAAATATTTAAGCTATTGCTATAGCCTTAACTATTCAAAAGCTTCGATTTTTTCCCTTTTTTTCTATTCAACCAAAAGTAATTTTCCTCTACCCATAGATAAAAAAGTAAACTAATGACTAAATTTAAATTGTTTACATTTTGCTTGATTTCAAATAAAAAATGATCAAAAAAATATTAAAAAATAGAGAAACATTAATTTTTGTTCTATTTTGTTGAAAATTGATTTAATGATACTCTCTTTTTGAAGAATATTGGTTTTTTTTATTAAAAGCTAGAACATAGGCATTTCAATATAGTTTCAATTGCTCAATTATTTTTTGTAAATATAAACTGCTTTTTTGTCCGTTTGGTCAAAAAAAATGCTGGCTTAAAGTTGCTGGCTCAATATCCGTTTATAAAAACTGGGTCGATGGGCAATTCAACGGTCTTTTGCCATTGTTTGTTTGCCGACCATTTCAGGGCTTGCACTTCGCCGCGCTTTAAGCACATTTAAATGCGCTGACAATGTTGACCCAATGCTCGATGCTCAATGCTCGATGCCGGTTCATCCTTATGTTGTTTTGCCGACTGTTTGTGCTGTGTCTGCAGCCAATATATAACTCATGTGTGGCAGGGGCGGACATAAAGGGACCGAATTCATATTTCACAAGCGAATCGCTTGAGTGTAAAGCAAATGACTGCAGCTACTATTCGAAATTCAATCACTTGCCCTTTGCTATATGATTCTTCGCTTCGTTTTGGCCAGGTTAACTGGCATCAATTGCTTTACGGCTTGCAATTATATTGCACATTATTTATGGAGCAGACATTGAAATGATTTTTTATTTTTTATTTGCGGCAGCTGCAGCGAATCAAATCAGTCAATCAACTTGCCCTTTGACCCTACGGTCGAACGCCTCACAAAGTGCGCAGTAGTGTATTTTCTGGCTCATCGATTGTCAAATTAAATGCCATTTAAATCAATCAAATCAACTGTGAATTTGACAGCGGTTTTTGAAAACCCAATTGCATTTGGAATTGCCGTTTAAAACCGTGGCTTTGTGGTAGAAAACTGTGGCACAGCAAACGAACGGTTCATATCGATTTGTTGGTGTTAACCCAACAGGGTGTAAAAACTATTAAATATATTTTTTAACTATGTAAATTTGTGTTTTAATTTGTTTTTTTTTTCCTTAAAGAGAGTAATTTTATTTTGAGTTGAAATATGTAACGCAACGTTTTCTAAAAATTGAACATCCCTATTTAATTTAAATTACAAAAATATATTTCACTTTTTTTTTGTTATATAAAATCTACATATATCATTCTTTTTATCAGAACATCTTACTATTTAAGCTTTGTTTTTTTTATAATTAACATATTTCGTAGAGCATTTAGTCTTTGTCACTTGATTGCTACTTAAAGCTTCCATTTGAAAAAGAATATTAAATTGCAGAACCACACAACCGCAGCAGCTCCGCCCACAAAACGAGAGCTAAAAGTCAACAGTCGATAGTTTTATTTACCAAACAATTTAAAACGACAAAACCGCAAACAACAAAATTAGCTACAAAATATAATCAAAAGACCCCGAGGCGCCAACAACAACGACATGTAATTACATGGAGACAACTGCAATAACAACAACAACAGCAACAACAACAACAAACAACCAACAGAAACCGACAACAACTAACAGCTAACAGACATACATCACACCGAGAAGGTAGCACCGAAAATCGAATTGAAAATTAATTTAAAATTAATTTTAAATGCACAAAAGCGATAAATTTTGCGCAATGTTCGTGACACAGACACAATTTGGCTGTGTGATTGCCAAGTGTGTCGGCCTGGCCGAAACGGAGGGAAAGGTTTTTGGTAGATTTTGACCTGCAAATGTCTACAACACTTGTAATCAAATAGACAGACAGACAAGGCTGTCAATTGAAAATTGTAAGCCGCAGCGCAGCTAAAGCAACAACAAAAAACCGAATTGATAATGCCAACAAATGTATACGAATAATGAATACGCTTTCTTGAGCTTATAAGGATATATAATTTATAATATATACAACTTCGAATTAATCTTTTTTTAAACCTTTTTCACGGCATACTTTTGGCTGTAATAAAAGAAAGTTTCATTCCTTTAAAGTTCTTTGGCTTTCTTATTTATAGCGAGCTCTTGAAAGTATGCAATAGAAAATGTTCGAATGAAGTTAAGAAACTTAAACTTATTTTGCTTGAATTTACTTGTGTACGCATTTCATACAATCTCTCTAACAAAATAATAATAATAAATTTCTTTAAATTTATATAATAATAATATAATAATTAATTTTGCTCTTGCCTTTAATTTATAACTTGATTAAGCTGGCTCATAGATATATAGCAATTATATTATCAAAAAATTTCTATATTTATTTTAAAGGATTTATGTCTTGAGTTAAAATCTATATACTTTCAGCTATATATTTTAGCTGCACAAACAAACCAAGTTTAATGTTGGACCCGCCCAAAGATTTGTTTGCAGCAGCAACAACAGCGGCAAACACAAACAGGGCGCACAGGACTCGAATGCATTTCTGGCTTGCGCCAACTTTCCGTCATGCATTTTCATTAGCCCAGTGGCCCAAGAGCACGGCTCCAGCTGCAGCCCGAACCACAGGCGCCTGAGTGGGTGCCATGTGCCCAAAAGCAATTACGACGCATGGGTTAGAGGAGCCAAAATGTGGCAGGGCCGCGTCGAGGGGCTCGCAACTTGTCAGTCATTCAGTCAGCTGGCCATTATGATTCCAAATCAAATTTCAAAGTGTTGAGTGCACTAACGGGAACACAGGAACACAGAAACATTGGAACACTGGAATTCAGGAGCTGGGCGATGACGCAGCTCAATTCATTTGTTTGGATTAGCGAGTTGTTTGTGGAAACTGCTGCTAATTACAACACAAATAACTTTGGCCATATTGATAAAGTCTTATCGTAACGGTATCGAACCAATCACCATATGGACACAAAATCGTCAAGCGTGGTCCGATAAGCCATAACCTTCGATATGAAACTACGCCAATGCATTTCGGCCATAAAAATAGTTGTCATTAAAGAGATAACCAGCGAGTGAGCGAGAAAAATGTAATTATGAAAACGAACGCACCGTAAAAATAGTTACTTTTATGACAGTGAAATTCCAGAAAAAATATTTCTATATATGTACATAAAAAGAACTTCAATCAAAGATGGCTTCATAATTAAAAACCTAAATTGAAAATTAACACACAAATAGACAAAATGTTCCCAATATATATATATATATACTATATATAAATTTCTTTGTGTTTCAATGAAACAACATCTACAACAATGGCATACAAATATCATAACAGAAAATGAAACACAAGTAAAAAGCCGCAGAATAATCACCGAAATTGCTTATTTGTTAAGTTTTATCAGTCAACATGTCGCAACAAAAAAATATTCAACACGACAAGCAAATAATAATAAATACCTCTGAAAATCGAACAGTGGATCAAATACCATGTTTACAAATGTATTAAAATAAATGAATTATCGTTTAGCCAAACAAATTATATGATTGTTAAAGAAACAATTAAAATTTATATTGATCAAACAACGGATAGATATCGAAAATTAGATTAGATTAGCTATCGCCAGCAAGAATACAAAATTTATGACATTGCTACTATGCAATTTGTGAGCCTGCCTGGCCCATTGTATAATATGCAAATGCAATTCAGTTGCCAGCAAAATTTCATTAATATTTGGCAAAAGGATCTGTTCAGGCCCCAAACCCAGCCCCCAGTTCGAACTGAAGCGCACCACAAAACCAATCTGGCGGCCCCCGAAATGCATTTTTGGTATGCAAATTCTTTGTCGCATGCCTCGCTCGCACCTGTTTGCCATGCAGGTGCCAATATTTGTCAGTTTTTTTGTTTAATTAAAACATTTTGCCAATATTTTATTTAGCCCACCCCATAACCATGCCCCACTTTGCAGCACTTCAGCTCTGTGGCTGCTCATTGGATTCAGTTTGTTTTTATGGCCAAAATGCAAATGTCTCGTTTGCACAGGTAACGCAAATCCAATGCACATGAAATATTTAAGCCAAACAATTAAGTTAGAGCGAGATAGCCATATGGCTATATATATATACGCACACGCGTCGTATACGTAATGTGCATGTTTTTACTGCACTTTTCTCGCTCACTATGTCTCTCTCTCTCTCTCTTTTTGGCAATTTGCATTTTGGGGCAATTTTTTTCTAGAGTTTTATTTATAACGTTTAGTTACTGTGCGTTTCTGTGGCCATTTAAATGAAAATAATTTGCACTATACGGTAAAATAAATTTGGCATATTTTATAATATAATTCACAGCAATGTCGACTTCGGCCATTTGGGTTTTACATACAAATGCGAAATTTATATTCGAATTCCGATATATATATGTGTATATATATAAATTATTGGCAATATTGAATAAATGTATTTCGAATTCCCAAATTTGTGTATTAATAATAATTGCTAATATTTTATAAATAAAAAAGTGTGGAAAGCTTTTAAAATGAAGAAATATGCTTATTTAAAGGGAATAGTGAATGTTGTTTATATATATTAAATATTTATTGAATGAATATTTATATATTTGTACACAAAGAAAAGAACACTGATACAATTTATTTATTAACCCAGCAGATTCTCAGCAACAACTGAATTCATTTTTTAGACATTCATATACAGACTTATCAGCTTATTTGGGTTAAACAACCTAAAGCGTTTACTGCTCTTATATGCAGCTCAAAGACTGCAGTCCGAAATTGCATTTACAGTGGCCAAAAGTAGGCCACTAATAACTCAACCCTGTTGGCCAGCAAAACTGCTGTCCAAAATCGAGGCAACGCTTCAGTTTCAGTTTCAGTTCTGGGCCAAAAAAAAAAGTTTGGCCATAAAGTCCATTAGTGGCATTTTGCATATGCTGAGGGCAAACAAAGTGCCAGCCAAGTAGATCAAGCGCAAGGGGCGTGGCAGGCGGCAAAAATGTGAGCTTCCAGTTGCAAATTGCGGTCACCGCCAGTCGAGCAGGAGCACGCATATAGTGACCAATAATTGGATGCGTCCGTCGGTTTAGAGACGACGACGAGAGTTGTCAAAAATCAGCTCGGTAAGCGGCCCAACGCTGAATTGGCAGCCCCATTGACCACAGCACATCACACAGCATCGAGCACCGCTGGGCAAACAATGAATTTGGCCACTGCTCTAAGCTGGTCTAAAGCTTTGGACATTTGTCAGGAATTTCAAATCGAGTGGCAGACAGCACGTTAAGTGTGGTAGGCAAAACAAAATTTAGAGCAAATTATGAAGAGAACTGAAATATGTTTACTAATTGGAATGAATTTCTATACACATACTATAACCACAGTATATACTGGCAAAAATATAAGTTTTTCACCTTTAAGTTTTACTTTAAATAGAGGCTCTGTTTAGAGGGCTTATTCTGTACCAAACCCTATCAAAATGAGATAGTTTATATTCAGCAAAGAGCTGTTTTTAGACTATAATTCGATAAGAAAAACTTATCAATCCTCTTTCAGAACGCCTTCTAAACTGGCGCACAATAACAGGAAGCCTATGAGAAAAAGACCTTGCTACAAGACTTAAAATTACTTTTATATTAATAAGTAGAAATAATTATTTGGCCAAAAGACTAAGTTGGATGGAAAGTTAGCTTATAAAATTAATATAATTTTTTGTATATATTAACAGAATAATTCAATGCTTTAAAGAAACACAATTTATTAAAAGAAAAAAACTAAAAGTTTCATACTAAAAGTTTTTACTTTAAATAGACATAGTCTTGAAATCTTTTCTGAACCAGCTAAAATATCTAATTCTCAACCAAACTTTTCATATCTTAACAGTTTTTTTTTCATTTCTGGTTAAAACTTAATATATTTTTATATATCGGCCAGGCAATTAAATATTCGGTATGCAAAATTTATTATTCTCCAATACCCAAAAACTATGTTATTAATACTATTAAATTACCCTTAAAAGTTGATGTTACAAATATAATAAAAATTGGCAAATAGCTTTTGGCAAGCACACAAACAAGGGTTTCTAAGGCACTTGCTTGAACTTTAACCCCCCTGTTAATCTATGGGTTTGACATGCACTCACCTGTTTCGTGTTCTCTATCGAGCGGCAACGTTGACACATTCTCCACTTGCTGCTCGCTGGGTTCGTCAGCAGCTGCGAGGGCTTCATTCATTCCATTGCAGTTGTTGTCATTGACGTTATCGTTGTTGCTGTTGTTGCTGTTGATGTTGTTGTTGTTTGTGTTGTTTATGTGGTTGTTGTTGTCGTTCTCGGCTATGTCAGTGGCATGCCCATTGATGACCTCGATGACACTTTTGACCGAATCTAGTGATGACGTTGCTGATACCAAAATTGGCGTTGTTATTGGCGTTGCCGCCGACGATGACGAGCCTGTTGATGTCATCGATGAGCTGGCACTCAGAACGATGCCATTCACTTCGCCCAGGCCGTCCACTGCGGCCACCTCGCCCTCCACCTGACGCTGTTTCTCCGCATTCGGAAGCTCGTGACTCTCAAAGTGCAGCGCATCCTGCAGCAGGTCAACAGCTTGGGCGACAAGATTATCGTTGCCGTTAACCTTGTTGGGGTCAACAGCAGCAACTGCAGAAACAGCAGCAACAGCAGCAACAGCAGCTACATTAGGCAGATCAACGCTGGCCAATGTGATAATTGGACTGGCTGGCTTCGCCTGCTCCACGCCCACAATGATGCGCTCCAGGGGCTTGGGTGCGCTCAGCTCGAGACTGCTGCGTCGCTGTGTGGGCGTCGGTTTGCCGGCCAAGCCCGCCTCACTGCGCTTGGTGGGCACTGGGGGTGGGGCCGTCTTGGGCTTAACAACCGCTGGCGACAACTTTGGCTTATTGGTGGGCAAAGGCGGCTTCGCTTTAGGTTTGGACAGGGGCGTGACGACTTCCTCGACGGCAATTTGCGGCTTGGGTGAATCGATGATGTTCTTGTGCAGCACATAGCCCAATTCGTCCTCGACAATGGGCGAGTTAATAATGTCTTGGGCACTTGGTGGCTGGTTGACCTCCTCGGGCTGTTCCACATGTCCTTCGACCTGTTCGAAGGCGCTCAAATCGAAGCCTTGCTCGTCGTCGGCCAGCTGCAGATTGTACAATTTCTCGGTCTCCTTCTTGACCTTCTGATAGCTTTCGATAATCTTTTGGGCCTCCTGTTCGAGGCGACGCTCCTCGTCCGTTTTCTTCAGCAGCTTGGCGCCCTTCTTGCCGGTTGTCTCCTTGCTCTGCTCGAGCCGCTTGGTCACCTGCTTCTCGCCATCCCTGGTAACAGTCAGCGTCTCGCTTAGTTCGCGCTCCAGCGTCGGCAACGCATTAACATCGACAGGCTGCTCGCTAAGTATCTGCTGACCCTCCAGATAGGTCTGCTGTTCGGTCTGCTCGCACTCGGTGTAGCTGATGGCGCCGTTCTCGGACAGCTGCAGCTGCTTGCCACATTCGGATAATGTCAAAATACCCGTTTCAATACTCTGTTTATCCTGTGGATTGTCCAGGCGCTCCGTTAGACGCGTCTCCTCAGAGACGGTGGCAGTCAACGGCTGCAGCTGCTCGACATCGTCCAGGTCGAGCAGATTGTCGTTGCTGCTGATCTTCTTGAAGCGCGCACTGCTTGACTTCGACTCGGCGCTGGTCAGCAGCTGTTCCTCCCCGGTCACCGCATCCTTCGTCCTCAGTTCGCTTAGCGTCTGCTGTTCGCTAACCACGCGACGCTCCTCGTGTATCGTTGTTGTTGTAGTTGGTGTTGGTGCTGGTGTTGTTGTTGGTCCCTCCTCGCGTTCCTCATACGGCTGCAACTTGAAGGCAACATCCGTCGAGGGACTCATAAAGCTCGAGGAGCTGCTGCTGCTGCTGCTGCTGCTTGTGGTGCTGCTTGTCTTGGTGGTAACCACTTTAGTGGTAATCGTGCGTTGAGTGGTGCTGGAGCTCTTTTGACTGCTCTCGCTGGTTTCCTCGGTGTGCTTCGTTGTGGTGTTCTCCATAAAGCGGTCAGCTGTTTGGTCAGCATTATCAGCTACAATCTTATCGTCGCTCGTCTCGGCCTGAACTTCCATTTTGGCTGACACCTTTGGTGGTTGTAATGCGTAATGCGGCAACTTCTTCAACTCCTCGACAGTGGCACTTTGGTGGCTGTGGGGCAGACAGGTGTGTAATTAGAATGATTGACTTGTTATCAAAAAAAAAAAAACAAAAAAAAAAAAAGAGAGAGGTAACCCCGCTGCCCACCTGTCGCTAACAGCAAACGGAAATTTGCCCGTCAGCTGCTTGTTTTTTTGATCGCTGCGCAAAAATACAACAACTTTGCTTTGCGCCTTTCGAAATAGAACTAATTGGCCTAAACGTTCGTCGAATTGCCTTTGCGTGCCATTAGCCGTTATCAGTTGCGCATACAAATTTCCAGGCACTTATCAGACCGTCGAACACACCGGCATTCTACCTTATCGGCCTAACCCCTTTTGCCCCCAAACACAGGCTGTAGGTGTGAAAGTCGCTGCCATTATTTGATATCGCAAATTTGCAAACAATTTTGGCAAGTGCCAAAAAAAAAATAAAACTGGAAAGCTCTATCTGGCCAAGAATATGACTAGCATATGATGAATTGCATAAGGCTCAGCTGCGCTCTACAATGGACTCATTGTATTCTAATAATAAGTACGCTCTATGGAATAATGGAATAAGTTAAATAAAGCTAAAAGTGTTTCTCTATAAGTTACCCTGTAATTAATTGCATGCTCTAAGAATATCCCATAACTTAATGTAGTTCATCTTAAAAGAGAAAAACATTCCAATTAAAAATCTTCTCTTCTAATCACGTTTCAATAAAAAACTGAACTGCAATTAAGCATTTTATTTGTTTTTAATTTAATAATTGTCTTCTTGATTGTATTGTTTGTGTGCTCAAGCAAAACATACACAATTGATTGGCTCTAACACTTTGAATTACACTGCTGCTGACAGCTTTATCTGTATAATTCATACTCGAACCCGAGAGAAGTAATCTTATCTTTGTTTACTCTAAGTGCCTTGCCTACTTTGAGTCCATTCTTCAAACAAGGAACCCTATCTAAAAAGTTCTTTGACTCACCCAACAATTTTAGATCATCTAATCAAGATTTATTTTATAAATCACTTAAATCCATTTCAACTTAACCAACTAATCTCCCAACTTCAACCTTAAGAACTCACCCGTTCGTCAAGGATTGCGGCTCCAGCGAGGAGAACTCCTCCTCGACCTCGCCAATGGTGGGCAGCATATTTGAATGCCAGTACATATTAAAGTACGCCTCCGAGGGACCCGGTCCATTGATGAGCTCCGGCGGGCCCAGTTTCTCGCCATCCTCGCAGATATATTCGCGCTCAGCGGCATCCACGTCATCCTGGTCGGCGTCGTCTTCGTCGCTGCTGGAGCTCGAATAGCACGTATTGTTCTGATTATCGTCCACAATCTTGGTGCATTTGCCCACGACGAGCGGCGGCGGCGATTCCCGGGCGAGATCCGCTGCCTCCGCCGCTGCCGCCGCCAACAGAGCAGCGATGTCGCGCTGTGGCGTCTTCGGGGACAACTCCTGCTTGTCGACTGGGTCCTGCTTGTGCACCAGATCAAAGAGACTGGGCAGCTTGTCCTCGTCCTGTGCCTTGCTCTCGTACGTCTGTATCTTGAAGCGTATCTCGCGATTGCTCGTGGGCGAGGGCGTGTTCACGGGCGTGGCGGGGGGCGTGGCACTGCCCGAGGCCTGCTTGAAAGTCTGCATGCTCAGCTTGGGCTGCTGCTGGGGCGGAGTCGTTGGCAGCGCCTGCAACTTGGGTATCTGCGTCTTGGGCAGCGACTGAACGCGCTCCGGCGGCTTCGGCTTGGGTCCCTTGGGCGAGCGTCCGTTGCTACCGCTGCTGCACACCGAGCTGAGCGACTCGGTGGAGTTGGAGCTGCTTCTGGAGCTGCTGTTGAGCAGCACGGGTATGAAGGTGCGCTCGGGCGTTGAACGTGCGGGCGCCTCAGCGGAGTTGGCGCGCTGCAGTGGCGCCCTCTGCTGTCCCGGGCCGGGACTAGACTCCTTGGACTTGCTGCGATAGAGGCCCAACTTCAAATCCGTTTCGGACTTTTGCTTCTGCAGCAGGCGAGGAATGTTGGAGCTGGCGGGCGCTAAAATTGACTTAATGGCCGGTGGGGATTTCTGGACTGGAGTTGTGACAATGGGAATGCGAGATTTCAGCTGCGGTGACTGTTGCTTACTGGGCTGAAGATGCAGCTTAATCTCGCCTTCGGTTTTGGCGCGCGAGAAGCCCGGACTGACTATGGAGCCCACCGGCTTTGCCTTGGGTATCTTGGTGCTGGGCTCCCTTGGCTCCCTTAGCTCACGGTTGGGCTCGTTTGTGGGCGTCTTAGGCTGGACGATTTCATTGGTGGGCGTTGTGGGTGAATCCATTGGAACTCTAGGAGGCGCCACCTCGATGGGCAGCTTGCTGGGCGTGGCAATCTTACGCGGCATGGGTATAATGGAACGCTTCTTTGGTTCCACCGTGGCCAGCAGCACTCGAGGCTTGGGCGTCGGCGTGCCTTGTGGACTCTTGAGCTCCACGTTCTCATAGAGATTGACTTTCTCCGTCTTGAACTCGACATTCTCGTAGTTGTTGCCCGGTATGAGCAGCTTGGGCTGGCCCAGCGACTGTTCCAGATGAAACTCCTGCTCGAGCAGCGTGAACGGCTGCACCAGCTTGGCCAGCTCCGGACCGTTCAGGCTGCTGGCCAGCTCGGTGTCCGACGAGTAATTGGAGCCCATCGACAGCTTGTCGATGACCGTAGAAATTGTGCTCGCCGTGTCATCCGACTCGGAGCCCGCCTTGAGCGACTCGGCAAACAGATTGATATAGTATTCGGCATCTGGCGGCGGCGTCAGCGGCTTCTCCACCACAAGCTGCACTGCGGCGGTTCCCTCCCGTGAGTTTTGGCGCTTCACCAGCTTACGCGGTGGCACCGGCGGCGGCGGCGGTGGCTGCGCATTCAGCGATATGGACACCTCCGATTGCTGCTCCTCCTCGCTGGGCGGCTTCTGGCCATGGCCGTTGCGCACGACCAGCTTGATTGCTACACTATCCTTGAGGCAGCGCACGCAGTCTATCCGCGTCATCTGCGAGACCTGGCGGCCGTCGATGCTCTGGATCTCGTCGCCTTCGCGCAGGTGGCCCCAGCTGGTGGTCACCTTGGAGGCGGGACTGTCGGCGGCGCATGACTGTATGTACAGCTTCTGCACCAGCTCCGTGTTGCGTGTGCCGCCCTGAAACTTCAGGCCAAAGCCCAGACGCTCACCCGGCAGGCGATAGACGGTTATGTGCTCAGGCTCATCCGGGTTGGGGAACGTCTGGTCCTGCTCCTGTTGCTGTTGTTGTTGCTGCAGCAGCTGCTGCTGCTGCTCGTTAATGGTCAGCACGGTGATAAATGAGGAGTCTTCGGCAACGGAGCTTTGCCGTTTGACTAGTTTCTTCAAATGGTTTGTGTCTTTGGTGGACGATGTGGGATCGTCGACTTCAACAACGGTTATGTAGTCATCATCCGTTGTTGCTGTTGGGTTTGTGTCATTGCTTTGCGACATTGTTGATGTTGATGCTGATGTTGGTGTTGGTGTTGGTATTGATGCCATGCTGTAAAGCTTTGTTGCGCTGCAAAAGCTCTAAGCATGTGACGTCGATGATTGTTTGGGTTTGTGCATGCGCTAGATTGAATGGTTGATGCTGGGTGCTTGCATGTGCTAAAACGTTGGTGATTTCCGTGTTTGGTTGTTGCCTGAGCTTAACTTTGTGATCATGGGTTGTGCGGCTGTTGTCCCAGCTGAGTTTGGTTGATAACTTGAGTTATATCTGCTGAAAACAAAATAAAGAAAGAGAATTTAAATTAATATATATACATACATAAGAGTTGCAAATAATTAAATGTATATTAATTATATATTTTATTTAAAAAACTTAAGCTTTTAATATTTCCGATTTATTTGCAAGAATTCACTTAGAGAATCAATTGTAAGTCTCATCTTAATAGAAATCAGCGCATTGTTGTCTGCATGAATTTCAGTGCAATTGTATGTGTAAGCAAGTTTTTTGGGAATGCACAGGTCGTAAGCAATTCTACACTTCATAACTGGAAGTTTCAATTATCACATTGCTTTTCTTTTCATCTAACCACGCAGCTGGCCATAAACAAGCAGAGACAAAGGCGATTAACTTGTTTCACGAACTTTCAAATGCATTTCATTTCAACACCAAAATCCCACAATAACTTGCCAAAAACTATCCGCAGTTCGCAAACTCTTCCCTCTCTTCACTGCACTCGCCGCCCAAGTTATTTCCTTCCTGCGCACGACACAAGACAACAACAACAACAACAGCGACAGCGACAGCGACAGCAACAACAACGGCTGCAAATGGCAAAAGACAGCAACTGGCAACTTTTTTGCTACCGCAACTTCAACTGGGCAAGCGCAAAAAATAAGAAGAAAAAAAAAACTTCAAGCCAACAATTTATGTCAACTTTCTTTTTTATCAAACAAAAAGAAAGAATTAAGGAAAAATAAAAATGTAAGAAAAAATTCCAAAGATTTTTCAAAGTAACCGCAAAATCTGACAGCGACTCCCACACGAAAAGTTGCCCAGTCAGGTGGGTTGGGCTGCCCGATGCGCGATTCAACAGATGATTTGAGCAACGGGTTTTTCCCATTGCACGTTGCAGCAGCAGCAACAGCAGCAGCAGCAACAGCAGCAGCATGCCACAAGAAAGTTGCCAAGTTGCCAAATCACGCTGCGATTCTTCTTCGCAATGGCACAAATACATTTCGGGAGAGTAATCGAAATAACGCATCCCAACGAGCCGGCCAAACAGGTGACCAACGGCGGCCGGAGCAACAGTTCCAACACCAGTCGGTTCAGTTCTTAAACTTGTTTCAATTTTCTGTTCAATTTCAGATACCCTATGTGGGTTAGGAATATGGCAAATCCAAAGCTTTACTTGTAACAGACATAAAACAGGACAATTGGATATCAAATAACAATAATGTCCAATAAATAGTTAATTCAAATTTAAATAACCTCTATATATTATTAACAGCAACTTCCGAAATATATATATGTATATTTAAAAAGAAAGTAACTTTAAAAAGTATTTACTTAATTGAATAAGTTTTTTGAGTATTTAAAGTCAAGAAGTTTTCTCTTGAAGGAAAATGTAAAAGCGCGCTTAATCGACGCTAATTGCATAAACAATCAATTATATTTACGGGCTTAGCAGGCAAAAATATACTAATATAAGAGTGTCAAGACTTCGTTTCGAGCCGCATTTTGCCTTTTAGGCATGTCGTCGATTTTTTTTTTTCGGACATTTCTGGACGCCTCTTTTGTAACTGTTGTTTTGGCCGGGGCCGGGGTAATTACCGAGCTCAGTTCGCGCTTGCGGCCTGTACATCACAAATTTGAAATCAGTTTCATTATATAAATTGTTACCTTTAGACGATGTGGCAGACAGTTGAAACGGTGGATTAACTGCAAAGAAAGATGGGCAGGGGCCCAAAGAGAAAGAGAGCAGGCGAAACGAGCGAGCGAGCGAGAGGGAAACGGATCTGATTCGCTTCATTCGGTATCTGATCTGGAGCTGTGAAATATTTGCTGTTGCAGCAACTTAAATTGGCTTTAAATTGCCACAATTTGTGGCGCATAATGTCAAAGTTAGTTTCTGTAGCTGCCAGATAAAGACAAAAACTACAAAAAAAAAAAACACAAAATCAAGCTGCAAGCTATGCACTCGACTTCAATTAGACTGGCAAGCAAAAGGCTTCCGATACACGCTCTATCCACAATGTGTGCCCTCCCCTTCTCCAGTCTCCTGTCTCCAGTCTTCAGTCCACCGTCTACCGTTTACCGTCATGCCAAGTGGCGTCTCTTGGACGGGGGCATAAAGTGTGTCAGCCAGGAAGCCGCGACTTTGAGTGGCGTTCCCCAGTTTACAGTTTGTTTGCTTTCCATCGCCATATTGCCTTCCATGCCCGTCCACGACTGTCCATATCCCAGTCCGTCTATCTGTCCGCCTGTCCGACTGTCCACCTCCCTGGCAATCTCCCAGTGTTGACTGACGGCTGCCGTCGAGAATTTTGGCGCTACAAAAGCGCATAAATAAAAATTGTTCAGCTCTGTTGACAGTGCAGCATGAACCGGCGCGAGAAAGAGTGAGTCAGAGAGAGAGAGAGAGAGAGAGAGAGAGAGAGAGAGAAAGAAAAATAGCTGCGCCATGTCAACTCTGCAATGGGACGCCATTAGTTAGATGAGCTACCAAAACAGAGAAAAAGGGAAACGTGCAAATATCGTTTTGGCTTGCAACGTGCAACATGGAATCACAGTTGGTGTTTGCCACATTGTTGCAGCTGTGCAGAAAGATTTTTAAATCAATTTCAGCTACTTATTTGAAGCGCCCTTAAGCAAAGCGTTGCCATTAAAATTGATTGATTAAAAAATGCGAGAGCTATTTGAATATCAGGCCAACACAGTATTCTAAAATATCTTAATTTCACAAAGGGACTTTGTCTCTTCATTGTTAACATGGTTAACAAGTAATTGAACGTTGCTAGTTTTTAAGTGTTTAATTATATAAAAGTATGCATTTGAATGTTTTAACAATGTAGTATTAAGTATGTACGTATATATTTAAAGGGCTTATTATGCAGCCAAAAGTTACCAAAGGATCATTAATAAGCTTTAAATTAATTAACATAATTATTCAATTCATTTGAATTACTTGCATTATTATTAAATTTAATATATTACATCTAAATATAAGCCCATTATGCCAAACCTAACGACTGTTGTTCACAACCTACCATTTAAGTGATTAGCTTTTGCCAACACTCTAATTTCAATCACAATTTACATTTACGACTGTCTTTCTAATTGAAATGCTTTCTTTACCTAGGTAAATACATACAATATCTTGGTGTGTGTATTTGTATTTATACACACATGTGTTGGCATTTCACTTCCTTTTCAATTTCATTTAGCCACTTGAATGCTCGCCCAGCTAAAAGCCACTTAACAAAATATGCTTTAAATGCTTTAATTAAAAACATTTATGCAAATCTCAACAACAGCAATAATAGCAAAAACTAAGTGCGGTTGCGAACAATGCAGCGCCAGCAGCTCCTCCCAACCATATTCCCCACCCCCTCCCCCTTTAGAGCTCCAACACAGCTTGGCACTGCTTTGCCGACACTTTGCAAAAATTTCACACCATTTGCGATGCAGGTGACCGCAGTTCCCCGCAACTTCCTCTCTCTCTCACTCTCTCAACTCCTTCCTCTCTGCTCCCCTCTTCTTCTTCCTGCCCCTCCCGCGCCACCCTCCTTTCCCCTTTTCCTGCTCTTGAGCTCATTATGTGCGCAGCTTTACGCAAATTATGGGAAACTATCTCGCGATTTTTTTGCTCTCTTTTTCGCTTGCATTACGTTGTCTCTTTTGCTCAAGTCAATGCTAATGCTAATTTGTTTTGCCTCAAACACAGCAACAGCCCCCCCTTTGCCGCAACCCAACTCGAATGCATTTTAATTGCACTTTTTCCTGCTGCCGACAACTAATAACTGGCAATTTATTAAAATGTTTGCGGCTTGCCAGCAACGGCAAACAGCCAACAGTAGCGAGAGTGAGGCGCTGTATTTAGTACTATTTGGCATAAGTTTGTACACAATTTTGATTAAAGAGCAGCGTCTTGGCCAATGGTCAGCGAGGCGTGAAAATTTCTCTACCCAAGTCGCCTGCGATTTATGTGAGAAATATGCTAAAATACCAAACGAAGCGTGTACAAGAGACGCCTTCCAAAAAAAACAAAAAAAAAAAAGAAAAAGAAAAAACTACGAGAAAAAAAGCTGTCCGAGATGAAACCACAAGCAACAAATCTGCCACAGATGAGGGTCACTTGAATTTAACACAAAAGAACCAGTTTACCATAAAATGCTTTGAGTTTTGGGCATTTTAGGTCAACTATATAGCTAAAGATTCATGGCTAATGCTGATCCAATAGCTACCAATTATAAGAAATATACGCTTTATATTAAAGAGAGATTAAAGCAGAGAAAAAAGGATATATATGTAGATAAATTATTCTAATCAATTTTTTTTGTTTAAATAAATAATAATAAAATATAAAAACTATAAACAACAATAGACTATTCTTATTCAGGTTATATTTATGCCTTATTTTAAGCACTGCAAAAATATTCAAATAGTTTAACTTTCAACGCCTTTGTTCGGTCTCGAATCAATTTCATATGCTTTGAGGTTTTGCTCAAAAATTTCATGAAAAGTTGAACTTGTTTTACTATCGAAAAACTTTGTTTCCAATTGAAAAAAAGAGATGGAAAAGGGGCAAACTACAGTGAAGACTTTGTCAACGACCGATACGGAGATGGGCGAAGAGGACTTGATAGATGACCTAACGCTAGTCCAAGAAATGACACTAGAAAATGTGGATGAGGAGACAACGCCCGACGAGGAGACCGGCAGCCAAATGGATGTCCTGCACCTGCGAATGCTGCAGCTAATGGAGGACCTGATTAGTCAGCAGCTGTTGGTGGAGACACACACGTCCCGTGCGCGTCTAATGCTGGCTAAAACCCGCCTGCAGCATGGTATCCACTGCGGCGCAGCAGCATCGCTGCTACCCAGTTGCATGCCCCACAAGGCACTCTGCCGCCTCGTGGAGCAGGGCAACGAGTGGTGCAGCTCCCTTAAACTGCTGCGATTCGCTGTGGATCCGGCCAAAGGTTATCTGCTGCCAGTTACGCACATCTTTGGCGCCCTGGCGCCCCATAGCCTGCGTCTGGCCACCCAAAAATGGGAGCGCTGCGTGAAGCAGATCGTCGAATGTGTCAACGTCCAGCGGGAGCTGGTGTCTGTGGCCAAAGCCATTGAGCGCTTGCGATGGACGCTGCACACAGAGAGCAATGCATAAGGGTGTAAATGGGGTACTAAGTTTAAAGTTGACAAAGTCACTTAGTGCGAATTCTTAAATAATACGTGCTTTCCTTTTCTAGATGGGATCGGGCGTGTAGCAACAAAAACAACGTGAACAATCGGCAGACGTCTCCAAAGAAACTATTAATAGTGCTGTCTATATATTTGTGTCTAGTACTTTTGCCTGTATCCCTTGGATGTAATTGCCTTATAAAAAAGTTTATATAAATAAGTTTCAAGAGTTTGCCGGGTAAAAATTCTGAGAAAAGTACTTTTGACATGCATTCCATACATGTAGATTAAATAAAGTTTTACCAACTTATTGTTAAGGTTTAATATATAAAATAAAATGTAAATAACATAAGCTTAAAATGTTGTTATGTTATTAACAGCTGAATGTTAAGTTGGCATTGCCAATAACAGATAATTGCCTATATTCTAAAACTGTTATCAGGAGGTCTACTTAACATTTTTAAGATGAGATATATGTAATTTTAAGTAAAATAAATATTTTACTTTTTGTTAAAAAATATGTTCGAATTTAACATTCATAACTTGCAGCAACTTAACAGAGCTGGCAATAGAAATGTTAATTGCCCTGCTCAAGCTGTAGAGTGTGGATTTTTTTTAGTGCCGGGCAGTATTTGCAGTCTAGTTAAAAATAAAATCAAATGCCAAAGCGGCAGCATTGACAACATTGTCGATTTGGCCAACATGCCCCGCGGACTGTCCCGCCGCCTGGCCCGACCCGGCGACGGCAACAGCGACGGCGGCGGCAATTATGCGGCATTTTCTTTGGCCTCAGGCAAGAAACGAGTTTCCGAGATATCTTTGTTTGTTGCGCTGCAGTTGCGCGCCGCATTCGCAAGTTGTGAGCTGCGGCAACTGCAACAAAATACCAGAAATAACTTGAAAATCCATTAAATCGTTGCATGGCTGCTGCTGCTGCCGCTGGCACAGGGATAAAGATAAACTTTTGTCAACCCGCGGCGGCCATGGAGCAGCTGAGGGCTAAACGCTCTGCGAATGAAACCTGCATTGACAAGTGATAACAATGTGTCAGCGATTCCGACTGGCGGCGACGTCCTTGGCTTCGATTTACGCAGCGATGACGTCGCCAAAAATGGACCGTGACGGGTACGCTGATTTTTTTTTATTTTTTTTTTTTAAATTTTTTTTTATTCTGTTTGTTTATGTTACTCGGGTCGAAATGTTGTTTTTTTTTTGGTTTTTTGCTTTATATTGATTTTTCAGCATATATACAAAAAAGTGAAAGGCCAATAATGTTTTGTTGCAGTTGTTTTTTTTCCGCTTTTGACTTGTCGAACCCAAACACAATAACCTGTTTGAGCAAATATTTGCACAAAACGCCGCCATATGAAAGTATTTTTTTTTAATCTGCCCGGGTTAGGGGGAGTTCAGCAATGAAAATTTGCATTGAAAAACATTTGACGGCTAAAAATCTAAAATTTAAACTCAGTTGCAGTCAGATTACCAAAATAGAAAAAGGAAAAGGAAACCCAACTATATTTAAATAGCACTAACAAATGAGCCCTTTAGTTAAGTTAAGGATCTAGAGAAAACAGAAAAATCTCTACAAAAAAATTCAATAAATATAATTGCAACTTTGCACCGAATTCAATTAATTTTAGACTAATTATTATCAGCCAACTATTTGTTGCAATAGCAAGCATCTCTTGTATTGGCAGCTATCCAGTCCAAGTATCTGCTGACTCTGGTATAGACGCCGGGCGCATTCGGCTTGGCGCAGCCGTAGCCAAAGGAGACAACGCCAGCGAGACGAAAGATGCGATCCGGAACAATAAGCGGACCGCCGCTGTCGCCCTGCACACGAGAGAGAAAGAGAGAGAAGGATATCCCGAAAGCTGCAGGAATCAACCCACCTGGCAGGCATCCTGGCCGCCCGTCTGCACATAGCCCGCACAGAGCATCGTGTCGACAATCATTGACTTGTAGGAGGTGGCCCGGCACTGGGCGTTGGTGATGATGGGCACGGTGGTCTCCTGCAGCACACTGGAGGTGGTGCCGCCCTCGTGGCTGAGACCCCAACCGGCCACAATGGCCTTCTGGTAGTCGAACTGCTGCTGTGGACCGCTGGGCAGGCAGACGGGTCGCATTGTCTGGACCAGCGGCACTGGCTGTTCGAGGCGCAGAAGGGCAATGTCGTGGACCAGGCTGACGGGATTGTAGCCGGCATGGGCGTGCGCAAAGGCAACGGCACGCGTGATGCCCGGATGCGTGGAGCTGCGATCCAGCTGGAGCAGACGCACCGACACCATGGACATGTCCATGTCGTGGACGCAGTGTGCGGCGGTCAGCACATAACGATCGTTGATCAAAGTGCCGCCACAGAATAGAAACGAGCCGCGTATCATCTGGGCGATCCACGGGTACTTGTTGGTGCGCACCTGAGTGCCGCCCACAATGCGATTGGCGTTGGGCACGCCGCAGGCTGCAAAGATGCGAACGGGTTTTCAAAATGTTCCAGCGCTCTAATCCTTGTCCGCTCCCAGGCGAAATACTCACAGCAGCTGGCGCAACGATTGACGCGAAAAGCTTTCGAGTCGCCGCTTTCGAACGGCGACAGGGCGGGCGGTTCATTTGGCGCGGGAACGCCGCCCAGCACATTTGACAAGATTTGTTGTTTGTGTCCCTCGATTAGATCGTCAATGTAATCCGATTGCACTGGGAGGCTGCCGTTGCTGTTGTTATCATTGTTGTTGGCCGGCAGCCGTGCGGGCGGCTTGTCATAGAAATAACCACGAAAGGGGGGCTTATAGTTGTAGCCGTAGCCGCTAGCGCAGAGGGCTAGACTGAGGCAAATGAAGCCCAGTTGGAGCAAAGTGCTGGGCTTGGATTTCATTTTGAGAACCGCACGAAACGCGAGCTAGAAGTCAACTGTCTGCAGATGGGGCGACTTTAACGGTTCTTATAGGCCAGGCCACATGGCTGGCAAACTTATAGCTATAAGCCATTTAGATTCATTATGGGCTAATGGCGCCGTAAAAGGTGCCAATCAAAATTTTGTCTTAGCTGAATTTTTGCATAATTCGCATATAACAATTTGTCTGACTAAAAGCCCTCCGACATCACTTGACCCAAATGGCAATGCATAAAAACCTGAACTCGTTTGTCAATTAATCCGTTAACGCTTAAAACAATGCCGCCTCAGATCCCTACAAACGTTGACAGCTCCAAGTGGCTCGATTCGATTTTGATTTTAATTTTGATTTCGATTCCGGTTCGGTTTCGGTTCGGTTTTGGTTTATATCGAAATTTATGTTAATTGTTTACGCTGCTTTCTATTCCGAAACATTTTTGCCATCAATTTTTTAAGCACTCGTAAAAATATGTTTGTTCCGCAAGATTTATAACTTTATTGCCAATTTGGTTGAAAGGCGTTTGACCCACTAAATTAACTTCATAATGGACCTTAATCATTTCGATGAGTTGCCCAAACGTTGAACCCAGAAAAAATCTCTAGACTAGAAATTTACAAAAGGCGCAATTGTTTGAAATAGGCTAACACATGTCCAACGATCATTAGGAGTACCAAACAATTATCCGATGAGTGAAACACAAAGCAAATGGTTTCTTTTCAACAATTAACTTTAACAAAAAAAAGTCAAAAATAAATATTATAGCCTAATAAACAATACAAAGAAATACAATAACAATGAGACAGATGATTCTAATTCCTGGAAGCTATACTTATTTATTTATGTTATTATAATTTAACTTAAAAAATATCTAAAAATCTTCTAGTACTTATATTATTATAAAATTGTACTTACTTAAATTTAAATTTTAAATTAGCTTCCATCAAACCAAATAGGCACTCACCTGAAAAATAGATAGTAAAAATACATTTAATAATAGTATCACTTAATATTTTAGAAAGATCTCAGACTTTGAATATTTTTCTATACAAAATATTTATATTAATCCCACATTACTCTACTTAAAGCCCACACCTTTCTCTTTATTAATATCCAAATTTAAAAAAAAAACCCAAATAACAATAACGCAACTACAACAACTGGAGAATGGAAACGGAAGCGCCAAAGGCAACACCCATGCAAATCCAATCAAATAAAATACAGCCCAACTTTAAGTCGGAAACAATAAAAAGTCAACATTTTCAACTAGCTGGGCAAATGAAAGTAAATTAACTTAATACGCCCCTTAAACTAACAACATAAGGTAAAAAAAAGAAGAAAAAAAAACAAAATCAAAATGCTAACCAGCCGGCAATCAAAAATTCTACTGATCGTTAAGAGAAAATAGAAAGTAAAATAAAAATAAGAACGCAGCAGCCAAGCACAAGTTGAAATTGGGTCAAATTAATGAAGCCACAGATAAAAGCGCATAATCGAAGAAATAAAAAAAAATAAAAAACATAAGATCACCGCCCAAATCAGTGCGGGGAAGCCCTGAACAACGAGCGTGTAAGTTGTTCGGTTGTTCGGGCCAAAAGCAGTTGCTGCTGATAATCTGTTGTCTTGTTGTGCCAACAACGAGGGCTCAGGCCGAAACCGAAACCGAATCCACAACACAACAAATGACACAAGGTGCACAAGACGCTGAACCGCCGACCAGGTGAAAGATCGTCGCCGTCGACGTCGTCGTCGCCATTGAGTTTATTTGGGTTAGGAACGAGGCGAGAGCTGGCTGTTTCTAAATAAATAAGAAACAATTCAATAGATGATGACACAAAACCACAAACGGACAGATGGATGAACGGATAGTCAGGGAGTTGGTCGCTTCGCTCGGTGTTTTGCAGAAAGAAAGTCTTAATTTGTTATTTATATGCGTTCCGCTAGAATCAATGAAAGAAAGTTCTGCAGCATCCCAAAAACCAAAGGCAGTCAAAAGCAACAGCAACAACAACAACAACAACGACAACATAAAAACTTGTTTGGCCGAGAGAGTCATGCTGCTCTTGAGGTCTGTTTGCTGGCGTTTCTCTTTCAGAACGAAAGACTTAGGCAACAAACTTGAGCGCCGAGTCGCCCATTGAGAAAGACTTAAGCAACAAACCTGTAACTTGAGTCTTCATTGAGTGAAGATATCGCCGCCGAGTGGTAAAGTCTGTTCAAGTCTGGTCTCTAGAAATCAGCGCCCGGCTATTTATGGCCACCTTGTTGCTGTAGTTGTGTGTTCCACTTGCATCAAACTGGGTCAGCGCACCGAGATGCAGCCTAAGAACAAGTGGACGATGCGCTTGTGTCTGCACTTGGTTCATCGACGCTTCAAATGGACGGATAATACGCAGACGGACATATATTAAGGCCGTCTTTACAGATTTTTTTCTTCTTAGTTTTTAAATTTTTGTTGCAGTTGCTTTTGCATGTTTGGCCTGCGTTGTCGGACAAATTTGTTAGCAATTATCGCATTGTTGTTGTTGTTGTTGCTGTTGTTGTTGCTTTTTGCAATTTATTTGCAGTTTGTTTTAGTTAGTTTTTTTGTTGTTGTTGTTTTAAGTACAATTTCGATTGTCACTTGAGCTATGCTCAGCTGGGCTCAGGCAGGCACTCGCAACTTTCTCAGGCTTCATTAAGTTTCACTTCAACTTTTTGTTTTGTTTTTCTTCTTTTATTTTTAGCCGAGTATTTTGAGTATGGCACGATTTTGTTTATGACACGAAATTGTTTATGGAGTTGTTTGCCATTTGTTAATGAGTTTTGCGCAGCGTGCATTGAATTTAATTAAATTGTAAGCGCCGATTTGTTGAATACTTGGCATTTGCAGCGAGTCATGCGTGCGTTTATCATATTAGAGCAAACTAATTAAACTATTTAAAGCTGTTAGCGTGGTTTGTGTGAATTGTAAAAGAGGCGTAAGATTTGCAACGAAATATTTGTTAAAGCTTTATTCATTGAATCGAATTAAGCAACTCTTAAATGCAACACAAAATATATAATTTTATTGGTTTCGTCTTCCTCCGCACTTGTATATTGATCAAATTCAAATAAAATGTGTTTCGAAATATGTATTGACGATTTAAGCTACTTTATTGCATTTATTGCATAAAAATCGTCAATTTAAGCTTCCATTTAAAGATTAAATAGCTTTTACCTTTTAAAGAATTCCCATAAAATGTTTATTGTGTTCGTCGTCAACTGGTTTATCAAAGCATAATTAATTCTCGCACCTACCAAAAACTGAATACCTGGCTAAAGTCCAGTTTGCAGTCAACTACACAAATCAAAAAGTCGAGTCAAGTTCGTTGCTCAAGTCATTCGTTTCGTAGCATTAGAAAAAAAAATGAGAAAAACAGCAAAAACATGACTCAATATAAATCATATAAAAATATCTTTGTCTATATATGCAGACCGGGCCACCTTCAACTCCATTTGACATTTGAAAGTAAACAGCAACGACAGCAACAGCAACAATAACAACTGCGAATGACACTTGAAGAAAAATATGCAAAACGAAACGTAGAAATAGCAACAACAACATTATGAAAAAAATGTAATAAAACGAAAACTAGTTTGCCAATTGAGAAACAACAAAAGCAACAGCCAACAAAAAAAAAAAAATATATATCACTCTCATTTTTTCCGAGCTCTTCATTTGTTTATGCTCGCAAAACTGCACAGAAAGCAACCGTAAATAATGAGAAATGAACAGCAACAATAACAGCAAAATAAAATGTAACTGTTAAGCGCTTTTGGCTTTGGACTGGCTTCGAAGCGCATTGACATCAACGCCGCTCCATTTACGGGGGCACTGGCAGCTCGTATTACCCGCCGTTGCGTCCAACGCCTTTTGTGGGTTCTATTTGGCCCGGTCCGTTCGTACGTTCGTTCATTCGTTCGTGTGGTTGTTGTGGGCGCTTTGTATGCACCACACGCAATTGTGCGGTGAGGTAATTAATAAGCCACCAAACCAATTGAAATTGAGCGTCGACTCTCGCACCGGGCATACCAAGTAGCCACTAGCACTAGCTCCCCCCCCCCCCCTTCCCCCCACCCACCAATAACGATCCGGCAATATACGATTACGCGTTGCCGCACTTGGTAACTGACCATACGCAAGACGAGTTTCGAGTTTGGGCCTTTGTAGGGCTTCTTTGCAATCGCTGGAAACGCATTTGCAACTGACATTCAAGGTAAGTGGAAAACTTTTTTGGCAACAATTTGAATGCTTAAAAATTTAAATTATATTTAATCAGCTCTTTGCTGAGATTTCTGCGCGTTCTATAATTATCGAAATACAATTTGTTTTATTTATAATTTAATTGAATTAGGTTCCGGGTTTGGATCCCAATTCAGAGTCTAGATAATGAGTTGTCTTTGGCCAAGGCCAGCGCTACTTATAATAATATTTTGATGACGATAATTATGCTCTTTGAAAGACATGGGAAGCTTTTGGATTTTAATATATATTCATTTATTTTTAGAATTCTATCTTTTTTTCCTACAGACTTTATATTAGGGAGCCTTTGTTGAGTTTATGTCATGTATGTATGTAAACTGGAGTAAAGCGCTGCATTCCCCTCGTCATAATTGTGCTCATTCTGTTCAGCTTAGAACTTGGTATTCCAGACCCCAATTGGACGAGCCAAATTAGCTGCAAGTGAGCACAATAGAGTCGCAGGCCAGCTGATGATTGCCATAACTGTTGCCAGCTTTGGACTGTAACTCATTGTTGTTCCCATTCGCATTTGCCATGGCTATTGTTTGCCGCTGACCCACTCAATGTGTCCATTCATGCCACATATCTGCGCAGAGCGGGGCAAGATGGCACTAATCGGTTGGCGTTCTCATTATCAGGCAGCGCATTTCCGCAGATACTTAAAGCAGAAACGGTCGCACGCCTAACCGTAAATCCCTATTGACCTGCATTTAAGCGGAATGAATGACCAGCCTTACACCAGTTAAGACCGGCAAAAGGGCTGACACTGCGATTTAACAGGCTGTTGAGCTGGTGTGCAATACACATGATTTTTTGTTGTTTTGTTTTGTTTTTTTTTTTCTTTAAGCTTTTCGCTTGTTGCGCACTTGCAATTGGCCTTTTCATTAGCTGCAATTTCAATTTGCACACATTTTGTTAGCTATTGCCTTTTTTTTCAACTTCTTATATGCCAGCATTTAGTTTTTTTCTGTGCTTTTTTTTAGTTTTTTTTTTTTTTGCTTGGCTGAAACTTGTTTATGGTTTGTGCTCCTACAAGAATGTGGCCATAGCACAAAACTGGGTTAAAATAGTTAGACAAGCAGCCAACAGGCGGTCGCCTTGTGTGTTGTTTGTGTTGTTGCTGGTGTTGTTTGGTTTAGTAGTAGTTGTTGCTTTTGCCGGTTGCCGACTGAAGTTGCAGTTGCCGTTTAAAATGATTGCACAGCCTGCTGCTGCGGGTCTCTATGCCACGAAGTACGGCATATGTTAAAACGCAACTGTTTTGCGTTATTAACACCGTTTTCAAGCCGATTGCAACGAGTTCGCCACAGGCCCAAATCAATGGGGAGCTTAAAAACATTTTTTGCATACACCACTAAAGCAAAACTTTGCATTAGTCTGGCTAAGTGCTACTTAGACGATTACAAAATGCGACTGCAACTATGCTAAGTACTGCAAAACTATTGGCAATAAAAGAGGCTAACTTGCAGCTGTCCACCGATTACGTGTGAATTAATGCATTTATTGAAATATCTACAACTTAATTAAGTTAAATTGCAGAAACTAGAACATTAAATAAAAATCAACAAAAAGGTGTTAAAAATATAAATCAACACTAAAGAATTATTGTCATTAAAGTGTAAGACGAACTTGGGTTATTTATACTTATTAAGAATATGCCATAAATTCTATTCCCAATATATAAATGGAATATTGAAATGTTAAATATAATTTACAAATAAGAACTCAAATAAAAAATAATACAAAAATTTAAACTACTCTTTTCTTAGCTTCTTCATTTAAAGTTCGCATGAATAACATTTATTTTCATGTTAAACAACTAAATTAGTAACGCAAACTATTTTTACTGTTTTACTCGTGCCAATCTGCAGTTGTTCTATATACATATATATATATAGTATATAGCCGAGAAACATATGACAGATTTTGTGCTAACCAACCTCATTCAAGCTGTTGCTTTGTTTTTGTGGCCAGGTTCGTTGACCTCGCGGCAACTGTCCAGTTTTTCTTTTGTGGCCCTGTGCTGATGATGGTCTACACTTGTTGTTCAGTAGTTTGGTTTCTTTTAACACCCCGTTGGCTATTATTTACACGCTGTCATCCGCGCGACCGCCACGCATTTCACTAAGTCATGATCCAAAGTACTAACTACCTATAGCAAAGACCTGGCCAACTAGCAGCATATGTTGTGCGCTTTGGGGCCGTTTATAATTACGTATTATATTAACTTTATACCATTGTTGTTGTTCTTGCTGTTGTTGTTGTTGCCTGCTTTTCTGCTGCTCATTCACACTTGCTGCCTAACTGCATCTAATGTCTTCTTTTTATACACTACATAAATGTATTACTTTATTTTTATAAACTATGTAATGCTTGTCAAATAATTATATATTCTTTAACAAAATTAGTTATGTCTTTTAGAAATCAAATAGATTCGATCGCTCTATTTTTAGTTGTTCTTTTTGTTTATACTTTATTCAAAGTTTAGAAGCAGGGTATTTAATTTGCTGTATTCCGTTCACAGCTTTGTGTTCCATGTATTTTTCTATGCCCTTTTGCTGCGCACTCTTTTGTGCTTTCTGCTTCATTTTCACACATAAAAAACGCATAAAAAATGTTTCTTTGTCATTAAAAAGTCAAATTTATTATAGTTTCCAGAACAAGAGACGAGTTTGGCTCGCTTTTGCGCTCTAGGTGAAATTGTTAACGGTTCTGCGGCGCGCAAGAACATTTTCGAACGGTATCGACCAACATGCGTGACCTAGGGCTAACAAATGTTTCGGGCCGCGTTTCTTTTTTTTTATTTTCTGTTTTTGTTTTTGGCCTAATGAGTTAATAATTAATAAACCATTTCTCGATAGTTAATAATACGCTAGCAAATGACGCTGTCTACAAATGGCTGATGAATGCGTTTTTCATCAAGCGACGACACAATTATCGATAGCCAAAATTAGCCTTGAAATAGCGCGTTAATTTTCAATGATAATTAAGATTTCAAGAATAGCTCAGGGTCAATTTTTTGACATTTGATAGTTGTTGTTGTGTTGAGATAAATTTCAGCTTAATTAATTATTATTTATAGCTGAAGTTGTGAACTAAACGGTTTTAGGTAAAACTAGAATTACAGATTTTATTAAATATCATAGCTGTTTGTTGAACCTGGTTTAATGACCCTTCGAAGCCTGATTCATCTCATTTACATTCCCATGATACCCAGTTAAATGCCCTAAATGTGCGCATATAGGACAAAGCTACCTAGTAATTATCTTGATCCGCTTAAATTCGACATTAAGGCGTGAGCTCCAATTAATTGCCCGCAACACTTTACCCAAAATGAAGCAATTACAAAATGCCAAAACAGAGCGTCGGGGCGTTCCACTCGAGAAGTGTTGAGTCGCAATTAGCGGCCGCAATAATAAGCCAGTTAGGCAGTGGCTGTCTCTCGGACGGGCCTACTCGCTGCCAGCTTGCTGACTTGGCCGGGGACGGGGCGGCTTAAATATACATGTGTGTGTGTGTGTGTGTATAAACAAATATCAAAAATCCGACAACAACCTTGACATTGAGCGCTGACAAGTTGCGTAAAAGATGTGCAACCGTGTGGAAAGTAAAGCAAATAAGTTGCGAATGTCCGACCCGAAGATACCCTAAAGAAAGTGCAAAAAAAGGGAGTAGGAATTATGACTCGATATACCCAAGAAATAATTGTACAGGGTATAGAAAATAACGAGCAACAGCGACATGTGTACAACCCACATAGTATTTGTTTAGCATCAGCAGAACGTGTCTTTAAGTTGAAAACGATTCGCAGCTGACCAAAAACTGCACACAAAATTATGCAAATTGGAAAAAAAAAAAGAAATATCTTTATACATATATAAAAACGTATACGTTAAGAGCATTTAGTATTAGAAACAGTTAACGAAACCAATGCCAAAACGGTCGCGAGATGACTCATTTTGCTCATTGATGGCGACTTGAACAAGTTTATTGCTGATCTTTCACGCTGGAACGACGAGATGAGCTCAGTTTCTGTAGCTCCCGATGCCGTCAACAACACAGACAGACTGAGAGACAGACAGACAGACAGAGACATAACAAGCAAATTGAATATTTTAATATTATGATCAGCGCGCAGTGCGTTAAAGCTTTAAAGCTTTAGTTTAACTTATGAATTATTTGTGCGTATTTATTTTATTATTTATACACATATCGTGTGTGTTATGCTTTACCTTTATCTTTCTCCTCTCTCTCCCTCTCACTGATTTTGCCTTTTGTGTTAATCCGACAAGCGTGTCTGTCTTCTAGTCGAAAATGCAGTCGTGATTTTTCACCACTTTCACATTCACAATGAAAATAAAATAATAAACTTGAAATTGATGCGAATGCAGCATTTGATTATTTATAATTTTTTTTTCTCCTTTTTTTGTTTATTGTTTTGATTTTTCGTTTGTTTTAAAATGTATCCGTTGTTTATTTGTGCTTGTTTTATGCAAAATTTGTATTAATTCATTAAGTTTTAATTTGATTTCCTTTGTTTTTGAACACACACTGAGGGAATATGATATTATAGCTTTGTATTAAATACAGATAGGATTCTTTGCCAGTCTCCAAAAACGAGTTTATGTAGTTTATGCAAGCAATTTATCAATAAAAAAAAAATATATGTATGTATGTATATATAGACTTATCAACTGATCAAGAGTGTATATTAAATTTCACTTTGATTTCCAGCACACGTACTTTACATGCAACTCTCTATGGATATATTTCTGATGCTCGCGCAGCTGGAAAACTCATTTTCCATTCGACTTTTTACACAGACACACACACACACACACACACATAAATAACACACAGGCAGACATTAAACGCTCGAGTCATAAGTCAAGACTTTCAATTAAGCGGCTTTAACACGACAAAATGCGATGGTAATAGTGAAAAGATGCCTACGAAAGTATCTTGGCAGCCAGGTATCTTTGTGTCCATGGAGTTATGTATCTGTAGGCAATGTGTGTTCGGTAAAAGTGTAAAAATTACACTAAACAAAACAAAAACCAACTTGCGCTTTCACAATGCAAAAAATTAAAAATAAAAAAAATAAAGCGATTGCAATTTGTACTGATCCATGATTTGCCATATGATTTTAAGGCATCGAGCGGCAAATCAAGATGAATCTTTTAGCTAGCTGGGGATACAATGGTTCCGGGTTGAATGACAGAGACGCCTCAGTAGAGACCTGGCGATATGTGCATCGTTGATTTGGATATTGCCGATCGATTTAAAATAAATTAAAATACACGCACAGCTGCCCAAATACAATGGAAATGGCTGTGCGTGTGTATTTGTGTGAAAGTACGCAACGAAAAACAAATCAAAGTGGAAAACCGTTGCCAGCCCATTTCGAAATGGAAAATTGTCAACGCACATTGAACTTGACGACAAAAGAAATGCACCACGAGCGCCAGAGAGGAAGCTGAGAGGGAGCGCGTTGGGGGCACGTCGCTGGCATGCCTCAATTTACAGTTAAGCGACGCAGACGCAGACTCAGTTGCAGACGCTGAGATGCAAAACTCGAAAGAGACTTTCGGCCAGCGGAATGCGAAATGCGAAATGCACTTGCCGCGCCAACTTTTTCGCTGAGCAGCAAAACCAAAACGGAAAAAAAAAGTGAAGGGGCCACAGCAGCCGGGATCTACGAGACCTGTGCCCAGTCTCCCCAACCATCAGTGTGTGTGTGTGTCTGTGTATATGTGTAGCTGACTAAAGATATATAGAGAGACGGCTAGCCGGCGCATAGCGGTACTTTGAGTGGGCATGACGAGGAGCTAATGACTCGGCGCCTCGTTCATTCGACAGACACACGAGTCACAGGAAGTTGCCAATTTTGGTTGGCCAGTGGAAGAAACTAATGTTAATTGAGCTGCTGTGGGCTACATAGAGGCGTATTTGGTGGGCTGGCAGCGCTAAGCTTGTGAACGATTAACAATTGCATGGGGCGGGCCAAAATACATTCCAAAAATGTTTTCAACTGTTTTTTCAATAATATTTTTCTTAATTCAAACTTGATTTCTTCCTGGCAACAAGACTTGTTTTTATTTGCTTTACTTTGCCGATTGAAAAAGCTGTTTCAAGCTGATCTCTTAATTGATTTCAAATATGAATTGCCTTTTTAGAAAACACCAGGTTCATTTATATTCTTTATATTTCATTTAAGTTAAATTTGCATGCGAATTTAGCTAATCGTTAATTTGATATCTTTGTTAAAATATGCCAGAAATAGTATATCTTATCCATAGTTCCTTTAACGATCTGAAAGTATTTGATCGTTTAAAATGTTACATATTTATTTATCTTTGTGTTCCTGTAAGCTCTTTAAGCTCATATTTTACTTTAACTCTAATAAAGGCTTGGCGCATAATTTAAAATTTTTTTAAAAACCAATTTTCACACATTAAAAAAAATAGTTAACATTTCTTTTGAAATTATTATCACTTTTCTTACATATGCTTAAATACTCAATTAGATTTGCCTGGCTTTAGTTTAAATTATTTTTGTCACTGGATTTAATTTGTTGATTTGCCGCAAAGTGCGCAGCAACACGTCGTCAAACGTTACGCGAAGAAACTCTTCCGAAGAATCAACAGGGTGCGTGGAGACGGCGAACGGGCCAAAAAATAAAAACGCGCGCGTTGCGAACGCGCTGCGTACCAAACTCAGACTGTGAGCGCACATGCGGCCAAAGCGAGCGCGAGCGGCAAAACAGAAAAAATAATAAATAAAAAAAACCAGACTCAATGCGAAAGCAGCACGGACAGCTGCTTAAATGGCTTAGAGAAAAAAAGCCAAACGCGCAGAGAGAGAGAGAGAGAGAGAGAGGCACGATAACCAAGAGAGCAGCGGCAAGTCCAAAGTTAAAGCCAAGCGGCAGCTACAGCTTTGCCGCTCAGCTGTTGCAAGTTTAGAAAATTGACGCCAGTTGAGCAATTGTTATGGCCAAAATACCAGTAAACTATAGAATTGACTGAGCCACAGGGTATGCTAAGAATTCTGCGCACTTGGCTTTGTGGCGCCACTACACAGAAACTTCGGTCTCAGAACAGCAAATGCAGTTGTGAAATCGCGCTCTTTCAAATTGCGCCGTTTTTAAGCCCGAAATAACGCAACAATTCAATTATTGCATTTTGGCAATTGCTGATCGACAATATGCCCACGATTCATTGATATGTACCACAAGTATAAAAACCTTTGCAAACTAAACACACAAAATTGATTTGTTAAAACACTTCTTAAAACACTTCTTAATATGAACTACGATACAACTGTACTGAGTAGGCAATATTTCGTTAAATAACTGTTTAATATATTAACGAATAATTAATACAATAGGATATGTACACACTTCAAATATCGACAACAATTTTAAACTGCCACCGATTATTTACGAGAAACGATATCAATGACTAAACCGATTGTTTTACAGCTGTTTTTTGCATTGTTTGTTGTTAAATTTACTTGCTCGGACGACATGTCAAATCAAAATTGCCTATTTTGTGATATTTCTTGTGGGAAAACATCGACTGTTTTGGAAGTGGAGACCGATGAATTTGTCATATTTAAGGACATAAAACCGGCATCGAAACATCATTATCTAATTGTACCCAAGCAACATTATGACAGTCTAAAGGTCCTCAACAAATCGCACGAGAAAATGGGTTCGTAGATTAAACTTATACACGTACTTAACTGTATTCATGTGCATTATCTATCTGTATAATCTATGTACAACATTGAGGGATCTAAAGGTCACGCAAGTTCAGTTCAGTTTAATGAAAGTAACTTCACAATTTCTGCTTGTGCTCTATTTACATTGCTTGAAAAGCTTTAAAGAAGTTCACATAAAACTTCTGTGAGCGAAATATTAAAAGTGTGACGTCACAACGGATTGTTCCATGCGTACCCTGAGAATCTCTCAATGGTGTTTTTAGCAGTTTACACTGACACATGCAATTTACCTTCCAGTGCTACGGATGGAGGAATGCCTAAAGAACTTCTTTGACTCAAAAGGCATCAGCACGACAGATGCCCTCTTTGGCTTCCACATGCCGCCCTTTATCTCTGTGAAGCATCTGCACATGCACGGAATTGCCCCGCGGTCCGAGATGGGCTTCTTCGCCCGCTTCATGTTCAAGCCGGCGACAGCTTGGTTTAAAACAGTAAGTAATACATATTATTTGGTTTAATTCCGTTTGAGCACATCTTTGTTTGTTTCATTTAGGCTCGAGACGCACAAGATTACTTGAATGAGAAATCGATTTAGTTATGGAAGTAGTAGCTCCTGATTTTAACATGTGGCCAAATAGTCTTTGCTAGCCAATTGGTTTAAGGTATCAATATTAGTACAAATTTAAATAAATTATTTTTTATTTTGCTTACAATTGACTTTCGTTGTATAAAATGGATTTTTAAAAAATAAGTGCCCTTCACCTATTTGGTATGAATAAATACTTAAGCTATTGAAAAAAAGTATAAAGTTTGGTAAGTTTTCGACTTTTAAATTCGCTCCTTTCAGTCAAATATCAGACTATTCTTCCTATCGCCTGGAGATCAATCCTTTAGTTATGTTATAAACTCAATTACACGACTAATTTTCATTTTTCAGAATATCGCACTCATCCGAGTGGATTTTCATGTGTCTCTTGAGATAGAAGCTCGTGGGAAACGGCATCAAGCAAATGACACACTTGAACGGCCGCTCGAGGCTCTGGTGGACGCGCATATGTCTTTGCAAAGCGCCAGGCTGAACATATGCTGCCTTGCACTGGGTGCACTGGAACGAGCGTTGGCCCTTGTGCACCCGTTTGTGCGACGTCAGGTTGCCAGCGGTGGAGAAAGCTTTTGGGCACTCGTCGCATTTAAACGGACGCTCGCCGGTATGGATGCGAATGTGCTCATTGAGGCGGCCGCGCTGCGTAAACGCCTTGGTGCAATGAGGACACTTGTACGGGCGTTCGCCGGTGTGGGCCCGAATGTGATCCGCAAGGTTGCCCGGATTGACGAATCCCTTGTTGCACAGAGGACACTTGTGCTCCTTTTTGCGGGCATGAAACTTCTCGTGCGCATAGAGCTTCTTCTTGCTTTCGAATTCCTTTGGGCATATACTACAAATATGCGGCTTTTTTTCAGTTGTTTCGGCAACAATATCTGGCGTTATTTCCTCGTCAGTGTCGTTTTCGCTGTTCGTTTTGAATTTGAGATCACAAGTTACGACTTCGTCATGTCTGGCTTGAAGTGGATCACGTTCCAGTGTACAGTTGTCCGACGTATTCGATTGCGTTTCCGTGTATTCACAACTGACGATTTTCAAAGCAATGTTCTCTTCCCGTTCCGCTTGATCTTTTTCAATAGTAGACACATTTTTGGCCCACTCCGCAAGCTGCCAATCCTCTGTTTCCAGCAAATCCCTAGCACTTAGCAGCTGCCAGAAATACAGATGACTCATTTCGCACTGGCGCTTGAACCTGAACGAACTCTGGGCGGCGACGGCACAGGATTCGCATATTTGCTGGGGCAACGGATCATTTGGGTGTACATCACAGCTCGTGCACTCGCTAAGCATCTCCGCCAGGGTGGGCTCGTCCTCCTGCTTGGTTTCATCAACGAAGATGTCTACTAGGGCACCGGTGGCGACTCTGCAAACGCGGCAAATCCTCGACATCGTTTTATTTTCGCTCTTTGAAAAGTGTAAACAAAAGAATTGCTTGTGCAAATTTCTTACGCTCTTTAAGAGCGTGGAGTATTTTTTTCTTTGGTGTTTTGTACATGGTATTTATTTTTTATATGGTATTTAAATTCGTTTCGGCTAGGGTCACACTGCCAGCCTCCACAATTATCAGAGCCCGTTTTCTTTTGGCGCTTACAAATCAAATTTACAATGAAGTCCATAACACCTTTGCTTTTGTATATTTTTTATCAATGGAAAATATATTAACATGAACTTAATAGCATCCTCAATGTGCTTAGGATCAAAGAATTATAAAAAATACTGAATCAACTATAGCGTCTTCTCAATTTAGAGCGCAATACAAAACATTTTATTTTAATTAAGTTGCTTTGCCACAAAATCAATTATTCACAATTTAAACAAATATTTTTATTAAGATAATCTATTATTTATTGTAATTTGCACAATAAGCATGCTGTCGATTATTCGCCTATATCGGCAAATATCGATATTTTGAAGCATCGCTTGTAAAGAGAATAAAAGAAAAAGTAATATCGCTATTATCGATATAATATCAACAATCCCAGAGTCGACTTCAGCTGTGTGCGCTGCTCTGCTCGCTGCTCTCGTATTTTCGTATGTTTGTGTCTGATTTCATACATATGTGTGCGTGTGCGTATGTGCGCTGTGGTATTTGTATGTGTGTGTGTGTGTGTGCGTGTGCAAAATCAGAGTCTTTCGAAAAAAAAGCAGAGAAATCCTCCAATAACAAAGTTCCTATTTAACACGATTCGTGCTAGCAAAAGTGGCCAAAATTCGACGAAAACAGCGCAAAAGTGATAAAACCAACGTGCCACAGCCGTCTGCAAAACGAACGAAAACAAAAGAGAATAGCGTTGATAGTACGACAAGCATTTTGAGCAGTGGCAGCGGCAGCGGCAGCAGCAGCGGCGCCGGCAGCAGAGCCAGCTGCAGCAACAACACTAACAACAGCAGCAACAAAAACAACAACAGCAAGCGCGCATACGCGTCGTTGGGCCGGGGAGCGGCCGACGTTGTACCTGGAGCCCGTGCAGCCCCCCCAAACGCAGCGCCGACAACTACACGAGCCGCAGCAGCAGCAGCGGCGGCGTCAGCGTCAGCTTCAGCAGCAACAACAACAACACACGCAACTGCCGGCCGGTGTGCGGCCGACAAAACTGTTGCTAGCGGTGGGCGCGGCGGCGGGGGTGGCGAAGGCGTACAGCTAACAAAGGGACTGCTGAATGCTACGTTTTTATCCGTGCCCAATTGTCTGCTCATCGTGCAAAAGCTTGCAGCTGAGCTTGACATCAACGCCAGCAGCGACGCTGACGCCAAAGCCAAAGCCAACGCCGACGTCATGTCGGAAACGGGCTGCCGGCATTATCAGACGTACGTGAAGGAGTATAGTTACGATACCTTTCGGGTCATCGATGCCTACTTTGCCGCCTGCGTCAACAAGGATGCGCGTGAGAAAAAGGTAAGCGCTAGCTACAAAAAAGAGCGAGAGCCCCAACTTTTACTCAGTCTTCCCTCTCGCTCACACTACACTCAGGCCATACACTGCAACTGCTTTGAGTGCGGCAGCTATGGCATCCAGCTATATGCCTGCCTGCACTGCATCTACTTTGGCTGCCGCGGCGCTCACATCACCAGCCATCTGCGCGCCAAGAAGCACAATGTCGCCTTAGAGCTGTCCCACGGCACCCTGTATTGTTACGCCTGTCGCGACTTTATTTATGATGCGCGCAGTCGCGACTATGCGCTGATCAACCGCAAGTTGGAGGCGAAGGATCTGCAGAAGAGCCTCGGCTGGCAGCCCTGGATACCCACGCCCAAGGAAACCAATATGCTGCTGGCCAACGCACGCCGTCGTCTGGTCCGTCCCAATCAGACAATTGGGCTGCGTGGCTTGCTCAATCTGGGCGCCACTTGCTTCATGAACTGCATTGTTCAGGTGAGACATCTTATTATTATATACATATTATATAAACATGAATTGGTATTTGCTTATATGTATTGTAAAACAATCACCCTGCTCTTATTGCATTCGCATTCGCATTCGCTCTGTAATCAAACCCGTTACCGCAACCGTTCGTTTATAACTGTGAACACAATCGATTAATGTGCTAGGAAAACAAACTATCGAATGAATTCCTTGTAAAACCTTGAGCCTGTGGGGTATTATGATTATGGTATTAAATAACTTTTTTTATATTTTAAAATATTTTTACCATATATGCATAAATAGCATATAGCATGAAGGGGCTCTTCCACATTTATGAATATAAATAAAATGATCCTTCTTCATAGGCTTTGGTGCATACTCCTTTGCTGAGCGACTATTTCATGTCGGATCGTCATGACTGCGGCAGCAAATCTACCCACAAGTGCTTAGTGTGCGAGGTATCCCGTCTCTTCCAGGTAAGCGCATGCGCAGTTTTCCAGCTGTTGTCCAGCCTAATTGGAGAATGTTTCCTTATTGTTTGCCGGCAGGAGTTTTATTCGGGCTCACGTTCACCGTTGTCCCTGCACCGTTTGCTGCATCTGATTTGGAATCATGCGAAGCATTTGGCCGGCTATGAGCAGCAGGACGCGCACGAGTTTTTCATCGCGACGCTGGACGTGCTGCATCGGCACTGTGTGAAGGCCAAGTCGGATCACGAGAGCAAGAGCAACAGCTCCAGTGCGTCAGGCGGCAATTCCAGTTCGAGCACCAATTCGACGGGGTCGCATTGCTTTGGCCAGTGCAACTGCATCATCGATCAAATCTTTACGGGCATGCTGCAGAGCGACGTTGTGTGCCAGGCGTGCAATGGCGTTTCGACCACATTCGATCCCTTCTGGGACATCTCACTGGATCTCGGCGAGACCACAACGCACGGCGGCGTCACGCCCAAGACCCTGATTGATTGCCTGGAGCGCTATACTCGCGCCGAGCATCTCGGCTCGGCGGCCAAAATCAAATGCTCCACCTGCAAATCGTATCAGGAGTCCACCAAACAGTTCAGCCTACGTACTCTGCCTAGCGTCGTCTCGTTCCATCTGAAGCGTTTCGAGCACTCCGCACTGATTGATCGCAAAATCTCGTCGTTCATTCAGTTTCCCGTCGAGTTCGACATGACGCCCTTCATGTCCGAGAAGAAAAATGCCTATGGAGACTTTCGGTTCTCGCTGTATGCGGTCGTCAATCATGTCGGCACAATCGACACCGGCCACTACACGGCCTATGTCCGCCACCAGAAGGATACGTGGGTCAAGTGCGATGATCATGTGATAACAATGGCATCGCTCAAGCAGGTGCTCGACAGCGAGGGGTAAGATAATCCGCAAATACACATTTATATATCTGCATAAATTTATATTTATTTTCGTTTTCATTTATTTCGTTTGCAGTTATTTATTATTCTATCATAAGAACATTCTGGAGTACGAATGACCGGGCGGGCGGGCGGCCAAAGGAGACAAATTCAGCCAGATCCATGTGCATCCATAGAGACTGTTTATCCCACAAATCACTCAGATACACACACACACACAAACACGGGCGCACTCACAGTGCAAATGCATGTAGCATAAACACACACACACTCACGCGTATACCAATACAGATACAAAGCAGACAAGGACGCGGCAGCGCTTACAACAAATCTTAATCTTAATTTAAAACAAACAAAAAAAAAACAACCATATTGTTCTAAGTATTTCCAGCACATAATGCTAAAAAAAACTAAACGAATGCTAAACAAAAACTGCTTATGTATGTTAAACAAAGGGAAAACAAAAAAAAAATATGCATGGCAACAAAATGCGAAGCTAACAAAACACAAAAAAAAAAACTAAACGCAATATCGCAATTTCGCTCTTACTCATGAATTTTGAACTCTTAAACAAAAAAAAAACAAAACAAACGAAAAAATTTACTGATAAAGCCGTCGACGTCAAGAGCAGATAGTTGTTTTGGTTTATTAAGTGTTAGTTATTGTCTTTTTTTTTTTAATTTGCAGCACAATTATTTAAATCGCGAATTGCCAAACAAAAAAAAAACAAAAAAGCAACTAAAAATATGTACAAAAAATTAATTCAATCCACTTGGGCTCGTCCGGGAATTGAACCCGGGACCTCTCGCACCCGAAGCGAGAATCATACCCCTAGACCAACGAGCCGGTTGAAGGTGAAACGCCATATTGTATATTTAGCATTGCTGCGGCGGACCTGAAAGCTATAGTTTGTGTGTATATTTGGCACTGCACGCAACACGTGTCAGACAGAGATGGCAATATATGTGCTTGCTGGTTGTGTCTACGCTAAAGTCATTGCATTTTTACTAGTAAAGACATCAACCATAGCTCGTACTTTTAGTAACTTTCAAATAAGTATTTTAACGGCGGTTGGCATGGTTATTATATATGTATTTCGATATGGTTTTTATTTTCGCCTGCGTCTTTAAATCTTATATTTTTGTCAAACCGCAAAGCTTCTTATATAACAGCTTTTATCCGAAAAATAGCACAATGGAAAGCGGTTCATATTTAAAATTATAGTTACTTTTTCTCTGAACAAAAACTATTTAGTTTAGTGTAAGGAAAAACTATCTATTTAGTTGGTCAGCTATTAAGCTGTTCTGTCGTTCGACTGCTCAACCCGAACTATTTAAAAACTAAGCGATAGCGTGAATAAAATGACTTAAAAGCTTATTCAGTAAATCAATTTGAACGCAGGAATGCCCACAATTTAACTGAAGTGCAAGTGTTTTACAGCACTGTTAGTGGAAATACTGCAGTCGATCAAATCAATTCAAATAAAGAAGCAATGAAAAATGGAAATTCAAAGGGGCAATAAAAAAAAGAAATATTCGTGGGCCTCAAAGCCACGTGTAGTGCCTGTCTATAAAAAGAAGGAAGAAATCTGCCCGGCAAACTGCATTTGTCAGCGAAAACGCGGATTAATCACCTGCGCCTGTTGCCACAAATCGTTTATGGGACGCATTGGGCAGATTTGTCCAGCGCACCCTGATGTAATGTTAAACATGCGGTTGTACATATGTAATAAGATTTACAATTGCGTTTTTCCCACCAGATCGCATACCTTATGGACACACGTAATTGTGCTTTCTGTGGAGCTGAGACCAAAGATTTGCGGATGGAACACAAGGGCGTCGTTGACGACACCTCTAAAGCATTAAACGAAGTGTAAATACATAAAGCATATATGTAAACATTTATAAAATATAAATATATTTATATAATTGTACAGATGTACGCATATCAAATACCTCGCAAACAACGACTTCAATTACATACACAATCTTATTTGGCAAGTACAATTGTATTGAAGCGTTCTTCACTTGTTCAATTGAGCTACTCCCAACTGAACGAATGAACTACGTCCTGTATTAAAGTTTACTGATTGTTATATACTACAAATTTATTTCTTATAACCGATTATCCCTTTCAGTGAATTGATAGGTAAATATGCTAATTTAAACTTAACATTGAACTACGATGCACACCTCTATTAGTTAGTGCGTCGTTTGTATGTGTGTACATACATACGTACACATGAACATATGTATAGACAATTGCTGCCTTTTTTTGGAAATTGACAGCACTGATAAGCACCGTTACTTCAAGAATTCCACTGAAAGCGTTGCCACATTAGTTTTCCAATTGCCAGTCCATAATTTTAGAGCCGTCCAGTCGAAGGCTGAGCTGCCAACAATTTAAATAAACACATAAGTCAGGTGTACCTGCATTCAAATACTATTGTTGAGTCTCATGCAAATATTGATCAACCGCGCCAGATTATTTTCCGTCTTCTGTTTATCTAGCAGGCTTATTGTGTTAGTTATTCAAGTTATTCAACACTAGTCACATAGTTAAATGATGCCGCGGCGTAGTTGTGCGTAATTAAAAAGTTCGCTTCTTATTTGTGCCTTCGTTTTCTGCAAAAGGTTAAACGATATTGAGCAACTAATTGGATTTGCATGCGCACGCAAAAATCCATACACATACACCCATCAAACTGCTAGCGCATTTAAGTGGCTTATTAAAATTGTAAAATGAATGCAGGCGTCATGGCTGTTTGTATGTGTGTGTGTGTGCGTAGGAATTATAAGAAATTGCTCCGTACATATGTACATATGTATATACATAGTTACGTACGTATTAAATGGCATGATTTTAATTTCAGAATTTAGCTTGAAGCAAGCATTAATCGGTAATAAAAAGTACAAAGATAAAACGTAAAGAAAAATGTAAGTAAGACGTTGATATGTACATATGTGTATGTAACAATTTCCTTATCTGATGTTGCTTGCAATTTCCAAGTCTTCAAATTTGGCGCGATGAACGCATTAAATGGAGATGTCGATCAGAACAACAACAACAACAGCACCAATAACAACAACAATGGCAGCAACAATAATAACAACAGCAGCAGCGACAACAAGAACATCAGCACTGATGATAACCAACATAAACTGAAATATGAGCTGCCATCAGACTACAAACATCGGGTGCATAAGTGCATCTGTTTCCGCACGCAACAGACATTCGAATGTGAGCGCTGTCATCATTACTTTCACGGACGCATCAGTGCGCACTGCGAGGTGCATCCGCGGGTAAGTGAGCTTTTTGTTGCCACAGATTGGTGCCTCATTATACCCTGAAGTTACTTTCAAAGGGTATAGCGGTTCTTGGGAATGCATAAACCAGGCAAAGGCAGGCTTATTTTTATTGTTTGTGTGCTGCGTTTAGTTTAACTTCTGCTGGCTTAAAAACTCTAATTTATTTTGTTTGGTTTTGGTTTGGTCTTAACCTGATTCCCATTGAATAGTCCTTGATCAGTAACTATTTATCTTGTTTATTGATTCCGATAGAAAGGACATGGTTTGATTTTTGAACAAACCAAGAAATTAGCCAATAAGTATTCTACTAAATATTAAGTATACAACTTAGCCTTAAATACCTAGACCAGTGCTTGCTTTTTAAAGTACCATCTTATATTTGTGTGTGCATGCACGAAAGCTCGAAAGCATTTTGCGGCAACTGGCTACAGCGTATCTTCTCATCGGGCACTGCCGATGAGAGCAGTTTGACTTGTTAATAATGCGCGTGTTAATCCGTGTGCAGGATATCTTTTTGATGGACTTTTACCAGTGTCCATACTGCTTGGGATCCACAGAGGAAGTCAAGGTATCGAATTTGAGTTGGGCGCAAATCCGCAAAATGGAAGATGCCGATTTGCCGAACGACGGCGATGAGTTGTAACTGAGTTTGATACTCAGCATTAAATTAATTAGTTTTCATTTACATACACTTACATACATTTCATATGTATTCATTCATAAGCCACGACTACATTCTAATTTGTTGTAATGCTTGAGATTAATATAATAATAATTCTAGTGTTAAGCTAAATTGTGTTAGTAATCTATACCGTATTGACTTAATAAGGCTGACTGTCGCTTGTTTGACGGCGTCAAGGCCTTAATCAATATAACAAGCCTTCAGTCATACACACACACACACACACACACACACGCAGACACACACACTGATACGCTCAGTCTGGAGTCGGCACACCGTTCTGGCGTGACATTTATGAAGTGCTCAATGTCGTCGCCAGCTTGGCAAGAGATTGAACATAAGCTGGCAAAAGGAAACATCAGGGCGCTGGCAAGAGGGCATAAGCAGTAGCCGCAGCAGCTTGACACTGCACTGCTATTGCATGTGGCATGTGGCGTGTGGCGTATGGCGTGTGGCATATGGCATATGGCATGTGTGGCATAGAGCGCAGCTAAAGCAGCTGGCTGTTGGCACCAGTGACTCGGCGTCAAGTAAGTGAAGTGTTGTTAGTGCTGCACCGATTTAGCTGCTTCTTTACCCTTTGCAGGTGCTAGATGCCACACACGCTTCGCCCACAATTTGTGACACAGTTTAAGCTGCTTTCCACATCTCTCGCTTTTGAAGTGGCTACACCAGCATCCGATTTTACACTAAAAGCGCAGCAGACACAACGGACTGGCGAACAGCCCTAACGATTTGCTTAACGCCTCGAGTATCTCGAGAACGTTGGAGAGCGCACAGAGTACACGCTTAACTTATTCTCGTCGCAGCATTTTCGCAGCGCTTAGCTTCCCTTTCAATCCCAGAGCGGTATCATTCAAATTGCCAAACAAATTCATGTCGTTGATAACAATTCAATCACTTAAAAGTTCAAAGCGCCTTACAATGCCTCCCAAGAGTCCAACTGGTTATCTGTACCGCATTAGTAGCGCCCAACTGCCCGCGCGCCCCAACAGTCTAGCGTCTGGCTATGGCTGCCTGGAAGTTCTGCATATCTCTGGGCACTGCTTTAGATTGCATCGGCTTCGATTTATTTTCTGCTGAAGTTTTTTCACTTGACTCAACAGCTTGCGCAGCCATTCAATGGCTTCCCTCGCTCCTTGCTTCTCGTCGCCTGCAACCGAGGCCTTGGAGTGTCTTTTTGTCGGGTGGCTAACATCTTAAGCAATGCTTTTTCCAGCAATCCACATGGCCCCATTATGTGTGGTCAACTTTATACTTGCACTTACACCTATAATAATATGCGCATTTACCTCAGTAAGTATTTTGTCATCATATATGATTTTGTCATCAATTTTAATATATTTGTTTATTTTTAGTTTTTACCAATGGAGTCGTCAGCATCATAGAAAGCGTTGACAGGTAAAATGCATATGACAAGCTTCGTTGTTATTTTTAGCATGTGTATATGTTTTTTCGCATAAAATGGCTAAAGTGCATGTGACAGGTGTGGTTTTGCTTTTATGATATAAACGAATGCATATTTTTAGTTATTTTTAGTTATTCTAAGTAAATTTGTTTGTCACTTTACGCCCTAACTCGTTCGCTTTAAAATATGTCTGCGTATGTGGTTTTCCCGGAACAATAATAGTTGTGCCCATTGCTAAATCCAACTACCAGCAGCTACCAGGCGACAGTTCGCTTTCATTGTGGCCCATTTGAAAGGCAGTTGGCGTTTGTTACCCCTGACAGCGTCAACTGGCAATGGCACTGGCTCCGGCCTCTGTCTCCGTGTCCAATTTCCGTTGTGCTGTGTGTCTTTAGCCTGGGGGCCACTTCTGAGTGCGTTGCACAATTGCTTTCATGCTGATTTTATTTGCCGCAACACTCAGTGCCGACAACTTGGTTAGCCCGGCTGCAACCGAACACCCCATTGTAAGATTTTGGTATCGCGGCGGCTCGACAACTTAACCAAGTATTAGCACTATTTAAGAGCAGTTGAAAATTTTCCAATTAGTGCAGCTATTTGAGCCGCCTGCTGTCTCGCTTGTCCCGCCGCTGTCCATTGCATTGAGTTTGGCGTAATCTTGGCAATTAGTTTGCCGGCTCGAGGACGTCGCTGCTGACTTGCGCTGGTGCGCTTGATTTTCTCGCTGCTCTTGTAAATTATGCAATTGCTTAAAATATTCATGAAAAGTTCCATGGTTCCATGGGCAACAGTTGCCCCCCACTCAGTGCGATGCACATAAAATCAGTTGGGCGCATCCCGCATGGACGAGTCTGTGTGTCTGTGTGTCTGTGTGTTTGTGTACTTGTTTGTGCCCGGGTGAAAAATGAGCGTTGTTTTCCTTTAAGTACTCTGCGTGCGCACCATTGTCAATGCGCCTTTCATTGTGCTTGTCCTTTCTGCACTCGGCTGCCACTTTGCGTCGCCCGTTCCATTATTGAAGTGTGCACTTCCGCTAAATGGTATTTGGGGCAAGCACATAAGCTTACGATGCTCCATCAGATACGAGCCGACTGTCGCCCGCCCTAGCCCGTTACTGGCCCTAAATTTAGTGTCACTTGCAATTTTTATGCCAAACAATACGAGCGAGAGATAAATAACGTCATTGTTCACAAAGAGCTGTTTATTAGCTTTACTCTTAGCTTTTAAAATATCTTTATAAAGATTCAGGCCAGGCACAGCTTCTTTGTCACCTGTTGTTGCTTCTCTATGCACTTTGTTATCACTGTTATTACATTTAAATATATAAGAAAACATTATTAAAGTTTAATATATTTGCAGCTGAATTGAACTCACCCCATCTGGAGCCAGTGACCACAGGACACACCGCGTGTTTCGTCAAAGGATCCGTTTCGCCATCAGTATTCAAATTGGACCACAACAAAGCGCTGCCTTTCTTTGGGTTCACAACGAGGTGCAGCTTGGGAAATACGGTGGCGCCACCTTGTGGTACGTTGCTAGCCTATTATTGCAAATAATATATATTCTATTTTAAACTCAAATGTTTAAACAAGTTTGTTCTTACATAGAGTATAACGGTTGCTAAGCGGTTGCCCTTTTTATTTTTCGATTCACATTTGCTTTTAACATAGCCGCCCAAGCCGAAATTGAGCAAATATAGCTCCTTATTCCGTGTCGTATCGATGCCCGTCATGTCTGCTATTCTTCGATTTAGTTTGTGTGTCTTTTCAAACTTCAACGTGGTTAACTTAACAGTGCTGGTCTCATCTTCATAGGTTGTCCTCTGGCTTGCCACGTTTTTAACAGCTTCGATTTCGCCGTCATGCAGCACATCGTGATAGAGCGCTATCAATGGCTGCTGATTCAGCAACTCTAGCTTCAGAGGTGCCAACCGTAGAAAGGCTGAATTCTCTTGTGCGTAACGACAGGTCAAACGATGCGCTTGCCGCTTTGGCCACAGACCACGACAGCCTTTCGCCATGGCAGTGGGCTTGGCTTTGTGCCTAGCTCTGTGGGCAATGAAAATTTCCTCTTTTGCGGCCAAATACTTATCGACCATCTTCTTGATGTTGGCGCTGTTCGAGTGACTGACAAGCTGCTTGATCATGTTTGCCGCCATCTCCTTCCACTCGGGCTTTATGTTAGCCACTGGCGACTTCTCTGTGTCATCCGCTGTGCAGGGAGAAATTCACATAGATCGAACATTAATTTAGACTATTTGCATTGCTTACGCTCGTACACAATGGCCTGGGCAAACTTTCTGTTGAGTCTTTTGCGTTTCACGCCTAGCACTTGGCTAAATAGTTTATCGTATGGCTGTTTGTAGAGACGCAGGGCAGTTCGATACCAGTGCATAGATCTGGAATATTCGCTGCGATTAAAGAGATAGTCGCCTAGGGCTGCGCAGTCGGGCGAAGCGATATATGAGCTGCAGGAAGTTAGAGAATAGTAAACTCTAGTTTTAAAGGCAATTGCTATTCATTCTTTACTCACTTGTATTGCTTGCCCAGCAGCATACCCTTAGCCATGTGTGATGCCTCCAGATCGTAGAAGCTCTCAATGCGCAATAAGCCCGCAATTGCTGTCTGCACATCTTTTTCACTTGGTGCCTTCTTCAGCTGTTGCTGCATCGCGTCCATTTGGGTTTTGGCTTGGCCTTCCTGCAAATAAGCCAGCCATCGTGGCCAATCCTGTTGCAACCTCCTAAGTAGCGCAAATGCGTTTAAAGGATTTGCCACATATTCCTCTTGCGTTTCATGTTGTTGCATCGCCGGGCGCTTCATCATTTGCTGATAGCTGTGAGTAACTGAACCTTACAGCAGCTGCCCACTGACTTTACTTGTCGCACTTACAGCCTTATCATATTCAGTTTGCGCTGCATGTCGCTGGCATAGACCTCCAAGTCAGCCATCAGCTTATTTTCCAGCTGCACCAGATTTGCCATGCCCCCAACAGAGGTGCTGTATACCAACGTTTGTTCCTTATCTTCCCCTTTGCAAAAAACACCGTGCAATAGGAGGCAAATGTAAAGCAGAGAAGAAAGCCACGTCATTACTAGTTGGTAGCTCTACGATTATCCGAGCGTTAATTTTTCTGTATTTTGTTGAGAATTTGCAATATTGCCAGGTAGCTTTAATTAACATTTCTATACGCTTGCAGAGGCTGTTAAGTCTTGTTTCTAATTTTTATTTCAATGTGTATACATTTTCATGGCGCATTTGCAGTGCTCTCATGTGCATGCCTCGTTAAGAACGAGAAAAGCTAGCGTGACCATAAAGCAAGTTAAAAACAAGCACTAAAAACATTTATTTCGATTTCAACGCAAAGTAAGAAGCAGAAACATTCAGGCATAAACATATATTTGATAAGAAAAGAAAAAGCATATTAGTTAAAGGCTAAACACATTTATTGATTTTCATTTCTTCGATGGCCTAGCGCTGCAGGGCTTAATGAATAACTGCGGTGCTATGTGCAACCATTTGGTGAGTGCTGAAAGCATCAAAGAAATACAATTATCAAGCACAGCGAGTAAAGTTTTAAAACTTACTCCATCTGGCGCCAACAATCACGGGGCATACGGAGTGCAGAGAGCGTGCATCCTGTGTGCCATCTTCGAATAGATTGAACCAAAATAAGCTGTTGCCCTTTTGGGGTGGAACAGCAACTTGAATGTCGGGAAATACGGTGGCGCCACCTTGCGGCACTTCACTCGCCTGCAAAAAAGTGAATCGAAAATATTGAAAGGTTGTAAATGTAGTTTTTGCAGGACCTAACTTACATAGAATATTAGACTAGCCATGCGATCGCCTAGTCGGGTGCTATTCATGTTACTTTTACGACTAGTAGTCATGTAGTCGTAATGGGGCTTGAAGTAGCTACCGATGCCAAAATTGGCCACCTGTAGAGAATCGAATTCGTGTTGATCGAAGCCCGTCATGTCCTTAATGCGTTGATTAATGCGCTCCATAAACGGCGTCTTTTTCACCAGCCATGCAACGCGCGCTACGATTTCGGGCGGCTCCTTTTGATCGGGATGTTCAGCGGCGGTGTGGCCGTTTTGCAAATTCACCGCTTGTCGCTTCATTTCCGCTATCTCGCTATCATATAGCACATTGTGATACATGACTATATAGGGATCCAAGCTGATTTCTTCCATTTTGAGTGGTGCCAATCGCAGGAACGGCGTGGTCGTAGAATTGTAGCGACAGCTCAGATTTGTGCGCTTTGGAAAGCGGCCGCGACAGCCTAAGTAATGGGCTGTGGGCTTCTTTTTTCGTAGTGCCAATTCGTCGACATTCTCATCGAGCAGCTCATTTACGTATGAGTTAAAATCAGCGGGGTCGATTTTCTTTAGAACTTCATTGACATGTTCGTGTGCTTCTTTGACATTCATTGAAATTCGAGACTGGCCCATGCCTAGTCAACAGCTGGACATAAGGTAAACAGTTTTTATTCAAACTTTTTTACACTTACCGTGCAGTAGATGCGCCTTGGCCAATTTGCGACGCACTCCATTGAGTGGTTTTCCTAGAACTTCATTGTAAGCCTGAGAATGTGGTTCAGCCTGCTGTTTTAATGCTGTGCGGTACCAGAGTGCGGCCCTGGCATAGTCCTTGCTGTCATATTTCTGATTGGCTATGGCCAAACAGTCACGTATCGAAAGCGTATAGCTGCAGTATGCGTTAAGGAGTTAAGCAGGACTAGCCACTGCAAAAAAAAAACACTCACTTGAATTGCTTGCCCTGCAGGCGTCCCTGTGATATGTCAGCCGAATTGAGGTCATAGGTCAGCTCGATGCGATTGATGCCCAGCAGCGATTCTTTCAAATCATCCTTAGTTGGCACATCTGCCAAAAGTTTCTGCATGGCTTCCAGTTGTGCTGTTCGGAATTATACTCTTATATTATTTACTTGCTAGCGGAAAATTGCAATTAAATATTACCAGAGCCCACCGTCGCCCGTGTATAGACTTGCAATTTGAGCCAGTCTTGGCGCAATCGTCGAATCAATCCGAATGCCTTCAGTGGATTTGACACATATTTTTCTTGAGCTTTGGTGTTTTTGCTAATGTTTCGATCCAGTGTCTTCAAATAGCTGCATGAGTATTTTTTTGCTTTAAGGCACAACTTCTTTTATTGATTTCCACTTACACTTGTAGCGTTTTTAGTTTTTCCTCCTGCGGCTCGGCATATTCCTTGAGATTGTGAACAAACCTATTCTCCAAATCTAATAGCTTTAGCAGTCCCGTAGTAGACGAACTATATAGCTCTGTTTTGTCGTCAAAGGTACTCTTTGCGTCCCTGACAAAAACTAATAATAATAAACTAAAAGTTGCAAGTTGAAATTTCATTGCAAACACTTCTGAACTATTTGGACTGTTAACGAACAATGCCGTGGCGTTAACGGGTAATACGAATGTATATTAAACTTTATTAACCACGCCAAATTTTATACGCTTAATACAACGACAGAAACATGTAATTACAGAGTAGGTGTTAAATATTTTACATGCACTTTTAATGCACTTTAGTTTTCTTTAAAGCAAAATATGGGGAATACTTTCCAATATACAATATGGTTATTTGTATATCCATTTAACGAGTGCTAGAATTATTTTTAAATTATTATATTGCTGTTAGTGGGTAGGGGTAAAAGCTTACTCCACTTAGAGCCCACCATTACAGGGCAATTTAGATGATCAAGGCGATTATCTACATTTAAGCGATTGTCCAAATTATTCCACACCAAAGCGGCGCCTTTTTTGGGCATGACAGTTATTTCAAGTTCTGGAAAAACAGTGGCGCCACCTTGCGTCACTTCGCTTAGCTTTAATAGCAAGTAATTATGATTATATAACAAAACAATATCTCAGGTACTTACGAAAAACTCAATGGTTTTTAAGGGAATGTTTAGAGGCGACTGCAAATATAAATTTTAGATAGATATTTTTCAGTTTCTTACATGTTTCAAACTAACCTCCTTTATATCAAAAGAGTCTGCATCGGAGTGTATTTTTTTGTGTCCACCTAAACCATAGTTGATGAGCAGAAATTCAGTTTCCCCGATTACGTCATTGCCTGTCATATGCAGAATGCGGTAATTGAGATCCATATCCACTATTATTTCCTTTCTGGAGTTGAAGAATTTCACAGATCGATCATGTACCATATCGTCAGGATTCACGTACAACAGCTCTTCAATTTCATCGTCGTATATAACATCGTGATATAAAGCTACGAAGGGCTCTTTGCTGAGCAATTCCACTTTCAGGGGCGCCAGCTTTAGAAACTTATCATTGGAGTCTTCATAGTAACAATGCATTCGGGTGGTAGCTTTAAACTGGCCATGGCAGCCAATCTGAATATTATTAGGCTTTTCTTTGAACAGCTGCAAGGTCAGAAACTTTCTTGTTAAACAGTTCAATCGTAGTTACATATAACTTACTTGACCACCAGTCTGAAGGTGATTAGAGGAATCCTCCAAACGTCTTCGTTGTAGCCAAAGTTGAATATGTAAATCGGCCACTTTGTCCAGCACATTTAAGGCCTCCTTGTTGTTACCTGTTAAGCAGGCCTTTAAGAATCTTTAGATGCTGTATAAATGATGTTACCTTGAACCATTAGCGCAGTCGCATATTGTCCATAAAAATCAACAACTGTTAGACCATAAACCATCTCTAATAACTGCCCATCTTTGGTGTAGTTATATTTATCAACAGCTTCCTTGTACCAGTTTACAGCATTTCTATTAAAAGATATATTCCTGCAATATTCAGCCATGGCAAAGCAGTCCAGTGCACTAAGCTGGGAACTGTCAAATAAATTGTTACTTATACATATATATAGAAAGGAAAATAAAGCAGGTCAGCTCACTCATATTGCTTGCCATCGATCAGTCCTTGGGCAAGTTGATCTTCGTCCAGATCATAGTATCTTTGTAGTCGTATTAGTGCCTTCATTGCATCGTCCAAATCTTGTTTTTGGGGCGCCTGTTCCGCAATGAGCCTTTTCACGTTTTCAATCTGCGTCTTGCCCACTGTCGCCTCCATGTAGGCCTCAAAGTAACTCCAGTCCACATGCAGGCGTCGTACAAGTGAATAACTGTTCAAGGGATTTTCCAAATAAGCCTCGGCATTGTCGCTCCACATTTGCTTCCTTGCACGGACTTCAGCTAGGAATCTGTTCAGAAAAAGGGGAGTTTACTTTGAATATGTTTCCAATTCCTTACTTGCCTCTCTATTGTGTTTATTTTCGACCGCAAGGCTGTGGTATATGCCGTCAGTTCGCTTATGAATTCTTGTTGCTCATTTATTAAGCTCTTTAAGCCCACCACCGACATGGCATAATCCTTTCTTGATTCCTGACAACCACAAATATGCACAAGCATTAAGCAAATCAGACACTGTAGCCATGGTATCATGTTTAAAGCTCTTGGTTGAAGCTGAATTGGTAAATACGCTATAGAGCTACAATTTGAAGCTTTTTTAATGCTGTTAGCAATGGTATTTAGTTCGGTGTGTTATACTTATTAGTCTTGGTCCACAACATTCAATACTTTACTCATTTATATGAACTGTGGTTAGCTAGCACTTAGGTGAAGTTCATTGTAGTGTCTGCTTGTGTGTAATTGAGTGCCTGTTGGTTGAGAGGTATCCTTAATGCATTTATTTTAATGCCCTGTGACCATTCAAATTATCTGACAGGTACGGAGAATATATACTTAAGATCAGGACCGAAGAAAAATCTGTTTGTTTAAACTTTCTTAGACAAACTTAAAATCAATTGGCAATGTTGGATAGGTATATTCTCGTTAAGTGATATATAGCAAAATCGAACACAGGGTATCTTCTAGTCATGCATTCTCTATCTGAGCTTTCATGTTTATTGTCAGACTCTTTGTTCGTTTGATATATATATTCAAAAAGAAAAATGAACTCCCCAAGTCGCAATGGTGTCGCGTTTTGTGTTCTTTTTTTTATCTGTCCAGCTGCGACAAAAGTCCTGGAGTCCTCGGAGGCATTCCGTCGTGTTGTCCGCATTATTTATATTCATAGACCTATTCATAAAGCACTTAAACAATTTGTTTAGTCTATTCTTTATTACCGCCAAAGAACTGGCAATGTCCGTGCCTTTAGGAATTGTATTGATTTATATTGGCGCGACGTTTAAACCATTTAAATTGCAAATTCACACTTTGGGGCTGTGTGTGTCCAATGGATATTTATGCGTGCGGGTCGTTTGTACCACAGCTGTTTGTTCGTCTGGCCATTTGTGGTATTTTGTGCATCTTCTTCTTGAGTTGATTCAAATAAATTCCTCTTGATTAAACACATGCCATTAGGTAGATGTCTGGTCTATTCCTCTTGCCTTCAACTGAGTAGAGTTGGTGCCTAAAAACATTATCTTCTGGGATAAAAAAGCATTGACCTTTGCTCTGTAGCATGTCGTAAACAACTAAAGTGCTTTCATCAAAAGTGATCAACTAGAATATAATGTACTCAGTACTAAATTATATATACATTTATATTAAGTATTAATTGCAAACTGGCTTGAAGTGGAACTGTTTTGTCGCCGTAGCTAAAATAAGAATTAACTAGAATTTTCTATTAAATATTTTACCTCTTACCCAACTGTATTTTAAAAAGACCGTTGACAATTTTGTGCTACAAATATTTTGTATAGATGTAAGTTGTCATAGGTAAATTCCTAAGTCTATTTTTTGTTGTAATTTCGTTGCCAATTAATTTAGCTTTTCTTTTGATTGCCACTCTCCTGAGCCGCCATACCAAAGGATCAGAGAATTTATATTACTGATTTAAATATACTCTTCTGCAGGTCCTTTTTGTTGTGGGTTTTTGTGTAGAATATATATTTAAATCTAGTAGTACTTGCTTTATTTTGTATACATGCCATAAACATCTTTGAACTTATTTAAAAAATAAGTTATGGAATCTTCAAAACTCCCTTTACTATAGCAAATTGATACTAGTTTGCAAGGGTATTTAATATTCAACCAAAGACACAAATTTTTCCATGTCTTTATTATTTTTGGCATCTATTTTGTTGTATGCTAATTAAATTTTCTTGATGATTTCTCGTACGACTTCGTGTGCCTCTCTGACGCAATTTGTTGTCTTGGCAATCCACCAAATTGGGGCGTGGAGGAAGAAACATCTCATTGATTCAATGGGTTCATTGTATTTGGGATGAAACGATTCGCACGTTTCCAAGAACATCAACAGCGGTGGCAATAGGCAATAGATAATATATGTCAACATGTTCCTTAAATACAAAGCTACGAATAAGCTTGCGACCGAATGTTGCAGATTTGTTGAGGTTTGTGGCATGTTATGTATGCCAACCCGTCTGGTGAACGCATGTTTGAATAACTACATACACAGATACATATGTATATGACTGTGTGATATTAGATGAGTTGAGAGCGGGTCGTGCTTGGCCACATGACACGAACACGATGTTTTTTGTTGTCGAGACGACAACATGACTCAAAAAGGAAAATCAATTTTAAAAAATTGTATTACACAGTTTTAGTTTTAGTTATATGTAAGTTAAACAAAGCTAAAATTGGAAGAAATATTTGGAAAACATTTCATTTGACGGCGAACCAAAATGTGATTCAAGATAGCCTTAAAATTACCAAAGTCAACGAATGCCTCATCCTTAGGCCCGTTTGGTGAACTTGCCTCTCCACAGCAATAAAGCGAGGCTTCAATTCATTGTAGATATTGTCTTTGAAAGTATTTTTTTGATTAATAATATAGCTTGCCTTTGCTTTATAGTTGTTTTTAATTTTCGATATAAATAAATATCTGCAATTTCTTATTGGATGATCTTTGAGTCTCTGTCTCAGGAAAGCCAAGTTTTTGGTGTTTAAGATTTTGCAATGAAAAAAAATTACAACACGAGTTCATCTCTAAGCTATTTTAGTAAATAGTTTCATGTACGTCTTTTTACTTATATGATTATCTTTCTATTAAAGCAGCAGCTGGATTGCATGATTCGGTTTTTGGCGAGTCTTTTGCTCCGCATTTATTGTGTAGGAAAAACAGTTTTCATTGTATGCGTGTGGCTGTGTCTGTGTGTATGTAACAATTGATTTTGATTTCAACTTGGCTTGGCTTTAAATAGCATTGAGTTACGACAATAGCAAATGGCAAATGGAAATGGAATAGAAATAGAAATACTCGCATTCTCACTCGTCGCAGCGTTCTTCTTATTTTGGGCATTATGTGCGGCGCTTCATTTACTTTATGTCTTTTGTCTGCTCTCGATGTGTGTGTGTGTGTGTGTGTGTGTGTGTATGCATACACACCATGGTGTGTTGTTTGTTTGTGTGTGTGTGTGCATGGCTACAATTTGAATGAGCTTCGGTCTTTGACTGGGCGTTGCATTTTTATGGTCTCCAAGCAGGCACCCGCTATATCATCAAATGTTTGGACTGTTCTTTTATTTATTGTATGGCTACTTGATGAGCATTTGCTGAAAATGTTTTATGGCCCATGTGCCAAGTTCTCTTTGTCATTCGACGGCGTCCATCAATCATCGATGGCAGTCGCAGTATTTCAAGTGAAATGCGCATTTAATACATTTTATGCTTTGTATATATTTATATACTATATACAATATCTATATACATGTTTTTTTTTGGCACATACGTTCATGAACTGCTAACAAATTGTCGGCGCTTGCCGGCCACAAATCTACTTAAATTCACTGGGCGTCAACCTGTTGGACCTCCATTTATCACAGACGCCGGCAAGTGCTCAAAACGGCGGAACTAATGTGTCCAGCGTCATATTTGAATTATGTATTATTACGCTGAATTATTCCCGCTCCCATGATTACGTCGGGGCGGCTGGTGGGGAAGGCTCATGTGAGTGTAAAAGTGGCGGCGCGTGAATTTAACACGATTTACTAACACAGCCAGAAGGACGCCGACAATGACGAAGGACGACATGTCATTTCGTTTTGCAATTTATAACCTTAAAGTTAGTTAGTAAAAATCAATAGGAGTATAAAAAGTAATTCAAAGTAATATTTAGTCGAGTAGCAATGTTAGATACTCTACTTGTATACATAAATACCTGGAGATTGTGTTTTTTATTGGTCTGTTCTAGTCTGATTAATTAATTCTAGTCCGCATAATTGTGGAAAATAAGCCAAATCTCTTACTTTAAATCCTTTTCTTTTTAAGCCTTTATAAAATCACATTTATTTTAACTAAACCATTTTGCTTGCAACTGTTGCTAAATAACTTTGTTTGCAGAGTATTAAGTAAAAAATAAATATCGATTTATGAATTGTTTCGGCAGGTCCAACTTGGCAGAGAATGCTTTTTATTTCTTTTGGCATTTTAGGCTGGAATTGATGGGCTCTCATATTTTGCACTTGCTGTCTACGTCGCCTCTCTTGATGGCCGGGCTGGCTGCCCGTCTAGGTTAACGTCGAGCCGTCGTTATCGGTTCGCATTACGTTTAATGCATTTCACTTTATACCCTGTAACCTTGAAACTGTGCCGCAGCATTTTGAACAATCTTAGCATCTTAAAGGCATTTAGATAAAATGTTGAATACAACATTTATGTGTCTATTAAATTTAGCTACGAAATTTCCTTTAATTTAGTTACGAATTGAGGTGTTTTTTTTTTTTTTTTGGTTGCCTCTGCCTCTTTACGGCTCGGCTTTTATTCAACTCAACGGCTCAAGTATTTTCTTTTTATACTTTCTCCTGATAATAAGTTTGCTTTGGTTTTGCATTTTAAATTTAATTCGCGCCTTTGTCGAGTCTGAGTCGGAGAAGCTTTGAGTCGGACGCCGCTCTTGATTGAGTTTCAGTCCAATTTGTTATTTATGCAAACGTGTCACTCGAATAATCCAATTTCTCCGTGTTGATTGACATCCGAGTTAGTGGCTATGACTGTGCCACAATCACCTCACAATGCCATTAATTTGAATAGTCATTCCCATTGACCTTGGCGTTTACCTTGCCTCGCTGGTGGGTGGTTCAATTAAATTTTCGAAAACTCGCTGGCCATTCAATAAACTCAAATAAAATCCCTTTGATCGCGTTCACAATTTGCGAAAGCATTGTTTTATTAACTCGCTGCGTGATTATCAAGTGGTTGCTAGAACACGAAATAGAAGAGAAAAACTCGCGTTGATACTTTTCCATTTTTCCCTCTTTGTTTTTGCCACGCGCCACAGAAAGTAAAACCGCAATAAAAAGCGAACTGCAGCTAGGTGTTGTTTATGGTTCTACGGGGGGGTGGGAAAAGGGAGGGGCTGCTTTGACTCTGTCTGATTGTTGTGGCGCTGTTATGCCACATACGCGGGCGTAAAGTTTCATCTTTCGTTCGTCCTTTACCCTGTAGTGTTAACAACATTGTATTTAGAACTATTTGTGTGTAAATTTGAAATCCTAAAGTTGGTTACAACTAATTTTAAATACTTTCAAAGACTAAACCTGTTTTTAAATGCTAAAATGTATATTTCCTTATAACATATATTTTTTAAATTTAAAACCGAATTAATTCGGAATTTGGATTTATATTAAACATAGTAATTGAGTTAAATACTTAACTGTTTTTTTGATTAAAGGATATCTTAGAGTCAAATACTCTCGTTCAGCAGCTCCTCTTGTTTTCTATTGTTGCGTTGCACATTTCACATGGTTTTTTGTTTTGTTCTCCTTTCACATCCAGCTGCCAGTAAGCTCAACATTTTCATTTTATAATAACTATGGAAACGCTAATGAAAATTCCAAAATTCTAATAACGTGTTGTTTCTAATCCTTATGTGCGCAACGGCATCTGTAACTTTAATAATCATGAACAACAGTTTTTAGTTTACCTTAAATAGTCTTAAAGGAATATAATTTTATATACATTACGTGTTAATCTTTGTATTTTGTTTAATACAAGTCTTGTAAAAGAAAAAGACAAACAAAAGACATAATGCATGTATATCACAAAGGAAGAACGAAAATGAAAAAAGTAACAAATTATAGTTTGACTTAAATTAAAGTTTGGCTTCCCAAATCCGTATAAAGTACTCTTCCCGGAGTGCAAACTCCAATAACTTTGCCAAAACTAATCCGATTTATATTTTTTATGCCATTTTGATCAGAGTTTGTCCTCATTCATGATCCTACCAGCAAGAAAGTTCAGCTGGATGTGTTTTGCACATAAAATGAATATGAATTTATTTGTAAACATGGTTTTTTTTTAAAGTTTAACTTATCTTATTTAACATTGTTGTATAAATACAGCCGCATACTTAGAAACAATACAAAACTAACATATAATTTTTTGCATGATGTTTAGAGCCACTTGAGCGCATTTTTTATAAGATTGATATTCGTTTTTAAAGAAATAAACAGAAAACTTTATCTGTTCATCTTCCTGCAACTAATTATAATTTTTTCTAAGTGATCAATTAATAAAAAGCTATATTTAGTTATGTTTTGTTTAAAATTGAATTGATTTATTTAAAATAAAAGCCTTAACTATATGTATTTACAGGGACTGCTGAGCTGAGCATGGCTGATGACCACGCAGGGTCCGTGCTGCACCTGAACGGAGCTCTTGCGGCGCCAGTCGCATTCGATGGGCACAAACTGACCCTTGCGGATGACAGTCTTGGGCCTGGTGATGCCGTAGCAGGCGTACTGTGAAGAGCTGCGCGAAACGGGCAGACATTGCTCGTAGACCTCCACGATGTCCGGGTGAATGCTATCCACGCTGAAGTCCTGGCCGCAGCGTAATTGCTGATGAATCTGCAGGCGGCTGTGTGTGAGGAACTGAGCGCCACAACGGCGACATTGCAAAGGACGTGCAGGGCCGCAACTGTTGCTGGGCACCAGAGGACTTTCCAGTTCGTGCAGGCGCAGAAACTCGCCCATGATGTCGTTGATGATGAGGAAGTTCTTGTTGGGCCGCTGCTGCAGTGTCTCGCTGATGTGATACGGCGCCACGTAGAGCTCCTTGGTGGTCTGGCACTGCTGCAAGCCAAACAGATTGGCTCGCAAATTGGGCGGAAAGTAACCGTTGCACTCGCGCAAATGCTTAACGTATGAGGCACGCAGGCTGGCCAACTCAGCCTCGCTAGCGGTGTTGGCGCTGGCGGTCTCGGGGCGCAGCTGGAGCGGCAGCGGCAAGGCCAGAGCTACTGAGCTGCCCGATTCGCTGTCCTCAGATATACGCTTCACCTGGATACGCATGCGTGTGATGCTGCAGTCATCGATGGTGGCATTGTGGCTGCTGCAAATGTAGTTCTCGATGCGCTGCGTGAGCAGCTCGTAGACAACACTAACGCACTCGTCGATGTCGTAGTGATGCTTTACGGCCAGCATGCCGCTCTGGAAGATGTGCAGCTGATTGTGAACGTGCACATAGCAGGCCACGTTGAACTCTACACGCTGTGTTCCATTGACGAACATCCAGCGCAGCAGCTCGGGCACCTCATGGTTGCTGGTTTCGGACATGAACTGACTTAGCCTGCGCTGGGCGCTCTCGTCGCACAGAAAGAACGTATCGATTTGGCGCGCCTCGATGATGTCCAACACGGCCTGTTGCTGTTTGGTTAGATTGAGGCGCTGCTCTTGGCCACGTCGCAGCCAGTGCTGGCTGGGCGGCTCATCGCCACCGATGATGCTGAAGCAGGTGTTGCACTCGTGCACCTGACCCTCAACATGCCACTGATGATGGAATGTTTGCTGGTCGCCCTCGCTGCCGAACAGAAAGCTTGAAACTGGATCTTCGTAATACATGTTTACTGAATACTGATTACTGCTTTGGATTTGAAATTGGATTGCTGTGATGTGTCTGTGACAAAGTTGTCTGGTTGACTGATATTCTCTACGTTCTGGACGCTGGCTTATATATCTGCGGAGCTGTCAACAGGTAAGCGAAGGGTGGGCAGCGGGCGATGGGTAATGGGCAGAGGGTGGCGGACACACCTGACACAGGTAGCCTACGAGTGCAACAGCTGCGCTTTGGGCTTGGCTACCTAACGGTCGGTAATCCTTTGGCAGGGCCGTGGAACGGTGCAACATCTGTTTGCCGGTCATAAAAGCACAAAAGCCCCTTTATAAACCTACCTACGTAGCAAATGCAGCCTTCAAAGGTTGAAAGTAAATCCCAGGGGTCTATTAGAGCGCTTGAGCCGGCTTTAAAGTGCGGGCTGTCCACAAAGGTGAGACGGCTGCGCTTAAAAGTACAGTTTAAAGCAATTGCACTAGTTGAATAATGTGTAAATCGTTTGTTCAACTAATTTGCCTGATGCTCGCCTCAATTTGCATCAGTCAACCACAGAATAGTGGCCAAATGGACAACCGCCCTAAGCCAGTTGCACATGACGCTCATTGTTGTTGTTGTTGATGCTTTTGCTGCTGCTGCTGCTCCTGCTCCTGCTGCTACTACTACTGCTGGCTGCAGTGGCAGTTGTCTCCACGCAAACAAAGTGGACAATGGCCACCACCGTGTGGCAAGTGACGTGACAATGGCGCGCCACATTGGCCATGCCATGGCAAGCATTTTAATATGGGTTGGGTTGGAGCTGGCGCTTAATTTCCTTTTCCGCTTTTTTACGCTTCATTGTCCTGACTGCAGCGGCTTTGGCAACGAGTGCCGGCGGCTTTTAAAGACAGCTCTCCATAAAATATGCTTGAAAATTAACAAAGGCAATTAGATGGTACTTAAAGCAGAAATATACAATGATTGTTTGCGCTTGTTTTCACTCTCCTTTCTCTCCCTCTCTGTCTTTCTACCGCACTATCTCTTGGTTTATTTTATTCTCGATTTTTACTTGTTTTTTTTTTTATACTGCATTGTCCTGCTTGCATTGCTGAGCTTCGCTAGCTGCGCGTTTTTTAATACCCTTGCACGGGGCTATGAAAACTGTGCTGCAGATTTTGTTTTGGGTAATGGAGCTGATTCAGTCTACTTAATGTTTGTTAAGCAATCTTTTCACAGTTTTGCACAGCTTTTATAAATTTGTTGCCAAATATTTACATATAAAGTCGAAATAGACGATATGTCCAGTTGTCTGTTTCCAAATAAATAATTGCCTTTCCGTTAATAATTATACATGCATCTGTATCCCATAACTGCCATAGAAAGTTTTTTTTAAAAAACGAGCTCCTTATAAAATACTTATTTTGCACTATATACTCTGATCAATCATTGTTTTAGGCTTTGCAATATGAGCAACATTTAATCAGTAGTAAATTATTCTATCATAAAACTTTGATAGCCTCTAAAATATATATACTCAAGTCTTTAGCTATGTGCGATTGTATCAATAAATATTTCTTTTTCTTATATTTAACCCATTTAAAAAATATTTGTCAATGATTAAGAAACAATTTTTTATTAGAAATTTGTGTTTAAAGTAGAAGGAATAATAGAGTTTTCAACTATAGCATTACATAGATAAACAATTATGTTCAATTATTATCCACTCAATTTCGAATGTCAACATTTATATGCAGCTTAAAGAGTATTTAAAATGCAGATTTATTTCGTGCGCTGCCAGTTTTTCACTTTTATTTATACAACTATTTTTGGCAAGGGCTCCTCGTGCAAACAATGCCACAGAGCGCAGGGCGCAAAGTTAATTAAGTCACTGTTGGCTGCTGTGACGGGTGTTTGAAAAAGGAAGGGAGGCAGGACGTAGGATGTGCTAGGACGAGGTTCATAGGCGCCTGCCAGCTGCCAAATGCAGCGAAGCGAAAAGTTGCCGTCGACTAGTTCAACAGTGGACTGACCAACTGCAGCAAAGAAATCTTTTAAATAAATGCAATACAACGACGAAAGCGGGAGCCGAAGTGAAGTGCCGCAAAAAGGGGCAGCCTTTGCCTTTTGCTGCCACAAAAGTGGCAACAATTGCTCGGCCCCAACAGCTGCTCGGTGTGTTTGGCCCTGTGGCAACGAATCACTCAACATCAAATCGAAACTAAGTGTGAAAACGTTATTTGCCGTTTGCCAACTGCAAATGCAACTGCAACTGCAAACGAATGCCAACGGTCGAGCAATCAAATCGAATATGAATCACAGCGGCACAAACACAAATACAGAAGGTTTGCGGTATGGCCAAAGCAAAGCAAATATCAGTGCTCAATCATGGCAGCTATAATCGAAGCAGCCAAGTTTTTACTTTTTACCCCTAAGTGTCGTTCGTCGTTCGCTCGGCGTATTTGCCAAGCTGCTTAAGGGCTCAGTTCTCGGTCATATAATCGATAGGTTAGTCCGGCGACGCCATCTGGCATCCAGACCGCCAGGTGTGCAGCCGATTCGCAGCTGCGGTTTTGTCTTTCGCCCATTTTTTTTTTTTGTCTTTATATTATCGTCTGTTCAAAATGTTGACATTTTGTGTTCTGTCACTGAGATTTTCTTCTATTTGTTGGGGCTGCGTTTCAGGAAAGCACTGGCGACCCGCTGGAGCCACTTTCGCTTGGCACGTTGACCTTTGGTTGCTTGTGGGAGTGCTCCCATCGGGTGTGCTTGGCTAAGAGATACACTTTAGCCAGCCCAATATCCTTTTAGCTGAAAGTTATGAAGGCCATGTTGATGTAAAGTTTCAGTTTTCAATTAAAAACTATAAAGTTATTATGAAGTTGCAAGTTTAAGACTAAAGAATGATGTACCTCAGCGAAGGAAGTATATGTGCATTGATATTATTTAAAACAAAAATGCTAAGAACATAGAGAATGTTTTGGATTTTTTTTATTTGTGTAGTA